>WEKX01026001.1:50623-108608 GCA_013390025.1 Pitta sordida
CTTTCATCCAACACAAGTATCCTTAGGATTGGTGTTTTGGTCTCCCAGCTGTCATGGCCTGCCATATTAAATGCCATTGCTCTAATTTATGTGGACTGTAAAGTACAGCCAAGGAAGGTCTGATTTACCTTTCCTTTTCTGGTTAGCAATAGAAAAAGCCTCTGTATACACTTGGGGACAGAAGTATTTTCAAGCAGTTGATAATTTCTCTTTTGCTTGAACTAACTGAGTTTTTGGGTAGTTAAGAAATAAAACTAGAATTGTTTTCCATCCGGCTGCTCCTTCATTGACTTTTATTTTGGAATTAAAACCCGTTTTATGTTTTGCTGGAATTCTACTTTCTTTGAGAGCAGCATAGAGTAAATGTGTAGGGTTTAAGAGTTCAGAAGTGTTTTCAATCCTTAATAATTAATGGCAGTTCTAAAGAAAAATGAACTCCTAGTATTTGAAAGGCAATTGCATCTGTTGGATAAAGGAATTGCTGGGGGTGACACCTGGAGTTCTTAGCACAGGAAAACTTGCAAACTTTATCCCTCTAACAATAGATTCTAAAAATTATCTTAATTGAAGCTTTCAAAATGTGACTGCTTTGACACTTGACAGCATTCCTCCTACCTGAACTAGGTAGCACCTTTTCCTGAATGATTGTTAATTACTTGCTGATGGCTCACAACTCTGACACTGAAGAGATTTACTGCTGCAAAAATGCACCCATGTGTTTCAGAGCTTCATGTAACCATGAAAAATGGATTTATTTAAAAGCTGTGTCAAGGACCTAGGTATATTATTCAGATCAATGGGAATTGGATATGGAAATCCTAGTTTAAAAAACACCCAACTTTTTCTTCTGTGAATTAGTATAAAATATTTACTTACAAAAAATGTGAATTAATAAATATATAGAAGAGTAGATATAGAATTAATGAATGTAAGACATTAAGATATTTTATTTTCCTTATGCCCAAGCACAATGCACAACAAAGAAATGTTATATGTTCATCCTGTCTGTTTCTGGCTAAGCTCCATGGCCAACATCTAAATGCAAAAGTTTATTAGCTTTATATTACAATTAAAGTTGCTTTAGGGTCTAAACGGTGTTTCTTGGTAGCCAACATAGTACATAGAAAGCTAAATAAACACTACTAAGAGACTTCCAGACGGAAACAAAAAGGTCAGAAGCACAACTGCATGAACAAGGGTAGTCAGATGGTGTCAGAGTGGCTGAGTAAGCAGCTGTTTTCCCTGAATCTCCAGATGTTATCTTTCCTACTCCAGAAACTTCACTTTGTTCGGAAGATTCACTTATGGCTTTGGTAACTTCTTTCTGAGTTTCACCAGAAAGAAGGCTTATGTCTTTCAGACTGTTTCTGTCTTCCATCAAGAAGGTACTCCTAGTCAAAGGGCATCTTTAGACTCACTCTCTTCTTTTTCCTTTCTGTAGCAAACAGACACTGCTATTAGCTATGTGTGTTTTGGATGTCAGCCACAGCAAAGAAAATGAAATAGGTTTTTTTCCTACATTCGTTAGCTCTACATCTACTGCTCTGCATACCCTATCTACCATCCTGTAGCATCAGCCAAATTCCTTAATTACTTTCACTTCAGGCCATGTGTCCTAGAAACTTCCAACAGTTTCCAGAAATCATAAACAGTGAAGACACGGTCTGTTACCCATCTTAAATTGGAGAAGGACAGGGAGAATTCTTTGCTTTAAATGTTTCACAAGGAAAGCCTGAACATGCCACAATGAGTTTTCAAGATTGTTTTAGTTTGCATAGGATCGCAACCAGCAGCATTTTGTGCTAATGGGCTGTCATACTGAATTCCTAACAAGGAAATGATGTCTGATGGATTTATATTTCTTTCAGGAGATTATTGTAGAACTAATCAGCTTAGACTGGACAGAGGTTGGGGTTTTTCCTTGTTTTCAGTCCTGACATAATAGGTTACTGTATGAATCTTTCTCTTACCTAGGACAGAACACATCAGTGGGTCTTTAATTCAGATATTTCACAATAGTTGCATTTCTATAGTGGATTAATATGTGAGGGACATTCCTGTGCTTTTATTGAAGTAAAAACTCTTTCATCATCGTTCTCATCTTTGAGAGAATTGTTTTTAATAATGTGAATGGAAGGATGTTAATCATTGCTACTGAGAATAATTATAACCTTGATTCTATCATAAAGGCTTATAGTCATAGCTCTGTAAAAGTTTTTTCCTTCATGTTCAGATGGAAAAACAGAAAGTCAGGCTATAATTAGGGGTTTGATGGGATAAAGTGAGTCTAAAAAAATAGCAGAAATGTATAAAAGACTATTTACATGTAGTTAAAATTAAGTTTATTTGTAATTGCATTTTATTATTTAGTAGCCAAGCAGAATTGTAATTGTGAAGAAAAAAGAAATGTTGCCAAGTAGCACTTTAGATAATTTAATGTTGATGTTCAGTTTTTACAAACAAAAGCCAACACAAAAAAATACCCAAATACTACACTGAAAATGTTACAAAACACGCCAAAAAATGATGGTTTTGGCTATTCTGCCAAACTGAACNTTCTAAAAATTATCTTAATTGAAGCTTTCAAAATGTGACTGCTTTGACACTTGACAGCATTCCTCCTACCTGAACTAGGTAGCACCTTTTCCTGAATGATTGTTAATTACTTGCTGATGGCTCACAACTCTGACACTGAAGAGATTTACTGCTGCAAAAATGCACCCATGTGTTTCAGAGCTTCATGTAACCATGAAAAATGGATTTATTTAAAAGCTGTGTCAAGGACCTAGGTATATTATTCAGATCAATGGGAATTGGATATGGAAATCCTAGTTTAAAAAACACCCAACTTTTTCTTCTGTGAATTAGTATAAAATATTTACTTACAAAAAATGTGAATTAATAAATATATAGAAGAGTAGATATAGAATTAATGAATGTAAGACAATAAGATATTTTATTTTCCTTATGCCCAAGCACAATGCACAACAAAGAAATGTTATATGTTCATCCTGTCTGTTTCTGGCTAAGCTCCATGGCCAACATCTAAATGCAAAAGTTTATTAGCTTTATATTACAATTAAAGTTGCTTTAGGGTCTAAACGGTGTTTCTTGGTAGCCAACATAGTACATAGAAAGCTAAATAAACACTACTAAGAGACTTCCAGACGGAAACAAAAAGGTCAGAAGCACAACTGCATGAACAAGGGTAGTCAGATGGTGTCAGAGTGGCTGAGTAAGCAGCTGTTTTCCCTGAATCTCCAGATGTTATCTTTCCTACTCCAGAAACTTCACTTTGTTCGGAAGATTCACTTATGGCTTTGGTAACTTCTTTCTGAGTTTCACCAGAAAGAAGGCTTATGTCTTTCAGACTGTTTCTGTCTTCCATCAAGAAGGTACTCCTAGTCAAAGGGCATCTTTAGACTCACTCTCTTCTTTTTCCTTTCTGTAGCAAACAGACACTGCTATTAGCTATGTGTGTTTTGGATGTCAGCCACAGCAAAGAAAATGAAATAGGTTTTTTTCCTACATTCGTTAGCTCTACATCTACTGCTCTGCATACCCTATCTACCATCCTGTAGCATCAGCCAAATTCCTTAATTACTTTCACTTCAGGCCATGTGTCCTAGAAACTTCCAACAGTTTCCAGAAATCATAAACAGTGAAGACACGGTCTGTTACCCATCTTAAATTGGAGAAGGACAGGGAGAATTCTTTGCTTTAAATGTTTCACAAGGAAAGCCTGAACATGCCACAATGAGTTTTTGAGACTCTTTTAGCTTGCATAGGTTCACAACCAGCAGCATTTTGTGCTAATGGGCTGTCATACTGAATTCCTAACAAGGAAATAATGTCTGATGGATTTATATTTCTTTCAGGAGATTACTGTAGAACTAATCAGCTTAGACTGAACAGAGGTTGGGTTTTTTCCTTGTTTTCAGTCCTGACATAATATGTTACTGTATGAATATTTCTCTTACCTAGGACAGAACACATCAGTGGGTCTTTAATTCAGATATTTCACAATAGTTGCATTTCTATAGTGGATTAATATGTGAGGGACATTCCTGTGCTTTTATTGAAGTAAAAACTCTTTCATCATCGTTCTCATCTTTGAGAGAATTGTTTTTAATAATGTGAATGGAAAGGATGTTAATCATTGCTACTGAGAATAATTATAACCTTGATTCTATCATAAAGGCTTATAGTCATAGCTCTGTAAAAGTTTTTTCCTTCATGTTCAGATGGAAAAACAGAAAGTCAGGCTATAATTAGGGGTTTGATGGGATAAAGTGAGTCTAAAAATATAGCAGAAATGTATAAAAGACTATTTACATGTAGTTAAAATTAAGTTTATTTTTAATTGCATTTTATTATTTAGTAGCTAATCAGAATTGTAATTGTGAAGAAAAAAGAAATGTTGCCAAGTAGCACTTTAGATAATTTAATGTTGATGTTCAGTTTTTACAAACAAAAGCCAACACAAAAAAATACCCAAATACTACACTGAAAATGTTACAAAACACACCAAAAAATGATGGTTTTGGCTATTCTGCCAAACTGAACTAAATGGATTTTGTTCAGTTTGGCAGAATAGCCCCTGTGCTGCTGCTTTCTCTTATGATTAAAAAAAAACTAAAAAAGGAAAAGCTATGAAAAATTAAATATACTTACGGTTTGTACTTCTAGTTTGCTATAAGCTGACATATTTTTAAATGCTCTTTACTCAAGTGGCCTTTAGTCTAAAGCAGAAAAGATTCAAAAGTTACTAATTAATGTGGTTAATGAACTATACCATTTTGTACAAGCAAAGTGCCTGTTCTGCTTAACTCTCCTGTGGAGAAGAGCTGGAGAGAAACAGCAGAGTCTGTAGCATGAAGCTGTGACACAGTACACCTTTATCACACCTGTTCCCAGTTCTCTCAGCAGGAGTCGCTGGGCAATACACCTGTCAGATCTGGCTGTAATGTTGTGATTTGGTTGGGAATTACCCTATCAAATACAAAGTACAAGTTAAAATAACCTCTATAAAGACTGAGATAAGTATTTGGCAAAATTCTTACTCTGTCTATAGACCCCCAGAGATGGAAGAAAGTCAGGAGATGCATTGCATCCCTCAATGGCAGTATTCCCGCAGTTGATTCTCCTGGGGGATTTGGTGTGGATCCTTTTGAGGTTCATTCATCGACTGGGTGTGTTGCGGGAGGGTGTTTGTTTGATGGTTTTTAATAGGTAGGAACGAGTAGCCTTTTGCCCTCTCACTGAAGAATACTGGGCTGCTTTTCCAGCAGTTATCTTCCAGTATTTTTGCCTCACTTCCGTGGCTTCTCTCGCACAGCTGCCCTCTAGAGGGAACTTGAATTGCAAATACGTAGCTAAACCTTTCATTCAGACAGTGTCTTCCGATTAGGATATAGTTATCGGTCTTCCTTGGTCTGGCATTTAAATTCCATGCATAAAAAATACTGGGGCTGAGAATTTGGATTTTTACCAGCAGATGACATTGATTCTATGTAACTACACTGATTGCAGAGAGAAATTAATAAAATACACAGATGCAAAAGTACTTCTGCATTTCTAATTGTGTCACGTGGGCTTAGTCTACTTTCATTAAACAGGTTATTGATATACAAGTTCTTCAAGACGACATTTGTAGTTTCCAATAGACGTGGCATGTTAACGGGTATAACAATCTTCCTTTACTGGCACAGTAGCTCTTACACAGTATTACAGCTTCTTCCATTATGTTCACTGCAATGCTGGAAAGAACAAAGTGTTGGAAATTAATCACTACAAAGATAAAATTGTTTGGAAAGCCTTCCAGAAGAAATGCCTATGCCAGATTCGTTCTCTATGAGAAAGAACATCAGGTAGCTTTTTGGTGAATTATTGCTCCCACATTCAGATTACTTAACGACTGTTCCAGAAACAGAGTGTTTTTGTTGAATTGCTTTTGGCAGTGGTTTCCAAATATCCATGTTTGAATACAGGCCGGAATGGACCTATCAGGCCTAGTGATTCTACAGGTACCTTGCCCAGAGACTGACTCTGTAAGGAGTGGTTGGTAAGATGCCATAATAGTGTGATCTGTACAGCCCCGATCCAATTCACGTAGTCAAAGCATAATACAACTTCCTTCAACCCCATGCACTCAGATTTGTATCTCCAAGAACTGTAGGTTCAAGGACAAAAGAGGTCCTTGAGCACATCTCTGACATCTTGACATGACTGAGGATGGAATCCTGGGGCTATAGGCTCAGCTGATCTCAAGTGCCTTCGCTGGCTGTATCTTATCATTGGCTTTACAACTTTCCTTCAGCTCATCCGACTTTCTTTTCCACTTCCCTCAGTTATAGAGTGTGTTCTTCCCAGGTCCTTGGCAGGCATTCACATGCCCTTCTCTTCATCACTGTAAGGTCAGGTCTGTGCTCTTCTAGACATATAGAAATATATAGCAATGGCAGGTTTTTATTCAGTGTCTCGTGTTTCTAGACCTGACCTGTCTTTCACATAACTCAAATATTGCTTTTCAAGCTCCTTAGTTCCTCCATATGACTTTTTAAAGTTAATCCTCAACAGAAGCTGACTTTCTCTGTTTTGTGATGCTTTGGAGATGCTTGTCTATGCCATAAGAGTCAGGAGGTCTCTCTGTGCCACTTTGCCCATTCCTCCACAGAACTTTTAAACGTTAGTGATGATTAATATGTTCTTAGAAATTACATTGGAATTTCAAGGGAGCTTTTTTCAAGGTAGTGCCCATGCATTTTTATTTCCATTATATTTATGACTTCTGATAAGTTTCTGTCCTTTTGTACATTTTTTTCTGCCTCTGGCTTTTTTCCTCTCTAGTACAATGCGTATTTTTCCAAATGCTCTTTTCAACAGCATTTTTTTATTATACTGACAAGAACAGCAACACCTCTGTAGATTGTCCTACAGCAAAGACATGACAGAATAAATGATCATAAATAAGTCATCTTATCTGATTTCTGTGTTTCCAGTCCTTTAGTTCCACTCTCCAAGGGACAGGGGTCCTGGCAAGAATGCTGCCTCATATGGCATTTGAGACCTAAACCAGATGCTGACAGAACAGGCATGACTGCTGTCATTTGAACCCAAATCCCAAGCATATGATAGAATGGCCACTGGAAGCCATCAGGGATTCCTTGAATATTGCTGAGTTATGCATATTCGGCTTCTTATTCTACATGTTCAAACTGCTACATGGAGAGGTAATTTTTTTAGACACAGAAATCTGATGCTACAAATGTCTTGTAGAAAGATACAAAGCTGCAGTTTGGATGGCCTAAACTCTCCATAACTCGGTTTCCTATGTATGAAGTAGAAGTAAATAAATCTATTTGCTGTCTGGTTTTTTGGTGTAATTTGTACTGGCAGTCTTTGGGACAGAGAGTTCAGCTGAAGCCTTTGCAAGCACTTTAGCTGTGTTCTCACAAAATGTCACATTAACCCACGAGAGAGAACAGCCATTTGCTACATCACACTGCCTTTCTTTTCTGCACACATTAACATCTCTGCATCTGAAAGTTCTGGAATGGAAGAATATGTGATAACGTGTCATCTGCGTGTCATGTTACGTGTTTACAAGTTCCTATCTCAAGCTGCTCATAGAACAGCTTCTGGTGTTCAAGTTCAGTGCTGTTGAGCACTGCTATAATGCACTTAGGGAGGTATTCACATGTCCAAGAGGAAGGGTAGTGCACATAGATCAAGACATGTAAGAAGAAGAAACAGTGGTTGGATAAGTCTTTGGAGGTGTTGTCTTCTTAATTCATTCATGTTTTGCAAATCAGGGTGGCTACGGAGTTTTCTGAAAGTAAATGCGTCTATAAATATGTTTTTGATTGTTCACATTAACTTTTTGAAACGCTTAAAAGAGAGGAAGGACTTACATAGAATACGTGCACATGGATTTTGCCTGCAAAGCTGAATGCTGAGATAGGTAATACCAACATACACAAGGAGGAAGAGGTAGAAACCGAGAGAAGCAGAATACTGATGTTACTAGATTTACAGTTCTCCAAACTGTGGTGAAATAATTCTGCAAGTAGATACGTGTCTAATGTGTAACATTTACTGAAATACGTTACCACTCAGCAAATGCAATCCATGTTTTATTCTCTAAAAATAGAAATATTTCTATTGAAATATCTGACGGGAATGAAGAAAGCCAAAGATCATAAATTGAGACTTTCAGCTACTAGACAGCTACTCCCTCAGGCTTACTGTCAGGCCAGCGATATGCCAGTGCTGTACAAAATAGTCCACTGGCTAAGTAGAAGGAAACACAAGTTACAGATGTGGTATTCAACTGAGCTTGTTATTATGGAGGTCAGAGTCCTTGGCTGATGGGAGAAACAGACCTTGCCAGAAGTGCCAGCAGTATATCTAGTAAGGCAATCTATTAAATAAGCATCAATGACAAGTATACTCCTGGAGAAGCAAATGTTTTTTTCTGTTTTATTGCTGAAATAAAATGGGTAATAATTATTTTAAAATAGTGTTTCATCTCTTTTGAGTCATCTTTCCAACTCTTAAGGTCTAAAAGTATTTTGGAGCATTTCTGAATTTTCAGAATTTCAAGCATTTTAGTAGAGAAAAGCATTCATATTTTTAATAAACTGGTCATCACATAGAATCACAGAATCACAGAATCACAGAATATTCTGAGTTGGAAGGGACCCACAAGGATCATTGAGTCCAACTCTTAAACGGCACCACTGCCCCCCTGGTGGGAATCAAACCCTGGTCTCCCACATGAGAGGCGGGGACACTCACCACTGTATTAAAGTGGATGAAGAGACCTCGGAGATAGCAGTTGTGTGGATTCACTGCTCTGTTACTGCTTGGCATCCCCAAAAAGAATGTAAAACAGGAGGTGTGCCATGAGAGAGAGAAGTGTCACCTCTCTGAAGTATGCTTTTGACAAGTATCAGTCACCACACAGAGGTGTGCAACATGGAGCGTGTTCATCTCTGTAAGCCAAACTGCTGATGGGAGAGGGAATTTACTAAAACCACTGCCTTGTTGGACCCTGTTTCAGGTGGGATCCCGTTTGTCCTCACTGGGGAGTTTTTCCAGCAGTCCCAAAGGCCGGCCGCGTTCATGATAGCCGGGACAGTCAACTGGCTTTCCAACTTCGCAGTCGGACTGCTCTTCCCTTTCATTCAGGTACTCAACACCCTCAATAATTGGCGTGGTATGATATCACTGGGATAGTGTGACATATGATGCTTGAGTAGAATATTCAGGTAATAACTGTGCTGTAATGGAAATGGATGGCATTCCCACTGTGTTTGTGACACATTTCACTTGTACTCCCCACATGTCTCCTGGTTTGAATGTATCAGAAAAAACTGCCCTGCAATAGAAAACAGTATTGTGACCATGAACAATGGCAAATTCACCACAGGAGTTTTTAAGTTACTCTAATTCCTAACAACACTTCAACATTACTGATATGTCATTATATCACAAAAAGATTTTCAAGAAGCTTCTAATTTAAGAACATGCTGAGGTTCTTTTCCTCATCATGAACCTCTCCTGGGAATTGTGTGCACTTACTGGAGCTCACACTGAAGCTGAAACACAGCTGATCAGTCCCCTAACTGAGCATGTCCAAACTCTTTAAAGGGCAATCCTACTCCACTGGTAACAGTTTAAGAGTGAAGCTCAGGATTACACGGCAAAACAAAGTCCTAGGTTTTGGGAGTTTTTTAATGCTCTGAGGAAAGTAATAGGGGCAAAGGAAGGAGGAGAAAACCATCTGGGCTACTTGCAGGTCCTCACAGTCAGGAGAAAGATTCTGGATTGGTCTTCAGATCATTGCAGAGGAAGAGATTTGAGTAACAAATGCTAATTTTTTTTGCACTTTCTTGCAACTGAAAATTACATGATACTGCAATATCACATGATTAATAGTCTTTCCAAATACTGTAAAATTGTATCACACTCTAACACTTTATATTTTCATTTGACAAGTAGAACTGCTTTTATGAAGTAGTATTTAAATTTCTGTATGAGATAATTTATGGGAGAATTTGAAAGCTTTAAATTTGAGATTAATATAAAATTCCTTCTGAAAGGAGAAAGTCTCTAGTAGTTTTCATTACTTGGATCACCTTCAAAAGTCAGCGTAACTATAAAGTCAGTCTTTCCAGAACTTTCCAAATTCTGCACTCTTACTAGCTGCAATTATTAACTAATAACTTATTAACTGCAATTAGACTGCTCAGAGGTATAAATCTTAAGAGCTTCTTTTTTGCCTACTGAAATTGATGAGTGTTTTCCACCAGTTTCTTGGTGAAGACCTTTCCAGCTTAGACACTTGAGGTAAGATTTTCAAAAGAAGAGACAAAATTCCTTTTCCACTGAGGTGCTTTGAACATCTGTTGGATGATAGAAATAATTAGACAATTAGCTGGCATTTCTGAAAAACTAACCTCAGTTATCAGCATCAGTATGGCCCAGGAGGAAGCCACGCACTTATCACAGTATCAGCAAGGTTGGAAGAGACCTCGGAGATCAAGTCCAACTTGTAACCCAACACCAACCCATTGTCTAAACCATGGCACTAAATGCCTCATCCAGCCTACTCTTAAACTTAAATTTATTAAATTTAAATAAAAAAGCAAACTACATTATCTAATATTCATGTGTAGTTTTTGAATGATTTAGTATGCATCCAAATGAAGTTTGTTGTAGCCTTGGGGATTTTATCATTATGTCATAAAAATATCCTGGTTTGTGATTACAAAATTAACCAGTTTACTTTTAAGGAAGGTAAATTATATTTTCAGCTTGAGGAGGTTTTGGGTTGTTGTTGTTGGGGTTTTTTTATTTAAAACATAAAAAGAGAAAAAGCTTAAAGTTTGCACCTAAAGATGAAAGCAGCATTACTCAGGCTTTGATTTTTAAAGCTTTTTCACGAGATCAAACTAGAACATATCTTTCCTGAACTTTCAATTTTTTCCTATTTCAGCCACTTTGTTCTCAAAATTCAGTTTATGAGTCACCTGTTTCTTTACAGAAAGGCAATATCCTCTTCTTTATAGAGAGGCAATATATTCTTCTTAACTCGTTTTATAAATATAAATGAGGATAAGAAATCTTTGCAATACTTTCACAGAATGAATCCTAATCTTGTATATGTATTTAAATACTAACCCAATTGCTTGAGAAACAGCAGCCAGTTTTTTTGTTCATCCGTATGCTTCCACAAAATCATTCCAAATGTTTGGGAAACAAATCTGCTAACCTTAGAGTTACTAAAAAAAATCAACCAGTAGTTAGTTCTTGAAATGTCACCAATTAAATAATTTGAATGCCCAGATTTTTGCCCTTTAGCCATCTGTAGAGAAAAATAATAAAATTGTGCCTTGAGTCTGCATTGAGTCATACATTAAAATGTATGGGTGAGATTGAAAAGCTAGTATACAAATCAATAAAAAAATCAATTAAAAAATAAATAAATGTGACTGCTGCTCCAGCCATCATCACTGCCTATCTGAGGTGCTGAAGTGTGAACAGGCACACTTCATAAGTCAGAATTAAAATATTTATATATATATATATACGCGGAAATAGGTGGAATATGCTGAAGCAGGCAGTGGGGACAGCATATAATCTCAAAGTCTGAAAAACCTCTGGTGCAGTAGAATAGGCTTGTGTTAAACTAATACTCTTCATTAACATGACATTAATGTGTCATTTCCAGGGACAGACTTCTGTAGTCCAATGGTGTTATTGCAGTTTTATTTCATATTTCAGGTTGTTCCATTAGATTGTTATGAGGTACTTAAAGACCTTTAGTATGATAAATCAGTACTATACTGTAGGACAACATAACAGATTTCTCCAGAAGTTTTCAATCATAATAATTTCTCCTTCGACCTTTCCTCCAAATACAAATGTTTACAATAACCACGGATTGCAGACGAATGCCCAGTTTTGATTACTTGACTGCAGTATGGAAAGCTGATTTTACTCCCAGCATTTTAGCACCGTGGGGCTACAAGTCTGCAGCAAGGGAAAAAGGGAGTTTTGAAATCATTAGGAGTGTTAGGGAAGTGATCAGTGGAGGTCTTCAAATCTCTCCACATGGTTGTACTGGAAAATTATGTAGCCCTCTATCAAAATTACAAAAACCCTGAACTGCTGCTATGGGAAAAAGATATGACATAAGTGAAGAAATGGAAGGAACCTTTATCATCTTGCCAAGCCTACCTAGAGTCCCTGAGGTCTGCAGGAATTTCCCCTCTCTTTTACTTCTTCCAAAGGAGAAAATTGTCTTATCCCACAATGAGACATAAAGGCATCATTCTCTTGCAGCACTTTTGCAGCAAGACTGAAGCAATGACAATGAGAAACTTGAAGATGCTCTGCAGCTTTTTGGCAGAGCAGTAGTGTAGAATATCTCGATAGTGTAGAATATCTCATTTTTTGCAAGGACTGATAAATATCACTGTGCGGTTTGAAAACTTTGTCCAGTTATAATAAGACCATCTTGATTTTAAAGGTTATAATAGATATATCAATCCTTCATAGTCTGTGTTTTCACAATTTTTCCCTGCAATTGGGAATTAGGACATGTTCAGGAGGAAGATGTATGTTGTGCTATAGGTTCTGGAGATGAACACTCAGAGTTGCATAAAATGCTGAAGTTATAAACAGGTGCCTGGCTAGTCAGTCTGGGAAACCGAGCAATTGGCAGAAATTACCTCTGTAACTCCTCTCCAGTTCAGTGGCAATGGAAAAATACGTGCTTTTATGGCAAACAAGTTACTAGATTGGGCCCTGACTGCATTAATATCCGAGAAATTGACTGAAAGATTTAGGGCTGTCCTGTCACACCCTGTCAATGACCTTTCCATAAAAATATGTGTTTTCACAGGAAGATTCAGCCAACAAGGTTGTAATGTATTCTTAGCTGTAACAAACAACAGGAGAACCTTCCAAACAACAAAAAAATCCTATTGATATCTTTGTTCTCCGAAAAAAACAACAATGACCAGCGTAAGAACGTGAGCAAAAAATTATATGAAGGAGATTATATAGTAAATAATGTATGAAAAAGACCAGTTTTAAATATTTATTTTGAAGAGCTGCCTATATCCTCTCTAGCTGTGGCTGGGAAATACCTCAATGAAGAAATCTTTGGCCTTGAATATTGATGTTTGTCTAACCTTTCTGCATAAAGGCAAGAAAATGAGGACAGAGCTGTAGATGCACAGCTCATTGCAGCCTGTCATAGTCAGATGGTCTTCAGTTTCTGAGGTGGTGAGTGGAGGTCTAATCCTTGTGCAATAGTGTGAGGGGTCAGGGTTGGCACTTTGGCTCCCAGATCCTGATGTTGAGAGGCAAAGGCAGATGCTGAGATGACAGAAGAAGATAACAAATAGGTGGGTGAACATCATGTCCCACATTTGGTGACTGCTTTTATTAGCTTTCTTTTTAAGTGAGAAACTCAGGGGCAGTACTATTTGAATTTTCATGTGTCACCTTCATATGGTCTTTTAATTTACTTTAAGGTAGAAGGCACCAGAAAAAAGTAAAGTACAAATTGTCACTAGCTAGAAAACAGGTAAACTTTGATTTTCTTTTAGTTTTAGACAACTTAATGTGTCTTGAAAATAATCTGCATGGGTCTGTGATCCAGATGGAGCTCAGTATCATATGGGATAAAGGCACTACAGCCCTTGTAGGCTCAGTTCAGATTGCTTACTAGTACAATGCAAAGACTTGTATGTGTTTATTTTCCCACTTTCAGAAAGAAATTTATTTTTACCTATAAAGTAATACTTTTGAGTCATTATTCTTGTTTCTGGAGACTCACTTCTGGTCTTTCTTCCTTATTTTTAGCACTTGAGATTTACCTTCTTATGCCTCGAGACTCATTTACACAGCAAGATTGTCTTTTGGGTTTCCTTATTACTTCCTTACTGTTTAATATCCCTTGCCTTTTTCTATGATGCAGCAAAAGGATTTCAATAACAAAGATGTGCACAGAAGTCTATACATAGATTGCATCAGCCAAGATATTTTAAATATTTTCAAATATATTGGACGTTTAAATTAATGACGGTGCCTCAGTATTAAGGGGAATGGCTAAAGTTACCCTCAAAGATGAGAAAATGAAATGTAGGCTATCAGAAGGTTAGATGTGAGGGGAAAATGTTTGTAATTAGAAGCAACCCATTTCAGGTATAAAGTACCTGTAAGGGTCGAGATTGAAATTGCAGTTCATATCTGAAAATACTCCTATTTTTTACTTAGAAAATACGTTTCATACATTATACTTTAGTGCTCTGCCCTCCTTCATCATCCTGCGCTTTCAACAAAACCTTAAATTATGTCTGGAACTGATGACGGACAAGGAGTAAAGGATACAAACCCTCTCATCCATTATTTCACTGGGTTATATCAATTCAAAGCAAAGTCAAATGCCTACATGAATAAGAGTTTTGCTGTTTTAAGACATCTAATCCTTATCATTTGACCTCATCACTTCAAAATCCTGCTTGACTCCCATCTCATGACTCAAATCTTCATGGCAACTTCCAAAGGCGAGCATCCATTGCCAGCGCCAAGGGGCAAGTTGAGAATTTGGAATCACACTTGGCATTTGTCAGAAGTTCTGTTTTAAATATATTAATGCGTTAAGTTTGTTAAACCAATTCAGAAGTCGTTGATTTGCTCATTTATTTTGCTGTACAGCCCTAGACTCTCTATTTTCCTGTCCTTAGAATTTAATGGTACTTAGAATTTAATCTTTGCTGCACAATGCATTGTCAGTAAGCATCCATAGCACGTAATGATGTTCCTCTCAACTACTTTAAGATTTTGGCAGACTGTGATGTTCACAGCATGTATGCTATTAGCAAAAGGACTGTTCTCATCTAGATGACTTTAAAAGTGGAAAATTGTTGGGGGTTTAAAATCAAAATCAGAAATCCAGTCATTTCAATGTTAGAGAGTTTTATTAGTTTTGGTTTGTTTTTAGCTTGAAAAAAATGAGGTCTTTTGCTCACTCCTTCTGGGCACTTAAAGTCAGTTCACCATATTAAAAATTCAGTATTCTTTACCATTTTATTTCAAGGGACACGGAGGAAATGCTTATACATTCTGCCTAATGTGTATAGCAGCCCCACACAAGCTGGGAATATGGTTGTTAATCGTTTCCTTGCGAAAATGTAGCAAAGCTGCACCTATTTATTCATTCACTTTGCTTGTGCATCTATATGCCAGCCTGAAAGTCAAGCCTGATTGCTTGCCATGCTGATTTGAGGGAGTTGCTTGACTCTTTTTGTTGGTAATTGCACGTGTGTCTTACATAAATCACTTCTTCGTTTTCTTTTTCTTATTTTGTTTTTCTTTTATTTTTTGACAAATACAATCTTTTTTGGATCAGCTGCAGAAAAGACAAGATAAAAGTGAGTCGTTCAGGATTCAGCTGGCTGAACATTTGCAGAAATGCTGTGGTTTAAATAGCCCCATTAGAAAGCTGATATGAAAATAAAAGGTCGTTTAAAAGTTCATGCTTAACTATTAAATATAGTAGCCTTCACCAGCCTTGAAAAATCCAGTGTAAATCCTGCTTTGAAGAGGGTTTACTAGCCTGCTAAGTAGGTGCTTCCCTAAGGAGATTTCACCACTGTGTCTGCTGTTCTTTTGCCCTCCCCTATGCACCGGGGAGGGGAGGTGACCTTGAGTAACCCACAGGAAGTCTGGCCTTTCCAGGAACTTCACCTGCGTACCCGACTTTGTCTCTGAACGGATATTTATCAAGAGACGGAGCCGTTGTTATTAAGGAAACCACCTGAAACTTTGGGCAACTTTGAACCTTGGGTGTTCCTGCAGGAGGTCAGGCTTAAGGAAATGTTATGGGAAACCAGCTGCAAACACGAACTGTTGTATTGCTTTGTTCTGTCTTTCTTCTGACCTTTGGGTTCCTCACTGTGCACGTAAAAGCCTGGTTAAGTGAACGTGTTCTTCACTTCATCTAAGTGATCTTGCCTGTCTGGTGCTGGGAGAGGAGAAGCACCTTTGCGAACGTGTCAACGTGTTCCCAACTTGAGCAGTACGTGCAGGTACAAGTCTGAAGAGACTTGTCTGAGTGGATGTGGCAGAAGGGTATGGATGGGGTTGTGAGTGCTTCCTGTGTGGCCAGGGTTGATGGTGCTGCTGCTGCTAGAAGCTGAGTGTGAGGAGTAACACGTTCTTATGTGAGAAAACAGAAGCAACAGAAACCACATACTTCCTTTAATTTATTCTGTATTTAGTTAGAACTTCCATTCAGAACTGGCTTGCTTTCACATCTTCCCCTGCCGTTCCCTTCTTCTTTTAACTCTCCCCTCCAGTTGTTTGGATGTGGTATCTTTTGTTAAGGAGTCAAGCTACTGTTCTGGTGGGTACAAGTATTCACGTTTTCAAACACTGAGGTTTCTACACCATGTAAGTAGTGAAATACTGTCACAAAGCATAGAAAAATATTTATCTTTTAAATGTTATCATATATATTATGACATGGTCTAGCTGGTCTAGCTGGGGGGTGAGGGCTGGATGACCCTGGGCCCCCTCCGGCTCAGAGTGGCCTGCTAGACTGTGAGGCATCTAGGTTGTTATTATACTCTGGGATGTGCTCTTGGTCGCTGTACGGGTATTAGATGGTGAGTTGGACTAGATGATCCTTGTGGGTCCCTTCCAACTCATAATTTTCTGTGATTCTGTGATTCTGTGATATTGTCATGATTCTTGTGTCGCTGACAATGCACATGTCAGTAAGGAATCTTGAGACCATGTCTATTGGCCCAAACACACAGAGGTGCAGTGTATGTGTGCTTGGTCACTGAAGTTTAATTGAAGTTTTTCCTTGGTTTTTTGCTCCCACCCCAGTCCAAGATAAAAAAATCTCTGGAGTTTTCCTTCTAGAGGAGCAGCAGCACAGTCTCATCTCTAGCAAGGTGGAAGGAATAAAACAACAAAGAGAGACTATGGATTAGTTAGCAGATTATGGAGATTACAGACGTCAAATACATAGCAAGTTAGGCATACAGGTCTCATGGGCATCATACAAATAATATCTAATATGTATAATATACTTATAAGAGAAAGTTTAATCATTTCATGGGACAAAGATCCATTTTCCTGTCAGATCTGTCTATGAGTACCTTTTCTATAGCAGCCATTGTTTAATAACTCAGCATTTATCCTTTTCCCATCACATGTTACCTTACAAAAGACAAGAACCTTTTGGGTCCCCTCTTGGGCACACTAGATATGCTTTGGCCAACCTACTAGTACTTGTTCTGCCCCTCAGATATTTTCTTCAGCACCACGCAATTCAAAACATACCAGAAAAAGGTAAAAATGAATTAAACATCTAGGCTGAGCTGTATCCCACTTATGTCCTACCAAGGGTTTTTATTGAGTTAGGATCTGTGAGTTAATATTTCCGCTTTATCCTGTAGTTCGGTCCTATATCCTTTATCACAGTGTAGTGCAGATAAGTCTCATGCTTCTAGGAACTAATTTAATTAACACGTGATGTTCTTCTCTGCCAAATGAAGGTTGGAATGATATGAATTGAACTCTGAAAGAGTTACATAATATTTATGAATATGGGGGGGTTTTCTTCCCTGTGAGTGTAAAATAATAACCAGCTTTAAGGAAATATTAAGACTGAAGACTGGCTGGTGAGAAAAGGGTTTTTTATTGTGAGTTGGACTAGATGATCCTTGTGGGTCCCTTCCAACTCATAATATTCTGTTATTCTGTTATTCTGTTATTGTCATCCTGCAGTGTTCCTCTCTGGTAATTATGGCTGCATTGGGCAAATCCTGCTGGACACAAGTGCAAAGTCTTGTATAAATCCTAGAAAACCCACTTGTAGGATTTAAAATAAAATCTCCTTTTTATCTTAATCTCTGTGGAACTTCACTTGGAGGTCCTTGAGGGCTACTTCTTAGGGATTGCAGAAATTCAGGAGAGTATGTTTATCACCATTAAATGCGAACACTTTGTGTAAAATTATTGCAAATGAAACATGCACTCATGAGAGTGGCCACTTCAATTAGAACAGGTTTACAGACGCATGAATCAAAGAAGATAATAAACACTGATTTATTCAGAGCATAGACAACAAAGAAATAAAGAGCAATAACAAAGGTGGGACGAAGTCGTGGCTGCACTGCCAAGAGATGCAGAAAACTCACTGCATTTGATTGCCAGGCTTATTCATCTGAGGCATTAATGGTTCATTTTTATCACAGAAAATATTTAATTCAGTGAAATTTTAATAAGTGAAAAACGTGATTCTGGACTGAAACTTTGCCCTTCAACTAAACAACAATTACAAATGCAGAAGATACGATGTAAAATTTGAATTCTTAGCCTGGCAGGATTATTTATAAGGCACTGTGAAATTATTTTTTCTTGTATGCTATATCCATTTCCTTCTGCCTCCGTATAAGCTTGAAAGTTCTATCTGTCCCCATGCTGGAATATTTTCCTCCCATATCACCAATGCTGTCTGACTTGTGACGGTCAGGTTGCTCAGGACTTCATGCTTCTAGGATTTAATGAATTACCCACAGAAACAGCAAACACTGTGACTGGGCAGGCTGGCAATCAGCCATGGTATTAAAAAGCAGCTGCAGGAAAGGGTTTTTTCATTTTTCTTTCTCGTTCTACGCAGGAATTGGCGTTCTTTTTCATGTATGATATATAATGAGCAATAAAACATAAAAATAATGCTAAGAATTGCATACATGTTGAGCACACAAAGTAGGGAGCTAAACCAACCTATTGTGTCAGACTGGTGTAACTAACAATGATGGGAACGCATTACAAAATGTACAAAGTCAGGATTGCATCATCGTCTAGTTCTGTCTTAATTGTTTCAGTTACATACTTTTAATTGCATCTATAAATACATATGGATAAGAAGCCACATCTGCTTGATGTGTGAATGATTTTCCCTGGGGTAACCTCAGCCTTGCAGCGCCTGAGGTGATGGGTAAGGAATCCATGACTCTCCTCGGGTTTGCTGTTCATGACCTCACAAAAGGCACCACAGAAAAGTTGCCTTATTTTTGAAACTGGAGATACCCTTTTGCTTTAATTCAGCCTTGTTAATAAAAGAAAGTAAAAAAATATGAATTCATTGGATGTTTGGTTTCAGAAGAAGGAGAAAGAGAGGTTTCCTCTAAGACTGGTGGTGGCTTCACTGGAAGCCACAGTACCAAACCTCTTCCAAATTCAACAAAGCACAGCTGGCAATATTGCAATTATCAAATGGGGTTTTTTCACAACTGTACTGTTGAAAGGTACCTGGAAGCTGTTTAATGATTTAATAATCATCAGGCAAGAAACACTTGCATTTCAAATGCAAGTGTTTCAAATGCACAAATACTACTAGTTGGTTGGAGCCTTTGCAATCAATTCATAATTTAACTTTGTTGTGTCTATCTCTTTATTTTGCAGTGAAGTAATATTCAAAACATTCAAATATTGTCTGTACGTTGTTTTCACTTAATTTTTACACTTTCTAGCATGCAAATAAAAGCATTTAATGGATTTTTTTTTTTCCCTGCTATAAATTCCAATAACTTTATGAGTGATACAAATATCTGCCATTTGGTTTTTTTCCCTCGTTTGTCTTGCAAATCTCAAAGCCTGTAACTGCTGTGATGAAGATGTTCCTGGTAACGGCAGTTTTTCCATGGGTTGTGTACAGCTGCACAATATTGCAAAAGCAAGGTGCAGTTTTTGTGGCTCAGAATTGTGAGGCAGTGCACAGAACAACCCAGTGAAACATGTGCCTCCTTTCCAGACATCCCACGGCAGTGCCAGGCTCAGTTAATCACATTGCAGTGGCCCTGCTGCCACCTGCTCTCCTCGCACCCGCGGTGCCTGAGCTCAGTCTGGTGTCTCCCAGCATCGCCCAGTCTGCAGCTTCATGTGTCTTTGCCAGGAACCTGCTTTTCTGTAGGCAGACCAGTGTTGAAAGAACCAACAATCCATGCATTTTATTACAGAACCACAGAATCACAGATTATCACGAGTTGGAAGGGACCCACAAGGATCATCTAGTCCAACTCGCCAGCCAATGCCCGTACAGGGATCGAAGCAACAACCCCAGAGCTGTGGACATAAACCTAATTCCCTCACAGGCTCACAGGCCACTCTGAGCCAGAAGGGACCCCCAGGACCATCCAGTCCAACCCCCCACCAACTAGACCATGTCACTGAGCTCCTCGTCAAGTCTTCTCTTAAACACCTTACAAACTGCTCAGCACTCTGACTTGCAAGGAGTGCCAGCACATATTGTGCTTGGTTGAAAATTGCTTTATACTCACCGGTTTTTTTTCTTTTAAACTATTCCTGATCTTGCCTTTCTTCTGATTTTTGTTTTCCTTTTGTAATGACCATCTCCTTTGTTTTCTATCACAGGCCGGTTTACAGACGTACTGCTTCCTGGTGTTTGCTGCCGTCTGCTTTGCAGGAGCAACGTACCTGTTTTTTGTCCTGCCAGAAACAAAAAATAAGACTTTTCAGGAGATCAGCCAGGCATTTTCCAAGAGGAATAAAGTAACTTTAGAAATGCAAGAAATGAACCACTACCCGGGAGAGAGGAAATCCAGTTCAGATCAAGAATCAGACTTCACATCTTCGGGGAACAATGGGGAAACCAAGAAAGGGATTGTGTAAACTCAGGATGCGCTTCCAGGGGATGGGGAAAACCATGCTCTCCTCATTTATAGCAGTGCTAAACTCGTCTTTTTATGTGGCATCATGAACTGCTTCCCCCTTGAATATGGTTTAAGAGAATATGGGTTAATTCATTAGCAGCTTGGGTGACAATAGAGGAAATTGGTGCTGTGCTGAGGGGGATGGGGAATATGGACTTGGAGAAGTGAAGTGAGTGTGGGAAGCAAGGGTTGTGAGCAGCAGCTGGATGAGCACCCCTGTGTGCTCACAGGGAGGTGAGCATGCTGTCTCCAGGAGGAGGAGGAGGCAGCAGGGAAAAGGGAAAAAAATCCAGTGAGGTTCTGCTAAGAATCGATGCAAGCAAACCTGAAATGGTACCAGCATGTGTTTTTCTGCATTTCTCAAGATGTCATTCAAGTTGCATAAGAGAATTGAGGACCTGAAAGAAGACTCATGACATTTCCCTGACCTCCCATTCCTTTTGCAGCTATTTTCACTTTCAGTTGCATTTTCTGAACATCTCCCACCTTCCCACAAATGGGCAGCTCTGGGTCCATATGAGTTTCCTTGTCTCTCTTGCAAATCCGGATCAACCAGTATTAGAATTTCCTCTAGTTGCTGGGTTTGCTGGCACTGCGTTTCTCTGGAGATGCATATTTATATAATTTTATTTTTTAAGAATAGACTTAGAAGCTTTACTATGAAAAGAAAAAATCTCAACCTCATGGTGAAGTGAGAGAACTCTGATGGTATATACAGGGTGTAGCATTCAAATAAAAAATCAAATACATGAAGAGTTCCGAGGGTTGAGGGGGGTTGGTGGTTTTCTTTATTTGATTGGGTTTTGCTTTCCTTTTCAAATTCCTTTCAAAGTGATCCTTAGGATCCAAAATTTCCCTGAGACTTGATTACTGCTACTTCTTAACACTCAGATCTCTCCAGAGGAATTTGGGTGCCTATTCCTTACTTAAACTCTAATTTTTATTTGGGCATTAGATTCTGAACCTCCAGACCTACTTCACATTAATAAATTTCCAAGCTGTTTAATGCTTGTAAAACTGCTTAATTTCAGGACATAACAACTCAGCAGGCTCTCAGTGGTTTAATTCATGTGATATCTTTTTTTTAATGAACATCATCATTGCAGTTTGCGATTTTGAGAATAGTTTCTCTTGGTCCTTCTAGGTACCTGGATGCTGTGGGATAATGAGCTTTTTTTAATTAAATAACTGTTTTGTATGAAAAATCAGTAAGTCTCAGAGCTGCTCTCAGTTAGGAGTAAGACATAAGAAGGAAGTGCAGCATGTTATATTTACCAATCCAGAAATTCATGGACTTGGAGCATTTTGGTGAAAAAAAATTTGCATATACATATTCCAAGTATAGATATATATTAATGATTAATGGCTTAATATTAGTGGCTTTCAGGTGAAAGAGGGTAGATATAAATTGGATAGGAGGAAGAAATCCTTAACTGTGAGGGTGGTAAGACACTGGAACAGGTTGCCCAGAGACGTTCCCATTCCTGAAAGTGTTCAAGTGTTGAATGGGGCTTTGAGCAACATGCTCTGGTGGAAGGTGTACCTGCCCATGGTGGGGGTTTGGAACTAGACGATCTTTAAGGTGCCTTCCAACCCAGGTCATTCTATGATTCTGTGATTTATATTCATATACATATAGATATACAAATAATGGAGAATTATTTTCCAGTATCTGGGGGTTATTTTCATGTTTCTCCAAGTGATAAGCTGGGGTTTTTTTGTTTTGTTCTACACTGTAAATTATATTGTAAATTAAAAATCAGAGATCCTAACGTTCAGCTGTTACTACTAAATTATGTATATAGTTTTATACTGTGATTTATTTGTATGTGGCATATTTACTGCACACATTGTAAACCGGCCTATGAGGGCAATTTCACTACTAGGTAATAGACAAAAAATTGATGTGAGCCTTTACACCACAATTTATGCATGGGATAGAGGTACAGTAGTAAGAAAATGAAAATATATATGAGAAAGAGAATTAAGAAATAAAAATAAAAGTTATGGGTTTGATGTTACTATTAAGAAAGAAGGTGAATCAGGATTATACCAACTGATAACCAGAGATGGAAGCTAATCAAATACTATGGAGAAACCTGGAAAAAATTGGTTTTAAACAGCCACTTATAAAATTATATATGTATATAAGAAATATTACCGGTCAGTGCCTTTAGTTTCCTGTTCCATGTGTTACATGGGGCTTGATAAGTGAACGGCTATGTAAAAAAATGAGTGTGAATATCAACTCTCCAGACAATTTCAGGAAAAAAATTTTCTTTTTCTGCCTTCAGGGTGAGACTGGCAAATTCAAACCCGCTCGTTCTGACTGACAATTATCTTACTTTGCAATTAGGGCTACTAACATGGTGTGATGTGATCTGGTTTGAGTCAAGGTGGCAAGATTGGAAACCATTCTTGTTAGAATTAGAAGGATTTAACACTTAGTGCTCTTCAATAATGTACATTATAGACATTGTTGAAAAAGTTACAATTGGATAACCTCCATTAAATATCATAATTACCTGATATGGCTTCTGCAACAAAATAAAATCATTTTACAGCTGCATACAGTCGCATTTGGAGCCCAGCTCTGAATGAGGGGTAGACATGGCTGGATGGACTTTCCTATCCCACCCCAGGGGGGTTGTACAGCATTAACAATGACGGATCATGTTTTCCTCTTCTGCAATCCCATTTGCCCACTTCTTGCTCTACCTGAGATGAGCACACACTTTCTGTGTGGCTGCAAAGAAAGCTTCTACAGACTGAGTGTCCCATGGACAGTGGTTCACCATCTCACCAGTGCTTTGTTGACACCCATGGTACAAGTTAAATGCAGCTCAGTCTCCAGACAGGGATGGTGCTTTGCTGACTGGCCAGGGAAGGTGGCCACAGCGCTCTCTGCTTTGGGTTGTGGAGGTTTCACATGTGCAGGCACTGCATTAACTTCCTCATCTCTCTCATCTCTGACCCTAATGAGAGTTTTATGTTGTTCTTCAAGTTGTTCCATAAAGTTTTCTATTGTTACACTGCTAAAGGTTCTCCAGCAACAAGAGGACTAAATCGAAAACATCAGCAATTGATCACTCTGGGGTTTTTTGCTGAATACATATATCAAGTTTTCTATAACCTATATGTTTGTATGAGTGTTGTGTGGTGCCACATTGTCCTGTCTGCGACATTGGGGTGAGATACTGTGAGGTGGTGTTTGTGCAAATGTGTCTGATCAAATGTGTCCATGCACAGTGATTGCAAAATAAACCTTTGGAATTAAAATTAAATGGTGTAGATTTTGTTCTGGGTAAAGCTGAATGTCTACAGCTGCACATTTTTCAAGTCTCTGGAGTTTTGTACGTTCCAGTACAAGACTGTTCAGTCTGACAACTGGATCACCCGAGTCATTGCGGAGTCTACAGTGGGGTGGTTGGGAGTTACAGGAAGAAAATCATCCTTGAAACCATGTACTTTTTAAAGCATTTTTTATATTCTGATTCTTAAATCAGATTCCACACTTCTTTCTTCCATCTGTTTATACTGGGCTTTAGAAATAGAAACACAGACATTAGAGTGAGGAAAATGATTTTAACTGGCTAGTGGCAGTGATAGCAATAGCTCTTTATAAGAATTGTTGAATCTGGTGAGGCTTTTTTATAGAAAATTTTCATCTGATATGAATAAGTTTAACTCGCTTAAGGTCTACTTTCTGATGAGAAATTCAGGCAAACAACTATTTCTGTTACAAGGATATGCAAAACTTGAAATGTGCAATATGTATAAAAAGTTGAATTTCATACTTCAGTTTTTGAAGCCAATTTTTACTCCACAAGGATCAGCTTTCTAGTGGGGGAAAATGTGAGTTATGATCCATATGGGATAATTTTCATCTTCAGAGTAAAATAAAAAAGAAGGGAAAAAAAAGGTAAAAAACCCCACACATCAAAGCCAACTTTTTGGAATTTGCTGTCTTTCATTTGACTATTTTTATGTGCTTTTCCTTACAGACACCACCAGATAAACTATCGGAACTCCCATCACCTCACACAGCAGGAAGAACAAATCCAAGTAAAGCAGCCTTAGGAAACACCTGCAGACTTTTCCTTTCAGTCTAACTCCAGTAAACAGAGCTCAAATACAATCTAAAACCCTAAAATACATAGACCTTAACTGAGGTCGGTTTGTTAATGTAAATATTTCTGCTGTTAAAACATTCAGGTCTAAGTCTACACTTAATTCTCTCTGAAAGTGGTTTTACTTGAAAGTTAGCCCTGGGAAAAAGTGAATTTCATGGCGAACACTTGGACTCTTAATCAAGTTATCACAGCTCAGTAAGCAATCATGCATAACCTGAGTCACTACACACCTCTTCCTTGCAGGTTAAGCTGCATTAACCTTGCTTTTTCCATGACACGGGCAGTGGATGGTTGAACTCTTTCTGGATATGTTCCTGCTAAAGTTTCACTTCAGTGAAATTCTTTTAAACCTAGGATTTTGGTTTTAAAAAAAAAAAAAAAAAAGGATGGAAGAAAAGCTTCCAGGAGAAGACATTTATACAGCGATTAGTGAAATCAACATAAATCTTCTCCAGTGGGTCAACTGCACAAATGTACACAAGAATGTACTTGTATGTTATACATACAGGAGTTCTAAAATTGGGAAACACAGCACATTTTTATCTTCTTTCCATAGTAAACTGACAACTCATTTTCTCAGTCTGGGAAACAATAACCAATGCTGCAAAAGCACTGATTTTATGCTTTTCCTCTGAGTTTGGGGGCAGGAAGTTGGTTGCCTGATGATTTGGTGAGGTTTTTTTAAGTGAGAGCACTAGTAGTCTGCTTCATACATCAAAAGAGAGCATCAAGAATCAGACTGCTGGAATTGTTGGTTGTCTTAACATGATTCTCAAAACGGAAAAAGCAAAATACAACTCTGTCAGACCCCCTGAAACACAATCCATTATGAGCATGGTCTTGTAAGGATTGTGTCTCTTGCTATTTAAGCTGCCATGCAGGGACATTGATGTTTGGTTTATTTTCTCTTGTACCTCTCAGTTTTAAAAAAAATCATTCAAGCTAAATGCAATGTTCACCTCTATATTTGTTCCACGTTCTGTTTCTGATTTGTTCCACCCAATTACAGTGATTCTCTGCATAGTGAGGAATCTGAATAGTGGCTGTTGATTTTCCAGCGAGTTGTGGGACCTGGCGCGTGCACAGAACTTGCAGAATCTACCGCGACCCCAGTCTGCTCATGAATATGTAAATTGGTCCCACCCAGGAGCCGACGCAGCGCGGCCGGGATCCGTTTAGTGTAAATGTGTGGTTTTGCACAGCTGAAATTTTCCTCCGCCGGGTGACAAGCCGGGGTGACAGGGCTGCCATTGCGTGTGTCTGTACGTGAGAGTGGGAGGCACCTTCCTCCATCCTGCCCGGGCTGGAGGGCTGGTGCCCGGCCACGGCGAGCTAGGGTGAGGGGGGCAGGCACTCACGCCATGCTGGGATGGCTGGGAAGGAGCTGGAGAAGCTGCTGGAGTAGTTACAGGTGGAGGCAACGGGGGCTCTCAGGGTGTCTGCTTGATTGGCATTGTTCTCTGCCAGGCTGCAGGAGAATTGTGTGTGTCTGTGCGGGAGTGGGAGGCACCTTCCCCCCCAACCCCTGCGGTGCCCTTTGTGGCTGGGGTGCCAAAGGGAAGTGTGGCCCTGCAGCCCCGCAGGGCATGTGGGCACAGCAGGGCATGTGGTCGAGCTGTTGTTTTTCCCCCAGCTCAGAGGACGTGCAGCAGCCTGGGTCACATCCAGGTGTCGGGGGAGGACCCAGGCCGGGCCAAGATGAGCCCCCGCCCTCCCTCCTTGCCGCTAAACATGCGGCCCTTTTCTGTCTGCCCCCTCAAAGTTCTTTCAGGGGTGCACAGTAGATACATAAAGTTTCACAATGCAATAACTTGCAAGAACAGGGAACCTTCTAACAGAAACTATTGAGAGCATTGCCACAGCCCATCCCTGGCTGCTGCCCCGCCTCCCTCTGTCTCCCATTGGCCGCCCGGACGCTGCTGTGCCATGTCATTGCCTGTGGCACCTGCTGCTCCAGGATGGGATGGGACAACAGATCAGCTGTAACACAGTGTCCCACCTCCCTCTGTCTCCCACTGACCGCNGTCTGCCCCCTCAAAGTTCTTTCAGGGGTGCACAGTAGATACATAAAGTTTCACAATGCAATAACTTGCAAGAACAGGGAACCTTCTAACAGAAACTATTGAGAGCATTGCCACAGCCCATCCCTGGCTGCTGCCCCGCCTCCCTCTGTCTCCCATTGGCCGCCCGGACGCTGCTGTGCCATGTCATTGCCTGTGGCACCTGCTGCTCCAGGATGGGATGGGACAACAGATCAGCTGTAACACAGTGTCCCACCTCCCTCTGTCTCCCACTGACCGCCCGGGCGCTGGTGTGCGCTGACAACAGATAACCCTGTAAAACAGTGCTCCAGCTCTCCTGCTGCTCCTGGCTCCACACTGCTCTGCAGCTCTCCCAAGGGCTGGCTACAGAACTGCCCATTGCCCATTACTTTGCCCTGCTGTAGCCCCGATCTGAAATAGTTTTTGGGACTGCGCCTCCTACCCTCTGCTGGGGCTGGCGGGTGAAACCTCCCTCGGCTCCTGGCACACATGGACATTCCCCAAGGGCTTCCTCCCACCCTGGGAAAGGCTTTCCTGGGCCAGTCCCGGTGGAGGCTCGGGAAGCGCAGTTGCCATACCCCTCCGCCTCTGTGCCCACAGTCAGGCAGGTCCCATGGCCAAGGCCCAACAGAGTCCAGGGGCCATGACCACCACAGCGCTCGCCCTGCTGCCAAACGCAGCAGCCACCCGCCCCCCTTGCCAGAGCACAGCCATGTTGGGCAGCACCCAGGCAACTGAGACAAGCCCCGCTCTCAGGACTGTCCTCCAGACCTTATTAGGGGAGGGGACGTGGCTACAGGTGTGATGTACTTGAATACTTATTGGGTTTGCTATCCTCGTGGATTACAGGACTCGCATGAAGAGGGTCAGACCCAACAGCCCGCGAGTAACGGGGGACTGCTGTATATAAAAATTTTTACAGTTCACATTTGAAAACCAGAAAGCAAGAGTTACTTAGGAAAGGAAACATGCTGACATGTCTGCAGGCTGACATTTTCAAAGATGCATTCAAGAGTTAATTACTAAAATCCAAATTTCATACTATTTCATCTCTTTGAATTAAACTCTACAGACTATGTATAGTCACATGTGTATATATAGAGAGACTTTTATGTTATCCCATGGAAAAAGTTCAGCAACTTTAATTCTAATACATAAAAGAAATTGGACCATTTGGATATTATGTCAAGTTGTGAACTAGAAAGGTCAGACACACTGGGACTCAGACAGTTGCATTAACAAACTTAGCTAAAGTCTGCTTGATCATAGGTTTGGAAAACTGGTCAAGAAAGGCCGTCTCCTTTTGGCCAGCCAGAGATTTTTTATTTTGCACTTTTCTAAATGTTTGAGTAGAGACTACTGTGCTAAATTACTTAAATTTCTTTTGAGGCATCAAAGGAAAACATCGAAACTCTTTTCATCCAACTGGAGAAGAATCTGTATTGAAGTCCCTCAAGAAGCAGAATGTATTAACATAGTACTCAGTCAGGGTCAAGGCAAATGTACTCTTCCAGTACCTAGGGATGTCTGAGAAATCATCCAGGTGGTTTAGATACTGCTGCTGTTGCTTTAATAGTATAAAATACTTAAGTAGGCATCTGAGATATCACTCTGAGCTAATGATAGAGGCACTGCTCACTTTACAACTGTAATCAAAGAAAACAAAGGTCCAAAGGAATAATGGACATCACAAGAAAAATCTAATATTACAAGACCTGTCTCCTTCTCTAAAAAGAGCCTAAGGTGAAGGTAGATTATAGCTATTTTAAGTTTTCTAATGGCACAAGAGAGTAAAAAAAAGAGGAATACAGCTGAGGAAACAGGATGCAAGATAGACAGATAGCTTGATTTTACAGTACATTAAACCAGATCTATTCAGTAAGCAATTAAAAATTAATTTAAAAGTAAAAGAAAAATTTTAAAATTTAAAAAGCTGTAGAATTCATTGGCACAAATTAGAATTAATGACTCTTTATAGAAGAGGATATTGAAATTTATGGTAACTTTCAGATTTAAATTAGGCACCAGAAATAAATAAAAGAATAGCTACAGCTAGTAAAAGATGAGAAATTTTTCTGGAGTTGAGCTGCCTATAATTGGCTATTAGATCATACTTTCACTTTCTTTTGAGATACATAGATAATTTATGGACACAAGCCAACACTTTGTCTGGACCATTGCTCAAACATGCCATCGCAATTCTTACAGGTTGCAGTGAGCACTGTTTCCTGACTCAGAATGCAACAGAAGTGGGAAAATACAGCATTACCTGATATAAAGATAAGATCTCTAAATCACTACCCAATTAATAAATAAATCAGCCTTTAAGTCTCATGTTGTTTCAAAAGCAACCCCAAACTCTAAGTTTTTTCCTTACAAGGGAGCTTCCAGATTAAAATTGAAAGATGATGCCCTAGTGATGATCATTGGGAAATTGTGTGCTGAATTTCTTTGTTCTTTTAAGAGCTTTGCTACATTTTGTTAACTCAATTTTCCATAGCTGTTGCTTGGTATGAGTTTCAGCCTATTTTCATTATTCACAGCCTTGGCAAAGAAGCATTACATATAAGTGCTGGTAAAAGAGAAGAAAAATTGTAACAATTCAACAATTCTGCCTGTCTGGCAAGCTTGTGTGTTTGCTATCAACCAGGACAGCTGCCTTCAATTATTTAAAATCCTAATAAGAAGGGGGTTTAGATATTCTCAGACTATTTACTAAATGGGGTCAGCTTTGCAGCCCAAACTAATGCCTTGAAGAGCTGGAGTTCAAATGGAGTAGGTGATGTTGGCATGCAGAATGTAGGTGGTGCTGAAGAGATGATCATTCTGGAATTCAAATTCTTTCACAGCTCTAAGGCAATATTTGTTTTAAATTTAGAAGTGACAGAATATTGTAACACATCACACATGCTTTCACTGTCATTAAGTTACTCAATGCTCCTTAAAAATCAGATTCTAAAGGCAAAGACATTTCTTTTTTCTTTCAAATGAACGATGTTGACAATACCTCCTTCTGCACACAATATCAGATCATGGATGTCTATTTGATGGTCTTTCTTGATCAGTTATACTGTGAACACCAGAAAGAAGAAAACAGTAGAAAACTTTCCAGTCTTACTTGACAATGTGATGTTTTTTTAGTTGCTCACATTTCAGGATCAAAAGAAAAATGCCAAAAAGGTCAAATATAAAAGCCATTCAGCTCTGGAGCTCCAGACCCCAGTTTCTGGAGAAGTTTCACTCTTAAATACTGCAGGTGGGATCGAAAACAAGTAGACTGCTGTCTAGAAGGAGCCAGCTCACCTGCAGGAGACTCCTGGGGGCTCTGAAGCTCTGATCACATCGTGAGGAGCAGCGCTACTCTACCTTGCTGTATTTTGCTTATGTTTCCAACAGCTTCTCAGACAAAAACCAAACTGTAAAGGGGATGTGAGAAGCAGAAATAGCAGCTAAATGCCAGACTCTGCACTGCCATGCTCTGCCAGCTGACGTTCCAACCTAAGGTTCATCCTTAGCACATTAGATTTAACACACAGCATAAAAGCCTACAGACATTTGTAGCCCAAGGAAAAATCATGCTCGGAAAAAAATTATGTGTCATGCTCAAAACCTTGCTTATCTTCAGGTATGTGAGTTCTCTGACAATGACATGGCCATCAAATACCAGTTTGATCAGACCTCAGTCTTATTTGGTGGAGTGCATACGGTTCTGTCATCATAGTGAGTAATGACACTGCATCAGATGTGTCCTGCTGCAAAACAGAAGGGAAAATATACATTAGACAGCAAGATATTAGTCAGTTCTTCCTCGTATACATTCAGCAGAAGATAAGGAATGCTCATGGACTTTAAATGTCTTCTGATGTTATGATGGTAGTTGATTTTTTGGTAGTAATTATTAAAATTAGATAATTGTTCCTTCCAGATGTTTCTTTTGCAATAGAGTAAAATAATAGCTATGCACAGACAAACATGCACCACAGACTCAGGGGAATTCTTGCTCATGGATCAATAGTGCAGTTATGTGATTCATTTCTAAAATTACGAGTGTAGAGACCTTTTTATTCAAAACAGGGAATGTATACAAAATTATCCTTTCATTGTAGTAATTGCTTTCAGTCACCAGGCCCATACCCAGAATAATGGAAATCATATGCACAGTGGGGGAATAATTATACGTATATGTATTTTCACGCAGAGTTCTTCATATATATTTATATCTTTATATATATAATACAACTTTATGTGCTCTACAACATTAAAAAATTTATTCTAGTAGCAATAATCCAGTAAACTACCTCCTTGTACAAGTGGTTGACATATGTTTTTATTAAATTTCTCAAACTGAAGAACTTCTCCAAAGCAGTTCACAGATTTAAAAATTATTTACGTACCTGTCAAGAGTGTAACGATTTGCTTCCTTTAGTTAGAAAAGAGAAGTTCTATAAATCATCACTGGAATAGTTCTGGTCCTTGAAATATAAATACAACTGTGCACAATTAGTGAAGAGGGATTCCAGGTCCTGCTGGTTTGGCTCTTTCTATATTCATTCCCAGTTATGGATGCAAACTTTGTAACACATAACAATCAGTGTACTCCTATGTGAGCTGTCTGTGCAAATCCAGGGCCAAATAACAATAGGCCATGAATCATAGGTCTTGCTGAACTTAGAGTGACTTAAAAAGCCACTGAAACTAAGTTCTTGTGAGTTATTTTCAGTCTAGTCCTACACAGAGCATATTCAGAAATTGTCACACAGCTTAACTAGCAGCTTTGAATGCTTCATGAATTTTTATGATCTTGTTAATACTGAAATAGTGAAGTTCTTTCTCTATTGCTTAGTTTATATTGGCAGAAGAATGGAGAATTCTATTAACCTATTGATGCCTGCATCTTTTTCTGTACTCTAGCACAAGGTTTACAGAAAAAAATATGTGTGATAATACAGATTCAGAGTCCTTAGGGTTTGACAGATAAAGCCTTGGTTTATGCAAGACTAGATGGCTCAAGTACAGTAAACCATTTTGTTATTTAGTCCACCAACTAAAATCCACTGTTTTTACATAAAATGGAACTGCCCTTCTTGTTTGGATTGGTCAGACAGCTTTTGCAGCTGCTCAGTGGGTGCTCTCAGCCTGCCTGACCAAGTCAAAATTCTGGCTCTTGATGAAGGTTTTCAAAGGAACAGCTAAGGATGTGAAGGGGGAAATCACCTTATTTACCCTGTAAGTTGACTCCATTTCAAAATGACAGTAAGCCATCCTTTTTCTTTGTCTTATCTTCTTCTTCACTCATCACCCAGACTCACAGTATCACAGTATTAGCAAGGTTGGAAGAGACCTTGGAGATCATCAAGTCCAACCTGTAACACAACACCAACCCATTGTCTAAACCAGCCTCATCCAGCCTACTCTTAAACACCTCCAGGGATGGCGACTCCACCACCTCCCTGGGCAGACCATTCCAATGAGGGATCACTCTCTCTGGGAAAAACCTCTTCCTAACATCCAGTCTAAACCTCCCCTGGCATAGCTTAGGCCATGTCCTCTCGTTCTGTTGTCAGCCTGAGAGAAGAGCCCACTCTTCATACTTTTCATCAGTTGCATTGTTTTCTGCTATCTTACATATCATTGGTGCAAACAGTGTTTTTCAGGTCTGTGGTCCTGCAGGGGATTGGTGGGAATTGTGATTTACACATTTTCACTCAGTCTTCAAGCCCACCACGCTTTCTGTTAGCCACTAATTTGGGTTCAAAACGAGGTGCAGTTCAGTCTTCCAGGTCATTAAACCAATACACAGAATCCCAAAATCACAGAATCAGATTGGAAAACACTTCTAAGATCACTGAGTCGCACCATTAGCCCAGCAGTGTCAGGTCTGACACTATGCCACGTCCCCAAAAACTGGCTGCCCAGGGAACTGGCTGAGTCTCATAGGTTTTGAGGAAGAAGGTTTTTGGTGCTAGCAGACATCAACCTATGAATTAAAAATTAAAGAACCAGGGCGCAGCACAAAGAAATCCACCTCACAGAGAAAAGTCACATGTATAAATGTTGCTGCAGAAAGGGGAGACATAAACTGTTGCTCTTGCTGGATTCAATAAGAACTAGTGGGGCTCACTTGCAATTTGTGAGAGTTTTGATGCCAGCAAAGTCAGCATGACAGTAGAGCAGATGTCTGTGGAAGCTGGGGAAAGCTTTTCTCTGGTTGTGATAAAAGAATAAATTGCAGAAAGGTAATTTAGATGCAATTAATCCCTCTCTAACAAGGCACTAGAATACTTCCATGGCTCTCCCACGGCCTGAAGCAACAGTCTTCTTGCGCTCACAGGTTCAAACTTCTGGACTTCAATCATTGGCAACATGATACAAGGCAGGATAAAGCCAACTGTATCACAACAGACTATGAACAGACAGCAACCACATAGTGAGTAGGAATTTAATGACAATTTCTATCACTTTTTGAAGTGTCCTGGATCCCTCTGACCCTCACTGGGAGAGAGCTGTGAACAGGCAATTCTCAAAGTCACAGGTCAGGCGCAGGTGTTTCTAACTCCATGTGGAATAATCTGTGCTTCAGATCCTTTCATCTTTCATCCTTTTCAGTTTTTCCCACACTATATTCAAAGCCTTTCAGGGCAATTTTCTTAACTGACAAAATACATGAGATAATTGTTGAATTTTTGAGTGAATTCACCCAGAAAAACCTCTCTCCTGATAATCCTGATAATATATTTCTGTCTCCAGTGGAAGCATGCTGTATTGACGATAGTTTTTTCACTTGCTCAGAACTTATTTTACCCTGAAATTGTTCTACAGAGCAGCAGAGAAAAAGCCACAGAAATACTGAGTGTATCACTTCTAGCTAATAGGATTGCAAAATGTGGCTAGCTGCTCTTGTCTGTACATTGTCCATGGGTTTAACTGTGCTCCTCCTGACTCTGATGGAAAAATTCACCAAACGGAAATCAATAGGAATGGGAAAAGAATTTTAATTAGCATCTAAAATTCAAAATGCTAAACATATCGATCTGGAAAGTCTCTAGTAATAAAAAGCATCACAATATAGAAATGCCACAACGCTCAGTTACACTGCGGTTTAAAGTCATGTGGCAAAAAAAAATGCTGCAGAATTATTTTATGCTCTTGGCTCAGTCTTAGTGGAAGCAGTGATTTGTGTTGATATTCTGGAGTGGGAGATTCCAGTTTGTGTCATCTGGATGGAACCAGTGGGTGGTTTAAATGCGCTCCTCATTAAGGCGATGTGGTTAAATGAAAGACTGAGATCTACCATAAACCATCAAGAACTTTCCAGGCACCTTGCTGTGCACTAGGAACTTGGTAGGCACAAGTTTAATCTATCCAAGTGAGTCACAACAATATACACTCATGAAATACCACCTTGAAAATAAACAGAAAATGGAGTCTCTTCAATATAGATTCCAATTCCCAACATCTGCTCCACACTAAACATACACTGCACAGTTTCCTTTCATGAGCAAAACTAGTTAACTTGGAATAGCTGAGGCAAGGAAGCTGGCCATGCCTATCAGAGCCAAAGTAAATCTGAGCAGCAGAATAAAACCAAATGCAACACAGTCTGCTCTGTGGCAGCATGGTCCACTCTTAAGTGGGAGCACAGCACCTCACCAGGACACACACGCAGGGAGAGCAGAGACATCTAGCTTATTTTTTGCCATGTAATTCCCACTGTAATTTTCTCTCAGGCTCTGGAAACTGCTGATGCATTTCTATTATTTCATATACAGTTGTGACATTCAGAGCCAGAACTCCACTCAGTGCAAGTGACCTTGGGGATGGAAAGGACCTCCTCTCTCCATGGTGTCATCTCTTTCCACTGTAACTGCCATAAAAGGCATTTTGCAGTGCAACAGTGGCAAATCCACATTTCATGGCCCGTCTCATCCTGGTCAGTTAAAACATTGTTCCCATCCTTGGGCTATTTCACCTCAGTGGCAGCAAGGTTGTTGGTGGGACAGGAATTATGACATATGTGCCCAAGTCAGCCAGGCAGCACCTCCTATGACATTATCCTATGGAGCTCATCCTACAGCCAACCACATCACACATGAAACTCTTCCACAGCAACTGAAGGACCCCTGGGTAGCTGCCACCACCTCTTGCTTGTCAAGCATAATATTTTTCTGGAGTGTTTGATTTATTCCCATGTTTGATTTATTCCCATGCTTTTGGCCATTTGGAATCATTTACAATGTTATTGAGGTCAGTGAAGCTACTGACCTTCACATCACAGAGAAACAGCTATGGTTTAGGCATTCAGAAGTACTTTTGTAACAGGTTCTGAATAAACACTTACAGCCAGAGGGAGGGAAGTGCCAGATGCTAAAGCACCTGGCCGAGCTGGCAGCATCCACACCCCAGAGAAGTAACAAGACCATCCTGTGCATGACAACCAAAGAGTCCTGGAAATATCAGTGAACACTGGTCATATTGGGAATGAGGGGATGTGTCAACTATCATAGGTATAGCAACCTCCTGTTGCACCATCTCTGTTATGTACCAACCTACCAGCTGTAAAATCATCTTGAACTTCAGAAATGAAAAACTTGACTGTACAAAGAAAACAAGAATGAAATGTACACTTAAAATCAGAGCAGTGCCCTGAGTTTTATTACTAATAAAGGCTAAAGGCATTCTTTTACCAGTATAAGAAAAACAAGGGCTAATTTAAAAGTTGTTCCCTCCAACCCACAGCCTGAACCCAACTGTCATTTCCTTGTGCCCACTTCATCCACTATTCACAGAACAACAACCTTTATTTTTCTGGATTTTTCTTTTTTAAAATACTAGTGACAAAGGACAGGCCTTTCAAGAGACCTTGAAATGCATATGAGCAATAGCAGAGGTGGTTAGATTTTGACATGAAATGAGTATGGCAAGTTGGGCCATGAGCATCTTTAAAAAAGACAACTCTGTCAGTACCACAGCGCTGGGAAAAGGTCTGCAGGCAGAGAAAATTTGAAACACATCTCTTTCAGATTATTCAAAACGATTTTTAAGTGTTATGGTTTGAGTTGGTTTTTAAGGAAGTAAATTCAAGCGTTGGCTTTTTGCAACAAGGTTCCTTCAGATACCAAATCTGCTGCAAATTCCTGTCCAACTGCTCAGTAATCTACTTATTTTACAGGTTACAACAGTTAATTTTAAATAGAAAGTTATGACAGGTAGGGAGAGAAATGAACCTATGAATTATCTAAATTATTCTTTCCCTCTCTATCTTGACATTGCCTATCTAGCCAGATATATCAGGCTTGCTGGAGTCCTGCTTTAAGTCACTTTTTGCAAGTAGTATCAGGCTGGATAGCTGATAAATGTGTGCAGTTTACAAGAAGATTGTGAAAATAAGTAATACCTGGGTGCCATGGTGATAAGTGAATGACAGTGTTACATTGCTTCTCACCAAAAGTATTGCCCCAGCTGTAACTGGGCCTGGATGCAGGGCTTTGTTTCCACAATCATATAATTAAATTTTAGATCAATAATTAAAAAAAAAAAAAAAAGAAAGAAAAAAGAAAACGTATTTTCCTGAAGTAAAAAGAATCTTTTAAATTCTGGTGAGACTCTAACTGCTGTTGTGACTGTATAAGATTGTATATATGTATTGGCCCCAGGAGTTTATGATTAAAATGGGTATAAAATCCTGGTCCTTTACACTCCCGAGAGGAAATGTAAATTTTGTGCTAAGGTGAGATGCGAAATATTGAAACTCTCCTGAATATAAATGATACTTATAAAAGGAAAAGGCCTACAGGATTGACAAGGCACTGAGAGACATCCACCAAGCCTGCCCTTGCTCCTGGGGCTATCTGCCTCCTGCCTGATACGCAGACTGTGTCCTAGGGACCCTTTCCTTCCCTTGACTATAGGGTAACCAAGAAGATGAGCTCCACCAGCTGAAAGTGAGCCTTTTTTTCCCCTAAAACTGCCTCACCATGGAATACAGAAGAGGTACAGACTGTCTTCAGGAATTTGTATTAGACAGCTAAAAAAATTTTATGTTCTATTATAACTAGCATTTGGAAAAGCTATGATTAAGACAACAAGGCTTTACTCCATATTTTCCCTTTGTAATTTGCTTTAATCAGTACCTGCTTCACAACTAGAGATCCTATGTAAATGTTGCTGAAAGTCTCGATCCAACCTGGCCTTGAACTCTTTCAGGGATGGGGAACCCACAGCTTCTCAGTGCAACCTGTACCAGTGCCTCACCACCCCCACAGTAATTCATTTCTTCCTAACATCTAGTGTAAATCTGCTTTTTTTTTTCCAGCGTAAAATCATTCCCCCTTGTCCTGTCCCTGTATCTTTAATCTGTGAGTAAGTCAGCCTAGGTCCTGACCTCTATTAACATCCACACCAAACTCTGAGACTCTGGGCCTGTATCCAGACCCCAATGTCCTGGAAAGCCAACATTCAAGTATTTCAGAGCTAGAGCCTTTTTAAAAATGAAGGTGTGCACTGGGTTATTGTACACACAGGCTCTGAACCACCTGGAATAAACTGACAACCCTGCATTTGCAAGCTGCTTCAAATGTAACAGTCAGGTATCTGGAACTGATTTAATTGCAACATTACAGCTGCCAGAGAAAAAACCATATTTTTCTATCAGTTCATGAACTACTTTATAGCATGCAATCAATGTGCACTAATGTCCAAAATTTATTAAGTACAAAGGCTTGAATTTAACTCTCCAAGCACGCTCTCTTACTATACAATGTGACACAAGTCATTTCTGGAATCACCCTCCTGTCCTTTAGGATTAAATTCAATGATTCCTCACATTCCTCACATGCTTCAAAACAAAAACCGTGTAAAAGGTGGTAAATGCCTGTGTTTTGCCCACATCAACTACTAAAATAATAAACAAACCCAAAATTTATTGCGTATTGGTAATTACTTTTCAGATCAACCCAGAGAGCATACGAGCATGTGGTGTGCAAAAAGATAAATGTCTTCCCTAACTCTATACCTCTCTTTACACTCCAGCAGAGTAGCAGGTTGTATTCAAACGCTAGAGGACATCATCACCTTGTCCCTGTTGGCAGATATTAGGCACTACATTTGTTCATAAGCAAGTCAGTATTTATTAGTCATTTCACAGGTTCACAGGTTATTCCGAGTTGGAAGGGACCCACAGGACCATTTGTCCAAAGATAATCAATTTCCCCACTTTTTGGAGACAACACTTGTGTGTAGCATCATCATATCTCCCAGTAAAATGTTACGTAAAACTTTCCTGGTATTTTTGTAGGGATTTGTGTTTGGGGTTTTTTTTCAAAAGTGGAGTAGGAAAACATAAAAAATTTCCCCGTTCGCACTTGTCAGTGACTTCCTATTTTCTGGTCCTTAAAAGGTTTCCACTGGTTGCAGATTCCTGCCGGACACAAAGCTCACTGACAATGAAACTGCTTTTCTTAAGCATGCATTTTCCAAAACAACAGATGATGACCCAGTGACCAGCCACAGGACAAATCCCGTTGTCCAAGCACAGTCTCGTTGTTTTAGGCTGAGGAGAGCCACCCTTCGGTTCACTACATTTTTCATATTGTACTCAAGGTCCCGAAAAGACAACGGCTGCCTTAATTCTTCGTGATTGTTAGACTGCAGGAGATGACTCATTTTCAACTAGCGAAAACCAAGAAAGAAAATGCTAAAGTTCCCAAGTTCAGCATTGCAAAAATGACTTTCAATTTGACAAGCATGAGTTGAGAGAGCTCTTCACCGGACACTGAACTGCAGCTCTGCTTAGCTCAGGAGCAGCGAAGCACAGGTCAGGCCAGTGAGATAAACAACAGAGAGCAAAACAGAGAACTGACAAGGCATTTGCCTTCCCAGAAGAAAAGGAGAGGAATCATTCTGACACAATTTAAAAAGCCCGATGAGCATTTTGTTCTTAACGGAAGTAATAGAGATGTGGTACACAATTCAATCTGTTCCCCGGGAGTAGAGATGCTGCCATTCTCCAGAGTACGTCCAATGGGGCATAAATCAAAAGCCTGAAAGCAAAATTAGGTGATTCATCTCTCAGGCAGAGTAACCAGTTAAATTTCTGAAGAAGTTATTCTGAGGAAACAGATTGCTAAGTAATCTTTCATCAGCTAAAGGTATTGTCTGGTGACAGTGAAGTTTTCTACGGTTTCTAAGGTCTGGTATACTCTCAAGCTCTTAATCAAATTATTACATTCATATATTTCTGAAAGCCATGATGCATATTCATCACATTTCCAAGAACATTTTAAAATATTTTAAAGACCCTGGTAAAAAAAATCAACTTTTCTAGAAAGTCAGGAAATTTGCACTGTTAAATCATTATTACTCAGGTGTAGTAAAAAAAAAAAAGCATCCACATTTTGGGTTCAAACAATTGCAGCCTTAAAACAGAAATACAACACAGCAGCAGTCAGTTTGGCTGCACGCAGCAGAGATGCACTTTCTGAACCACAACAAGCCCCAAACAAATTGTGGAAGAATTTAGGGAGTTATCTATAATGTCCTAAAAGAAGCTACCAACATGCAAGTAGAAAGTTGTCACTTGGATTATGTAATGAATATAGTTTGATGGCTCTCTGGGCATTTTTATCTTCACTTAATAATCTGTCTTCCAATGAGACCATAACTAATTTTTCAAAATGTCAATAGATTTCAAGGAATCACTGTGTCTTTTTAAGTGAGTAGCTTAAAAAAAAGTTCATTAGTAATGCACTGCTGTTGTGATAGTTGAGGATTCATACTGATGAGGCAGTGGCATTTTGAAATACCATATTTTTATTTTATCTTTGATGAGAGGAACCATCTCATGAGGGTGCAAAGCAAGTTAAGGATGGTTGTCCAAGCGGGCAAAGTCAAACCAAGGGATGTCTTCTTGTTGCTGACACAGCGATGAATAAGAGACCAAGGCCAAAGAATATTCAGAGAAGTTCACTAAAGTTAATGAAAATTTTGCATGAATGAGAACAGCTCCAGAGTAAATGAATGAATGACATGATGACAACTTGATACACAGACGTATTTTTTCCCAGATACGATAAAACTGTGACAGTAGGAAGGCCAGCAAAACATAAACAAAGAGAAATAGAGAATTTAGCTTCTCCACAGTCCTGAGCTGGAAATTAATGCAATTGTATGCAGCCAAGAGGTATTTTGTAAAACAGGGCGGAGAAAGAAGACCTGTTTATGGGGCATATGTTTCCTGTCGATTGCCTGCTACGGAGCTGGTAAGGTAATTCATGAAACTATGTGCTTTCCATCCTTGGCAGAGTGTGCTGACCTGCAGTGACAGACTAATGTCTTTAAACTGAAAGAGAGTAGGTTTAGATTAGATGTTAGGAAGAAAATTTGTCCTAATACCTAATTAGGGTGGTGAGGCAATAGAACAGGTTACCCAGAGAAGTTGTGGATGCCCCATACCTGGAATAGTTCAAGACTAGGTAGGAATGGGACCCTGAGCAACCTGGTCTTGTGGAAGGTGTCCCTGCTCATGGCAGGTGGCTGAAAGAAGATGGTCTTTAAGGTCCCTTGCAACCCAAGCCATTCTGTGATTCCATGATACTAGCAAATGCCTGTCCCTGCCTGCAAGAGAACATGGGATATTTGACCAATGTCATTTGGGAGCATAAAGGCAAGAAGCTTCTTTCATCCTCTGTGCTTTCCAGGCAGTGCACCTCAGCAGCAATCCCACACCTCCCAGACATAGGTTGCTTCTGAAGATCAAAAATGCCAAACACAGCGGACAAAATATGCATCATATAAAGATTTTCCTAATGGCCAGCACCTGAGTATAAAATATCCAGGCTAGCCAGAAGCGAGCATCCAGTCAAGAAAGCCACACCTGAGCTGCTATGGTCTATGGACCCTGAAGGACCTCAGTGCCAACAGGTGAGGGAACACAGATTGGCTTCCAGGCTGAAGTACAAAGGAACAAAAAGCTGTTTGAATTCCATACTACAGGAGGACTCTCCAGAAGGGATACCCAAAACCCCCACAGCATACAGCAGAAAGCTGTCTAGAGCTAGTGTCAAAGCTGTTCTTAGATTGGAGCTTGGACGTAAACTAAGAACTGTAAGATGAACCATGAACTTTCAAGCCTTGGGGTCTAGAGACTGAGATCTGGGAATCTTTCAAAGAGCTCTCAGTGAGCTCACTCTGTTCTTTATCACTCGCCTGGCATACACGAGCCTGGTAGTTAAAGCACAGCACGCTACAGACCTGGAGTTATTGCTTTACTTTTGTGGGGGGTGGGATGGGATGTTCAAATTCCAGCTTCCCAGAACAAATTTAGACAAAGCTGCCAAGCCTTTCTACAACATTGCTTAGGCTTACGGGGACATGCCCCAGGTGTCTTTCTGATCTTTATACCTATCTTCAAATTAAAGGAAAAAATGTGTCTTTCTAGCCCTGAACAGGAATCAGTGTGTTGCCGGCTCTCCAGTTCAAGTCATGACTCAAACCTGACAATCATGAGACAGATAAATCACCTTCCAGTCCAGGGGGAGCTGGGAGTGGAAAATTTACACAGAAGATACTTTAGGGAAACAGAATTACACCGATCTCCCATGTCACAGACAATCCTTTGTTGTCCCAAACAGCAGCTGTGCCTGCAGCCATGGGACCAAGGTCAGTGTGATGACACTCAACTAAAATGACCAACATTTGGGAGTGTTCACAAACCTCAACTTTAAGGTGGTATCCTGCAATCACTTCTATTTTTCAGAGGTTCCTGTCATGGAACATGACCCTTTTTTTTCCCCCTGTAGCAACCTAAATAAAAATCGGTGAGTTTTTCTACCCTGGCTGCTGATTCTCAGTGTTTTTTGAAGACCTAGTGTGGGATTTACCATATATATATATATATGGAGTGTGTAGTCCAATCCCTGTTTGCACTTCACTGTGAAGTTGCAGGACTGTCTCGGACATCAGACCCTGCTCACACCAGCTCACCTCTGTCCCTGGCACTGGACACATGCTCTTTATACTCTACTGTTCTGTAAACTTGCCCACAGTGGTGGCTACAGAGTACCCAAGATGCAGGGGAGAAATAAGAGTACCATCACGTGATCAGCAAAAGTAGAAAGACAAAGATCATCTGGAAATGTGTCTACTTTTACCTGCCTGTGTCATTTTTATCTGAATTGGAAAGAAAATTGTGTAAAGAATTTTTGACTTGGATTGAAAATGAGTATGTGAAAAATAGCTTTTAAATAAGAACAAATGTAGCTTAATAAAGTAGTGAGTCAAATCACTGGAAGAAATAGAGAAGATTTCTTTTTGGAACATAATAATTCCACTGGCATTAAGTATCTCTCAGTGCATGATTGAAGGTACTACTCAGATAAATGTCTGCATTGTTAAAGATGTAGCAATGACCCATAAATTTAGGGCATATTCAAAAACTTGAATTTCATCAGATTATCCATGCAAACACCAAATTTTTCAAATTAGTCTCCCTTCATCTTGCTGTTTCCACTTACAAAAGGTACCAGACAGCCATCAGCTCTTCTCGTTCTCGGGTTTTTTCTTCTGTTTTTAAGGCAAGTTTTCAGTTGTGGCAGTCCACTGGGCTAACATTAGATGCACTATGGTACAAGAAGGAAAAAGACAGTGGTCACTATTGCCCACAAAGACCCAGCAGGGAAGAGGTCCCAGAAGCTCATGATAAGAGACCCTGTGCCCTGCCCATCCCAATCACAGCTGCCTGTGCCTGAGGATCTCGGTGGGGGATTCTGCAAGCCCTTCCTGGGGTTTGGGACCCTCCCACCCAGCTGCAATTGTAGCTCTAGTCCAGCCCCAATGCGTTTTCTTTCAGCTTTCTTTGATATATAACAGACTAGAAACAGAAACCAGTGGGATGGAGAAAGAGAAAAAGGAGAGTAGTGGTGAGAAAGCCTGTGGGTCAAGACAAAAATTAATAAGCCAAGGGTGAAATGAAGAAAAAAAAACCCCACAACTAAGTGATGCAAAGATGGTAATTCACCACCTCCCTTGCGCAGATCAGTGTTCAGCAAGGTCCTTACCAAAAGATGACTAACCTACCTAACCTCGTTCTTCTCTGTTTTATTGCTCGGCATGACTTTATACCGCATGTAATAGCAATTTTGCCAGTTCAGGTCATCTACCAGGTTGTGCCCCCTCCCAGTCTCCAGTATATTCAGGTGTGAGGGCAGAATGAAAAGCAGAGAAGGTCTTAATGCTGTGCAAATGCTCCTTGCATAACATGAAAACATTAAAAATATTTTCATGTGTGCTATCATTAAAACATAAGCGTGCTATCAGCATTGCTCTGGTCACAAACCCAAACCACAGGAACTTATGGGCTTCTATGAAGAAAAATAACTCCACTACAGACAAAGACTTTATAGAAAAGCTGATTTTCACATGAAATGAGCAGCTCTGACTGTAAATAACTACATTAACAATAGAGAATTCGTAGCCAGAAGCTGATCATATTCTTGTTATAGTTATCAAAATCAGCTCTGCATCTTCAAAAGCAGATTTAATGTAGCTGGATGAGCTGGCCACTGAAAATCTTATGAACACAATACTAAATTTGATGTCAGAATTGTTTATGTAGCACAAGCTGCAGTTTTAATACGGATGTGAGTTTATTTGCTTTCTACAGAGAATGCAATGATAGTTCTCTTAAATTGCACCTAGCAGTCTTGTCTTTAATTTAAGTTTTTAAGCAAGAAGAAAAAAAATACTGCTGATAGAATTTCCTAGCANTCCTTAATTTAAGTTTTTGGGGGGGAGGAAAAGAACAAGAAATAAAATACTGCTGATAGAATTTCCTAGCAATTTGGCAATCAATGGCAAAAATACAAATTGTTTTAAATGCATCTGAGTAAAATACTTTGACTTTAATCCACTCATTTCAATATTTTATTTGAAGTTCAAGCTATAACCTTTTGGGTGGAGAATGGTGAAGAGAGCTTCTATACTTACCAGATATCTGCTGTCAGCTGCACCTCACAAATCCGTGGGTTCACTTTCATTACACATCACTGGCTTTAGAACCAGATTCGTCCTAAAAAGGATATGGAAGTGAAAAACCCACTCAGTTACAAAACCAGTTTGCAGCTACTCCTACTAGTGCAGGATGCTGAAGTCGCTCCGTTGTTGTAGTTACCACCAAATTTTAACGCTGAAATACACAAATGTGGGCTTACACGTTTTAACCGCAGGAAGGAAAACAACAGTTGGCCTTTGCAAAGAGCCTCACTCCTTCACTCCTGAAGCGCACATATGGCTCCTGCCATTGCTGCCACTTACACACCCACAAATGCAGGACGGGGGCTCCCATACAACACTGTCTACAGCACGTTCTGTCACTTCAAAGCATTTGATTTGCTTCCTCAGTTGAATATTTCATTTTTTTCCCTACTGAACTCTGCATATGAAAGCAGCTCTAACCCTCCAGGCAAGGAAAGAACACCAGCTGAAGAAGATTTTCTAATGCCATGTTATCTGCATAGCACTGACTCAAATAGTAAACAATGTTAAGCAAAACTTGGCATTTTCGTTTACCCAGCCTTCCACCTTTTAGGTGTGTAATTTAAAAAATCACTTCAATACTCTCCCAGATCTGCACAGGGCAATATAGCCACTCTTAAAACTTTTCCTTACAATTGAAAATACATGGAAGAAGACGATTGTTTGATGTTGCATCAGTGAGCCAAACTCCTCAGTTTGAGTCACATTCCCTGCTTTGCTTTTTTTAGTTTTGTCTCAATTTTGTTGTTTTTCCTTGGGTTTTTTTCTCTGCCTGCTCTGCTGCTTTGATATCAACTAACGATTCCCAAGATTTTGCTGCAAATTGACACCCGTACTTTTACTGAGACAATACATTAAGATGGTTTAAAAGTGCCGTAATCATCTCTGAATCAGGCCTGCAGTGGTCACAGGATACTTCACACAAACTAGAGAGGCAGAACTGTAGTAGGGCACAGGTTCTGCACAAGTTACTACGTGTAACTGAAAAGTGTTGAACCATTTACCTTAAAATCATGCAAGCTCATAATACGCTAGACTGAGAGGTTTGATTCTCTTTGCCATGTGACACAGAAAATAAGGAGGTATTAGACGAAACAGAAAGGGAGCAAATCAAGAGCTGATCACAGGAACCAAGTTTTCCAACAGTTTGACCTCCTCAGCTTTGGAACGGAAACTGTAGTGAACTTCTAAAACCAAGTTGGGCATTAACATAATCTTCAGCAAAATCTAAAGTTATTTACAACTATAAAGGAATCACTACTTATCAAAGCTACAAGCAGAGCCCTATTAGTATCAGGTGGTAATATCTTTTATTATCCTCTCTGACAAACAAAGAGACTTTCAAGCACATACACTTTGCTTTGCTAGATATGGATGCAAAACACCTCAGATCTGAAGAATGGCTTTTGTTCCCAGAAGTCTGAATGTTTATTGTATCAGTTAAATATATCATAGCTTTTGGAGGGATTTATAATAGTCAATGACAACAAAAATTTGGGATGGAATATAAAGCATCATAGCTCAGATACCACTATTTCATGCACAATTTAACAAGGAAGAGCTACTGAAAAGGAAATGCCTTCACTCTGAGCTACGGTATCTAAAAGGGTTAGACAAACCATGCACACATCTAACCAGGTGCAATAGTTCCTTTCTTCTGGGATTTCAGGGCAAAATGTTCCTGAAGACCTCAGCAACGTCCCTCCTCACTGCAGGAAATAATTACTGGCTCATTTTCAAATACCGTCAATACCAGACTGGTAAATAGGGCGTAAATTTTCTTAATTGTGAACGAAGTTAAAACTAATACTTTGCTATACCCATGCTAGAGCATATTAAAAGTTTGACAAGAGACATTTAAGGCACTTTTTGAGGCTTTTCCTCCACTTCCTAAAAGAAGAACTTCATGTGGTAGGAGTTATGATGATTTACCTTGCACAGGTCACCCAATGGACTTCATTGATCCTATAATCACTAACCAGGTCTGGATTCCAACCAGAGACCAAATACAGAGACACTCAGCATTATCCACCTTCTAGATATTTTGTATTGCTGAATGCAATATTGGCTGAGGTGGGAGTGGGAGGAAGGAGCTGAGGCTGAAATTAAGTCAGAAAGCAATCCAATTACTGCTTGCTAACCCTAGAAAGTTGTGGGATGGGGGTTTTTTGTTGTCTTTACTTTGGCTCATTGGTTGGGTTTTTTTTTAATTTAACTTTTTAAGCACAGTCTGGACATCTCATCTTTCCTGCTAATCAAATTCAGAGGTTTACCAGTGGGGAGCAAATTAAGCCAGTGACGTGGCACAATATGGGCTGCACAGCACAACAGTCAAGAGGGTACAAAAGCATTTTAACTTCCTTTTAGCTCTCCATTTTGGAAAATCAGAAACAAGTATAAGCTATGGGATAGGAATACCAGACAATTAATTATATCAAGGACTTTTGATCTGGACCGAGCCTTTGAACATGTGGTAACCATATCTGAGCTAAGCTTTCAAAGGACATTATTTACACCAAGACCAGACCTTCTGAACTTTGCCCACTGGGAGAGGAAAAATGAACTGAGAATTGCTGCCAATGGGAGCCTGGGTGTGAGCTGCCAAGTCTGTCCTTGGAGGAAGGAAATACACAGGTTTATCCAGTTCATGGAAACCCAGTCTTACACAGGGTGCTGGGACCAAAAATTGTTACGTCCCTCTGTAGCTATTCACTTTCTCTTGTACTTGATCCTCCTTCCCTGTATTATCATATTCTTGTGTATGTATATTCTAACTTAAAAAGATGAGGAATGATCATAGTATGTTGTTCATCCTGTAGAGAAGGCAAAAAGGGGGCACATGAGAAGACCTTCCACTGTTCAAAGAAGCAATGGATACAATGTGAGTCCACAGAGCTGGGAGGTGACCTCTAAAAGAGTCAGAGACTTAACTGAATAGATGAGAGCAGCAAGAACCTCACAACCCAACACAAGCAGCAAATGAGATCTCCAAGGAATTAGGAAAATGGGAAGGGAGGTGAGGGAAATAGAGAGGAGACAAAGAAAACAACTATAGAATGACAAAGTCATCCCTTTTAAATCAGCTTCATCACTGTCCCACTAGATTAAAGTTACAAAGTTTGCATTGCTGCCATCACTGCATTCATCACATTGGCTTTTACACACAAGGCACTGAAGCATACCATCTTTTAAAAAAGCAACTGAAAATCAGCTGTGCCTCTTTGAGTCACAAAATAAAGCTCCCAGCTCAGAAATGTGCAGTTCAGGGCATCTTTTATCTTCCCCAAGGCTGACTGGATGCTGCGCAAAGAGGCACAGAGGTTAACACAAGCAGTTCTTCAGCCAGCTTGAGCTGGGGTGCACATCACATAGGATGGTCCTCATTTTACCTCTACTGGTCCCAGTGCTGCAAAATCCTGCTACAGGGTGTTTTAATCGTCCCTGTACATGAATGGACGCAGTAGTATGTGGGATGAAGCGGTTTGTTGCAGCTCATAGTGAGAGAACACAAAGTAGATGCTGAACCACATGATGCTCACAAATGAAAAGGGGTGATCCTGCTTAATATGGGCTTGCAAAATCATCCAGTTTACAAATTTTTATGCTGCATTATCTGTAACCTAGAAGGTATTAAAATGCTAACATTTTCATTTACTTGAAATTTAGATCCCTAAATTTAGGAAAGCAGTCTAGAAGAAAATTTTAGTTCCACTCCCAACTGATTTTTAAGGCAATGTTGTCTCCGTATGCCTAAAGCTGTGCTATCACATTCATTTTCGCTGAGACATCTTCCCACCAACTGTGGAAGGCTGGCATCTGTAGACTAAGTGTTCTTGCATTGCTCCCACTTGCTTGATTTAGTGAGCACACTCAGAACCTTCCATTTAACTTGACTCAGAAACATCGAATAAGGAGAGTATTTGCAATGTGCATCATAGACTAGGGGTTAGAGATCCTACTGAAAACAGATTAAGCTTCTGCAACCAGATGTATCACTTCTCATCCAAATAGTGCAAGGTGAAACATCTAAATTCTGGAGTTTGCACAGTGAAAACAGCACTGTACAGCAAAGCAGGGAGATGATCTCAAAGCCCTCTTTGCTCTCCACTCCTTGACTAAGTATTCTTTGCAGGATGACATAGGGTGTTGCTGTGGAAGTTATTTTCCAAGCTTTAACACAATGGAATAAATGTGACATTTCCTCATCTACTGAACAGCAGACAGCCACTTGTTTAATGATAAAATGCCATGGCAATATCGAAGTTATTCAGGGGTGCTAGGAGGGGAGAGAAGGAGAGTCTGTGGATCCTAGGAGGCGGCCGGGTCTGCTTAGTCTGGAAAAGAGGAGGCTCAGGGGTGATCTTATCGCTGTCTGTAACTACCTAAAAGGGGGCTGTAGACAGGCAGGGGTCGGACTTTTCTCTCTGGCCATTGGAGATAGAACGAGAGGTCATGGTCTTAATCTCCAACAAGGGAGGTTTATACTTGACATTAGGGAAAAGTTTTTCACTGAAAGAGTGATCCGGCATTGGAATGCGTTGCCCACGGAGGTGGTTAAATCGCCATCCCTGGAGGTGTTCAAGGTTAGACTGGATGAGGTGTTGAGGGCCATGATATAAATGTTATAGATGTTAGGCTTTAGTTGGATTATAGGTTGGGCTTGATCTTCAAGGTCTTTCCCAACCCTACCAAAACTGTGATACTGTGATAATGTGACCTCTGTTACCACCCCTGCTTCAGCCCCTGAGGACTATATCGATTTCCCATAGTCCCTTGCCATCTTCAACTACTAAATTTCTGGATTGCTGGACCCTCAGGTGGTTTGTTGGATTGCTGGACCCTCACGACCTCTCTCCCTGCTTTCTACTCAACTGTTTTCTTTCCTGTGCTCAGAGAGGGCTTTCCTATTGCCAGGATGTTCAATCTTGCCCACTTTGTCCAGTGCTGCTGAGAGGGTCCTGGAATTTGCACTTTTATATCCCCTTTGACCTATGAAACCCTGACCCTTTGCAAATACATACTATTTTTCAGAGAAGAGCATTATATGAATTACCAAAGTAATTGTTCAATACAGAAAATACTTCTACCTAAGAAGACATTTAACATTTAGACACTGTATTACCCAAATAAGATATTTTGAAAGCTTATGCAAAACATTTCATCTTCTGATGAAGCAGAAACTCTTTGCACACTGTCAAGAAGTTTGCACCTTTGTTTCACTGAATTGGAAAGACAAAAGTGTTTTTTAATATCTGTTGCTGAGAGACATCCAAGAGGTACTTCTAAATCATCTCCTTTCCTCGCTATCTGCCTTAAAATGCTTACAGATAAAGATTGATCAGCAAATCATAAAACTGCTTTGAATATAAAATAGGTGAGAGAAATTGTACATTCCCTCTCATTGTATAATTCAAGTTTGGATTTTCAAGGATTCTTGAATTTAAACAGCAAAAATGCCATTTGAACCTCTGGGAAGACTGTGTACTTGTAGGTTATTGTTGTGAGGAAAGATAATAATAAAATGTTAAAGTATGACTTGCTTCCTTCTGGATGAATTTGTACATTTTGCATGTATGGAGAGAAAAATATGTTTAATTTAAATCCCACAAATAAGACTAAATATTTTTGTTTATTTATATGTATATATATAAAAGAACCTATACATGCAAGTATTTAAAAATCAAATGCATATACCCTTCACAATGAAAACATTCAGCCTTTTTATCTTTAAAAGCCACAATATCAAACCTCTCGTAGAAAAAAATCTGTTATCTCTCTGTCTAATAATAATCCATTCTCACTTTGTATTCTCAAGAAAACTCTCCAAGAGCTTTTGAAAAACTCTATTTATGCTTGTGCTCTAAATTGCATTTTTCGTGAATATTCTTGTGCTGAGAAGGGAAATGTTATTGCTTGGGGAAAAAACACAGCACCAACAAAAAAAGCAGATCTAAAAGATTGCCGTTGGGTGGAGACATAATGTAATTTAAGTGTAGCTTGAGGTAGTTCCAGATTCAGTGACAATGAGGTACCCAAGCAGCTAACTCCATGCCAGGAGCTTCTGTTCACTGAAGGAGATTAATTACATGAATTTAATAGAGAAAGAAAAAGGTCAAGGCAAAAAATTCGGATTTTAAATTTCACTGAAAACCTTCAGATTGAGAAAATGAGATCAGAGGGGAAAAGAGGGCATGCTGAACTTTCTGGTTAATATTTTACTCATGGGACATTTTCAAAACTGCAACAGGTGAGCTGCAGACCGGACTTCTCCAATGCCTTGGAAGCAACTAAGCTCAGGTTGTGGTCAAGGTTCATCTCTGCTATCCAATCATCTGGCTCCTAAGGGGCTCTGGAAAAACTATATGAATTTATGATTTCTTCAGCTCAATATTAGGCCCCTAACCTCTGCCCTAAGTGCAGCTCAGACACCAAAACCCTGAGCAGCTATCATAGCCACATCCGTTCAAGTCATAGCCAGGCAACAGCAACACAGGAGAGGCTCCATCCACCAGATCTCATCTGCAACCACTTCTTTCAGAGCATAACCTCACAAAAGAACCATGCGGTTTCTCTTTTATGCAGTAAACAGAAAACATGAGTCACAGTATCACAGTATAGATAAGGCTGGAAAGGACCTTGAAGATCATCTAGTCCAACCTATANTACCTAGTCGTCCTTCTCTTAACTCGTTCCAGCACCTCGACATCTTTCTTGAACTGAGGGGCCCAGAACTGAATACAACACTCGAGGTGTGGTCTGACCAGTGGTGAGTACGAGTCATTTTAAAAGTTCAGATTTCCTATGCAATACATGCAGATTTTGAGAAACCACCTTGGGAGCAAGGCGTCTACGACGGAGTCTAGGCCCAGAGAAAAGGCTTCTGTGGTGGAGAGTGAGGCTCCTGTGCTCAGTGCCCTGCAGTCCCCTGCACCGGCTGGCTGACACTGGACCAATTTCACGCAAACTGAACCCTTCTGTACATGTTATTGCCACTTCTTTCCTTATTTTTCAGACCTCCCCCCTAAAGTGAATCAGCAGATTAACAGCAGCAGGTTCAGAGGATTCTTCTGGTAGAAGTCAGGATGCAGTACATGACACAGACAAGTATTTGCTGTTACCTGCAGGAATAATTCACAGGAAGAAATTTGTTTTATGGACTTGCATTTATAATTATTTTTTTATGATTACTACTTTGTATTTGCAAACCTCACAAATGTGACTGCGATGGCTGTGGTAAAACATTAAGTCAATAAAAATACTTACCCTCCTTAAATAGCTATTTGCCTACTATTATTGAATCTTATCTCCAGTCACAAGTAAGAATGGATTTAGGCACATAACGAGATAAAACCATCTCGTAAATTTTCTACTAAACTAAACCATCCTGGGAGAGAGAGCAGACGCTCTGAAAAAAACCACATCTGCTTCAGAAGATAATATTATTTATATTTGCACTTTTTACACTCTTGTCACTACTTCTCACCACAATCTTACCACTGCTACAATAAACAAGAGGCTGAAGACAAAGGCACATCTTTAATGACCCACTAATAACAGAAATGTCCTCATTTAGAGTTGGTTTTCTGCACGTCATTGCTTTTAGACCGTAAGTGGACCCTTATCTTTTAAAACATCAGCTTAAACTTGGAGGGGCAAAATTCTGTCAGTAAATCCATGTTGCACTATATAGTTAACAGGACACTGAAAATGCAACAGTTGTTGCTGATCTGAGACATAAAAGTGGAGATTTCTTTGTGTGAACGTTGCGAAGCTCCTGGAAAGTTGGAAAATCTTCTGACATTTGAAAACAAATAAATAAATACAAATTGAAGAATTATTTCTGCGTTTCAGTGGGTGAAATATTTTGCTTAGCACGCTAACTTTAACATGTCATCATCTGTTAGCAGAGAACACCAGTAGTAATATTCATAAGAAGCCAGAAGAAATAATTCCATTGCTCTGTGACCCAAGCACACATTCATCACTGAGGTCTTCTGCTGATTTAAAAAGGCACTGAGTATTTTTAAAGATCTCATTAATTCAATTAAATGCTAGCAAAGGTGGTCTCAGGGTAAAGAAAAACCTCTGCATAATTAACACAGGCATAGGTGTGTACCCTGCCTTCTGTGTGACAGTGACAAAAATGCCCTTCTAACAAGGAGTGGCAAATTTGACACTTGCAAACAGCTGAGGGACTTGTGACCTCTCAAACCTCCAGTTTGATGCATGTTCTGCACTCCGCCTCCAGTCCTGTCAGTCTTGAGTACTGAGTTTATACACGACTGACTCCTAAATGGTTTAAGATTGTGCTTAGTGTCATTTCTACAAGAAGCCTTCCTAATTTCGAAGCATTTTTTGTTGCATGTTAAAAAAATACAGGAGTTCCCAGTAGGGAGTCTCCCGGCAGACACACATCGGATGTGGATGGCAAAACACAAAACGCAATGAAAGCAAAAGGATAAAGCACCAGACCCACCAAAAAATACTGCAGTAATTTTTCTCCCTTTGGAAAGTGTTTTATTTGTGTTCACCTCTCAGAAAGGCATCTACATTTCTTCAGCTTGGAAGGAAAAAACAACAACAACAGCACTATACAACCAACACCCATTGTTAAAACCAACACCCATTGTTAAAGCCTGAGCTGTTAAAACACCAAGAATCTTCATGGTGTTTGCAGTTTTAACTTAAAACCCTGTACTTTTATGTCCTCCATGTCCCAGATCCTTATAAACTAACTAAGATAGCTTCACATGTTCAGTTCTTTCACTAAAATGACTTTTCTGTAATTACAGACAGAGATGCAGACTACAGATCCACTGACTCTCCTTTGGTACGGTGCTATCCAGTAAGAGCAAATAAATGTATATAGAGTAAATTATAAAGAGTAAATAAATGGTAACAGAAGATTTGGCTGGCTAAGGGATAATTTAAAAGTGAAACGTTGATTTCTAACAATAACATAAAATAGAAAGTGAAAACAATCTAGGGCTTTGAAGGTCAGTCATCACTCAGGACTGGATTAAGTCAAAGCTAAATGGTATCATATATTCAAATCATTGAAATAAAACACACACACACACAATAAAAACCAAACAAAACTACAACAACTGAGTTAGCAATAAGCGATCATGCTTAATTGGGGAGTAAAATGCATGACAGAAGCAAGATTACTTTCACAGAAGGAAAGATGCGGATGAGTGGCACAGAACCATTGGCACAGATGAGCTCCAGAGAGACATCACAAGCATATGAGGATTATAAAACCTACTTGCACTTCCAATGAACTCCACTCTACGGTTAGGCAGATGCATTAGTCCTTAAGAGGGAAACCATTATAAAAGTAGGGCAGCAGTTTCATCGGAGAGAAACAAGTCAGAACAATTCTTTTGGGGATGCTTTCATTAAAAAGGGCTGTCCTTTCATATAGTTCAAGGCAAGATACACATTTCTTTTAAAAGTTTATCTTACTAATACTGAATACTCTAGCTTTGTCAGTGGAAAGTAATGAGGACACATTAAAAAGCAACAAATTTTCCCTATGATTTAAGAAAAAGGTTTTCTTTCAGATCCATAAGGTCAACCTCTGCTTCCAGCAAAAAAAGTACCTTCTGTCTGTCTTGTGAAGCAGAAATGTTTCCTTTCTGATGCTCCTAGGCTTTGAAGGGTGAAGGCCCCTGACAGATCCATATTCCAAAAGAGATTACACTATAGAGCCACCACCAGAAATAATTTACCAGATGAAGTCATGAAACAAAAATTACTGATGCAATTTGACCCGTTTTCTGTATTTTTCTCTATTTCTAATCATGCTCACAAAGTCTAGGGGCAGTCTAAAATAAGCCTTCCTTCAGACCTAAGGTAAAGACTGTTCCTCATACTCTGCACAAAGCTGTTATATAAACCCACCAACGTGATGTCTTCCTGTGTGCCAGAGTTAGCCCACCCACTTGTTCCAGAATCCCAGGCAGGTAAAGCCCCAATAAGGAGAACCCCGATCAAGGTGATGCACTACCATCTCCTCGTGTGCATCTTCCCCTCTGGCACACCTGTAGGGAACTGGATCCAAGGGAACTGTCGCATCACCCACACGGTGATTATTGTGAAGCAGAAATGCTAGACAGGAAGATGGGGAGAACACCCTCTTTGCTCTTACTACTGAAATTATTCTGCTGCTCTGGACTGCTGCTGGAAGAGGGGGAAACACGCAGCAGCAGAGTGCACAGCCTCTCAGGAAGAGATCATGATTTCCTTCCCCATTTCTCTGGGCTAGTTTTGATTTAATGTGGACGAAATAAAATACAGGCATTGCCCTGGAAGCTGGAATCAGCCCCAGGTGCCTGCACCTCTTGCATCTGGATATCATAGGCTTTTTACACAAATCCAGACAGTTTAACATGCTGCGCTAGCCTCAAAGTTTGAGTAGTAACTAGAAAACGCAAAAAAAAATTAAATTGTGGTTGGGATAATTCATGACTGCACCACCAGAAGCAGTTTCCTTCCTTTTTATTTGAGAAAATGATATTATGTATTTTAGGCAAATTTATCTAACCAGCAGGACTAAAACTTGGGCCAACTCCTGACAACATACGATGACTTTAGCAGAGGAATAATAACATGCTCTCACCTTTGATGTCAAGCCATTAGTAGGCTGAAACTGGTTACGGGCATGAGATTTTATGTTCAAGCTTTCCTAAGCCACAGTCACGATACTCTTTCCTAAGGACAGGGATATTACACCAGATCATATCAAAAGCAAAAAAAACACTCAGGCAGATGTCAGTCTTCAGCGACAAGCAGTTGACTAGACAAACCAAGAAAAATACAACTAATTAATACCAAAGACCACACACATGAAATACTGCCTGCAGACCAACCCAAATTGCAGCAGAAGCAACCACAAAGGGATTTCAGTTACCTGCCTCCTGCACTTCTGCCACCCCAAATCCCAAGGGAAAGGAAGACAACTTTCAAACCAGTCTTAAGGGTTTGATTTCCAAAGAGGCTCAATACTAAGACCATAACATTCACAAATTCCAGCATCTGGTTAAATAATTTCCCCTGAATCACACTGCCTGCTGCAGATCCCACTTTTCCTCTGTACAACACAGAGGGGCCTTCAGGACATAGGTAGGCAGGACTGGAGGCCCCAGGACCATCAGGAGGGAAGGATGCTGAACCCATACCTACCATTTGATTTAAATCTGCTCAGCTTATGACACGGGTATTTTTAAAGGGTAAATTAATTCAAATGCTGTGGATTTTTTTGAGCCAAAACCTGAAATAAATATTGCTATTGCTTTTACTACCTTTGATCATTTGTTTCGGAAATAATATCACTTCAGATTACTGAGCTGAAAGCTTACAACTGTGTCTAATATTCCATTGGATGCAAATGATTCAACAGAAACAGAGCTTAAAATATTCTTTTACAATTTTTAAAGACTGTTTTAAAATGTTCCATATAGTCAAGGTACTTGCAGCATATTTAAATTCTGGTCAATATAATAACTAAAAAAATAAATCAACAACATTATTATTCTTCTTTTGGTGTGAATGAGTTCTCTAGTGTTTACACGGGGAAATGCTGATTATTAATATCATTTAAAAACATCATTATTCTTTTTTGACACATCCAGGTCCTAATTCCATCACCAAACTCTTGTCATTAATAATATTTTAAACAGTAGGTTCAAGTACAGAATTAAGTGGAAAGTTTTAATAGCTTATAAATATGCACACTTGATATTCTTAGCTGCAGAGAGGGATAGTATCAGTTGTAATACTAAAGAAAAACAGGCATAAATCAAGCTGTAAGAGCCATATAAATGAGTTCATTTAAGTTAAGCATTCCCATGAGTTTTGCTTTTATTCTAAAACTGTATTTTCTATGCAGACTATTCTGCTTCTAAAATAACAGGATTTAGCTGTTAGCCATTCTAACCATTCACATAGAAATGTAAGTTTGAATACTTGTTGTAAACCTTTCAGGGTGATAAACAAAAGATGATAAACCTTTGATCAATATAACTTTTATTTATTCATCTGGAAACAGATGATATCATAGGCAACACCGCCGCCTAGGAGAACAAGGATGTCACATAAACTGGTTTTGGCAGAAACACACATTTAAATAATCATCCAAATCACCACCTCACTATTTCTATCTTAAAAAAAAAAACCAACAACCAAAACAAAACCCAAACAAAAATAGAGAAAAAGAAACATAAGATCTGAACAAACTACAGGCCAGACTTTTTTTCTATTTAATGTTAATGTCAGCCACATCCATCCCTGATTTTGGAAGTCATAATATTTAGCATTGACAATGGCACCTTTCATTTGCAAACACGTTATAAACATGAACTGACTGTAATTATACCACAACATCTCACCACAGCTAATCAACAGGACTGCCTGGTCCTCTTTCAGCCTGGAGAAGTGCTGATTTAAGTTTGTGCTGCCAGCCCCCTGTATGAGTGCCTACATCCTAAAAAAGTGCTACACACAGGATTGAGTTGAGCATCAAGTGACTGACCAAACTGCAGCACAAAATCAAGCAGGCTTTTCCACTCAGCACTAATATTTTCATTTATAATCCAAGAAGAGCTGATCAGAGCAGGATGCAACTTAATGTAAACCATTTGGAGTGAAGGGTGTTATTTTGCCTAGTGAAATCTCCCCCTCACAGTCCAGCTCACAGACAGAGTCAGTGGCAACTTCATGGTCAGGGGAGATCTGGGACATCCTGTCAAAAGGATCCTCACGATTTTCCTCACAGTCAACCACATTTGGGATCATGTTAACATAAGCAGTCACTATCTCTTTATGGAAAAGGGTGTCCTGGTTGTAAGAGATAAGCTCATTGCTTATATTAACAGTCTCCACCGGAGTACTAGAGCAAAACTGACCGCATCCCAAGAGGTTGGAGAAAACCTTTCTAAAGTCAGCATTGAAGGCATAGATGATGGGGTTCAGAGAGGAGTTGGCCCAACCAAACCAGACAAAGATATTAAAGGTGGTCTCACTGACGCAGGGAAGGCCAGCATGGGGGTCACTGGGTGGGCTCTCGCAGAAGGGAACCATGCAGTTCAAGACGAAGAACGGCAACCAGCAGCAGACAAAGACGCCCATGATGACAGAGAGAGTTTTCAACACCTTGGTTTCTTTCCTGATGGAGGACTTGAGGCTTGTGTGATGGTGGCAGTCGATGTGGCTGCTCCGGCAGCTCTGCGCGTGCTCGGCTGCCCTCTCCAAGGTAGAGATACGACGAATCTGCACCTGGGCAATGCGGTAGATTCGAGTGTAGGTAACTATCATGATAGCCACCGGGATATAAAAACTGATCAAGGAGGAGGAAATAGCATAAGTCCTATTGAGGCTGGAGTCACAGCTCTCTGACGGTCCAGTGAAGGTATCATTGCTGCCAGAGGTCACATCAGAGGGTCTCATTTCTGCTAATGCGACCCATGTGGTGCTCATATCTTCTGCCCAGGTGGTGACAGCACCTGCTGCTGCCCAAGCAGTGGCAAATTCATCTCCAGTACCACCACCAACAGCAACATTCCCACCTTTGTGCCAGTTGAGCTGGACAGGGATGAACGAAATGAGCACAGACAATGCCCACGCTATGCTAATCATCACCAGAGCCAACCTCTGGGTCATCTTCCTCTCGTAGCGGAAAGGGCTGGAAATAGCCCAGTACCTGTCCACGCTGATCACACACAGGTTGAGGATGGAGGCTGTGGAGCACATGATATCGAAGGCCACCCAGATGTTGCAGAAAGCCCCAAAGGGCCAGTACCCAGCCACCTCAGCCACCGCCTTCCAGGGCATGACCAGAAGGGCCACCAGTAGGTCCGAGACAGCCAGGGACACAATGAAGATGTTGGTGACCTTGCTCCGCAAGTGCCGGTAGCGGACGATGGCCGCGCACACCAGCACGTTTCCAAAGAGAGTCCATAGGATGAGCAGCGCCAGCAGGCTCCCCGCCGCCACCTGCGCCGCCCCGAGG
>WEKX01026001.1:108753-140448 GCA_013390025.1 Pitta sordida
GCCGCCAGGGACGCCCCGTCCGGGCCGCCGGCACCGCGGCTGGAAAGGGACGAGGCGGGCGGGACGGTGCGCTGGGGGCAGCCGCCCTGCGCTTCCTTCCCTCCCTCCAAAACCGAGTCACCCTGGGAAAGTCTTTGGCGCTGTCACCGGCTCTGTGCGGCGGTTTTGCGCAGCTGAAGGGAAGAGAAGAGCGCGGTCCCACCGCGGGGAGCGGGGAAATGCCGCCTCAGCATCCCCGAGGGAAGCGAGACGGTGGAGGACGGGTACGGACACAGCTCCGCCGGCCTCTCGCTGGGAGCGAGCGGGGCTGAAAGGTGCGGTGGGGGGAGTGAGATGGGCTGGGTGCCTTCCGCAGGGATGGGGAAGGGTGTGTGCCTCGGTGCTTCTTCCAAAGGGTTCTGCTGGACGACTGAGATGTGTATCACGGACGGCAAGCCGAAAACGTTCGAAATTCTGATTCTTTCTTTCCAGCTCGTTTGTGTGATGAATCACTGCTCTCGGTAGGGCTCCAGCACAGCTGGAAACGGACTGTGGCTGTGAGCATTACAGGTGTGAATGCTGTGCTCTCGGACTCGCCATGTGCTAACGTCATGCCTGAGTTTCTTCAGAGAATATGCTTTAGTGATTTTTATTCACAATATTATGAACGTAAAAAAATTAAACATAACTCCTTTTCAAAACCATTGACAGAGATCAAGCCTGTTCTCGATTCAACAGCCTGTTTTGGCACTGAAAGGGCTGAGGAAACCTCACTCTCCAGGGATCTTCCAGCTACTTCTCCAGGCAGTTGGGGAAGGACAAGACTCGCTATACCTTGATGGATCTGTGGTGACATGAAGGGAGATTAAGAGTTAGAATTACTAAATACAGAGGGAAAAGGAAAAAAAAACAACAAACCTGCAACCTTTTAGGTAATTTTCGAAAATTGTCACAAGAAAAACCAGACCTTTACTGTAGCTCTCACTTAAGAAATTGGCACTACAGTTCCACGTTTAAGCACAGTTATATTTAATATTGGAGGGAGAATTTAGCTTTTGTCACCACTGAATTCTAAACAGCATGACTAAAGCTGTGATGCTGAGGCAATGTGTTGCTTGCAGAAACTCTGCTTTGCTAAGCAATGCCTCCTACAATTTCTCTAAACGAAGGACCAGATTGCACAAGCACTTGTGCACATGGCTGTTGAAGCTGCTAGTCCAGAAATGGGGATATTTTGTGTGAAAAAGCATTTATCTGATTTGCTTGTTTATCTTATGTTCATTGATTCACCAATGTGGAGGTGTGTGCACATACTTGTAATAAGGTATCTATATGCATGTATGCATTTACAGGCATGCAGTCAGCGTGCATTCGCTGTTTAAATAAACATTTATGTTTATTTAAATATATGTAGGTTTCTGTTTTAATAGATACCCAGTAATGGCAGACTGCCCACAACTCAGCAGCACCTTGCACACTTTGGTGGCTTGGTACAAATCAGCAGCAGTGTTGGAAGCAAAGCCTGGGCTGTGGCTTGGAGCAGTGGAGGGGCAGGCTTATGTTGGCTTCAGCTGTGCTGTGTGTAGTGGAGTCAGGTAGAGAGGAGGTGCAAGCAGCCAGGAGGGACACCTTAAAAATAAAAGTTATCAGAGCTCACTTGTCAGATGTCTAAAGAATGAAATTTTGCTATGCTTTCTACAGTACTGTTCGCAATAGGTAAACCCAAAGCAGAGGACTTTCCAGTGTCCCATGTATTGGCTAAGGGTTGCATTTGGCTGTCTGGATCCTGAATAACTCCGAATTCAGAGGATATACAGTCGGGTCTCCTGTACCATGGTACTGCGGGTCTATCCTATCCGCGAAGCTCTCCGTCCATGTAGAATGGCAGCTCATTAATATGCAAATTTGCCCTGCACCCTCACACCGGTCCCCGGCGCCCCAGTGCTGTTTCAGCACTGCCCTGTTGTGTGTCGGTGTTTGTGTCGGTGCTTCCCTGTGCCCACGGCCACCCCACGCCTGGTAAAACCCCTTTTCCGCTTGGCCGGGGACACTGGCACGGGCAGCTGCCCACACCACTGTCCCAGTGTCTCTCCGGGTGGGTAGACCTGGTCTCTCCATACTTGGGGTAGACGTCTACCCCGAGAAAGTCTCAGGCACCACGTCTAACCTGAGAGTGTGTAAATCTTTCATAACTGTACGAAGCCTCCTCACTGGGAGCTGAGCTGAGAGGAGCGGGGCGGGTGACGCTCAAGCCGAGCCAAGCCGCTGCAGGAGCGGCGCGGACCTGGCTCGGCCGGCTCACCGCCGCGCCACCGCAATGCAGGCGCCCGCCCCAGCTTGCCGCCATGGCACGGGCAGCCATGTCGAGCCACTGCGGGGGGAGGGGGGTGTGATTTGCATATTCATGACTGCCTACTTTGAACATTCATGTTTGTCAGGTCACACATGCACAGTCCTGAGACGGGCCTCCTTAATCACTGAAAAATCACACCGCTACGATATGAAGCCGCTATCGGGGGGGCGTGAAGTGGAAGGGGGTTGACCGTAGTATATCCTCTAAATATGTCATCTCCTACCTATTTAAACCTTAGCAGATGTTCTTGAGTGTCATCTAGTGTGAACTGATGTTGCTCACGAAAGATCCCTGTGGAAAAGTATTGATCAGCCAAAGACGCCTGTACCAACAGGTGCGCTGGTGATACAGTCTCCAGTGTTGATGCAACGTTTCATCCATGCCTGTTCGAAGGTTTATTTCCAGGCAAAGGAATGTGTTAGAAAATCAGGAATATTTTCAGTGGTAGCAGAAAAGAATGCTGGTTTGTGATGCAGTGCCATAGAAGACTAAAACCCCCATGCTAACAGACCCCAGGGAGTTGGAAGAAGTTGAGCGGGAAGTGGGCAACAGGACAACTGCTTTGTGCTTGTACCAGATCATTCATAATGACATCAGATCAGAGAAGCAATCATGTAACGGGGACATCTATGGTGTGTTATAACATTTCATCCACTGCCATCAACATTTGTGGAGCCTGAGATAAAAACCTTTAACATTTTTATGTTATTGGCATCCTTTTTTAACTTTCTGTAGGCAGTTTGCATATAAATCTCATTTTAAGAATAGTCCATTAAACCCACAGCTGTCACTTGCTGAGAGATTTGGGGTGGGTTTTTTCATCCTGAAATCGTCTTTGTAATGGCTTTTGTGCTTTTCCTTCAGAGCTTTTTTTTTTTATTCACCTGTTAAAATTGCACTTCTCTCTCACAGCTGGCAGATTGGAAGTAATGGAATTTAACTGCTACTGCAATGGTTCTGAGTGAAAACAAAAATCTTTGCAGTTCCTGATTTTAGAGATGTATGTTTTACTAGCTCTTTCCCTTCATTGCCACATTTTCTATTTCCATTTCAAAATACACAGACCCACTGTTCTGCCTAATAGTTTTAATTTAAAAATAGTCAAGACTCGGAAATTCACACATTCTCTCATCTAGGAGATACTTGATGTGAAGAGAGAAAAAATAATTAATTCCAAAAGGAAATTAAAATACAGAGGCACAGATGCATGCTGAGGTTTAGGATGTAAAAGCCTCTCATCACGAACCTTCCATTACAGTTAGACTTGAAACCAGAACAGAAGAAATAGCGGCAGAGGTAGAGGAGGCTGGAAGCCACTGCACATCAGGCCAATTTAGCAAAGTCACTGAACATGTTCTTAACTGTAGAAGTATGCTCAAGTGGAGCTATATTTAGGAGCATGGTCGAATGCTTAAGGTCCATCAGTCTTGCTCACTGAAGCTGAAAGTCTCTTGCTCAGGGCTGGACAAAGGTGCAGGTGTATATATAGCCATGTGAAAATACGAGGAAGCAGGGAGATAACTGGTAGCACCAGTTTATGCAGCGCAGAAAAATCTCTGCAGAGTAGCTCAGGTTCTGCTATTCATGTTTCAAATGAAAATAAGCCATTGGAAAATCATCAGAAATGCATTACAGGAATTATGTGTGGTGAACTTCTTCTGCTGAGCAGAGGGCAATGGGAGGGTTGGAACCAGCTGGTGATGTCTTACAGGGAGGGAAAGTTTTCTAATTTAGTGTTTCAAGTAAGGTTAGAAAAACTGCAGTGGATAGAAACTGAATCTGAAAAATCAGGGTAGAGGTAAGGTACACATTTTTGACAGTGAGGATGATTTATGGCTGATGCAATTGATTTGGGGTGGTAATAGAATTGCCACCGTTTGCAGTCTGAATGTATTTCTCAGAGAATATGGCTCAGCTCATCCTCCAACCTTGTCTTGATTCAGAGGATACTCCAGCACCCTGCAGTCCAGGGGAAAGGTAATTTTATATAGCTACAGTTATGTCTGCTGGCTTTAAATCCTATTTAGGTTTTTGTTTTGTTGGGACAGTGATAGATAGTATTAATTAACTGTATGTAACAGGTTGAACAGCTCTTCCACTATTTATGTTCCTTTTTTCTCTTTAAAGAGTGTGACATGGTTCCTACATCAGCCATTAATAACTGGAGGAAATCATGAAATAATTGATGTTACTGGAAGAGATTTCCACAGATTTTTGTTTGTTTGTTTGACATCCTGAGCCTGACTTCCTTTAAACTAGTGGTAAAAGATGAAAGATGAATGGTAGCTAAGACCAAGGGGAATAGCACTTTTGTAAATATGATTTCCTGGTGGCCTGTCATAGTTCATTTTGTCATGTTCGTCTTGTAAAATGTTATCTTGTAATTTGGGATATTCATAATTATATACCAAAAATAGTATCATTCTTTCTAATACGAGAAGAGTTCACATGATGAAAAACTAAAGATCAGTGACATATGAAGTAAGATAAACGACCTTATTTTTACAATTTGGGATATGTTATTCATATTGTCTGGATGGCTACATGCCAGGTGAGCATCAGTCCTGAGAAAATACTCAAGATTAAAAAATTGCTGAACATTTCAAGATTTTTATTTTGCCTTTCGTCAACTCTCCTACCAAACTACAAATAAAACTGAGGCGGGCTTAATTCCCCCAAGAAGCTGCCTTAATTTTTTTCTCTGACTTCAACAGTGTAACAATTTGTCCTGTAGAGTAATTTGAAAACAGACTTCTTTTCAGTTCCCATTTTTCTGTTTCTCTAACCTACTGTACATTAATACAGCGTATGGATTTTAGATTGAATGTGTAAATTACAGGCATTTTTATTTAATGGTTTTTATTGGAACATTTGCCGACAACATCGTTTATCTTGGGAATTTACCCTGTCCATTTAACTGTGTATGAGATTATTTTTCACAAAAATAAATAGGAAAACCAAATCCTTCGTGGAATCAAACAGTAGCTTCAGTAATGAGAACAGACGGTCTTGTGAAGATTTTTAAGGACTCCAAAGACAGAAGTCAGAAGCTGAAGCAGTGCAGAAGAACCTGTTGCAAATGCTAAGCAGGAAACAACAGAGCCAGGTAATTTTACATGTATGTCAACGGTTAGAGATTATAGTTGTTTTAATCTGTATTTTTAAGGGCTGTATGGCTGTATAGGACCGGGACTATAGTTTCAAATTTTAAAAACACTAGTGGTAAGGATGACCAACGTTGTCACTTTGAGATAAACTGCAACGAATTGCTACTTTTACTTAGTTCTGCTCTTCTTTTTTTGCCTTATGTGTTACTTAAAATGACATGAGCCTTTAGGATCAACAGGTCTCATTCATCTCTGTAGCAGAATGTCAGTAATAGGGATTAGAAAGTTCTTTATTTAATGCAATAATCATTAGGACTATTAGTGCTATTACAGAACACAGCGAAAGAGCTGATGAAGACATTAGAAGACATTAGTCGGCTGACAACCTTCATGTACCGAAGCAGACAAATTAAAATGAAGGTATATTCTACTGACCATCTGTGAGACAGAAAAAGCTGTTCCTTCTGCATTGTGAGCAACCTTCTGCATTGTCAGCAAGCAAAGCACATCCTACAATGTGTCTAGTTGTGTCACCCTTCTGGTTTCTCCTTCTCCAACGCACATAAGGAGGGTCAAAGAGGAAATACACACTTTTTGAAGTGCAGAGAGTATCAGGTACCCCCTGTAATGCCTTTATAACCTCCCATTCTTCTGGCTGACACTGCAAATCAAAGGAGGGAACATACAGGTGTTCTCCAATAAATCAAGACCAATACCCCAAATTCAGCACAAAGTCAGAGCCACGGGGTATTGGTGCAAAGTGCACCCTTAAAACAAAAACTAACTGTGAAAAACAACGGGATGGGACCTTGGCAGCATCAGGATCTGGTCAGTCCTGGTGAAATGGTCAGTCTGGAGTTCATTTGGGGAGCAGTGCAGCTCTGAACCCCTCTCAGGGAAGGCTCAAGTTAAAAGTCACAGTGATATGTAAGCAATGGCCGTGATACTTACTAGGAGCTAACAGTTTGTCCCAGTGATTCTTGCATTGATAAACTGGTAACTCCACCCAGTGATATTTTCTGTATGTTACTTTAGTATGTTAAAAGACTGGTTTTGCCCTGAGAACTCAGCAGAGGCAACTGCACACAAGCCAGACTTCATGAAACATAAAATGTGTATAGGTTTGAGACAAAAGTAGTTGCCGTAGGGAGCAGCAAGTTCCCAAATGTCAGAGCAGACAACAGGACAGAAACTATCAATTGAAATATTGTCCAGCTGCTTCCAGCAAAGAAAATATTGCAGATTTAATTATCTGATATTTGTGAATTGTTTGTTGCACATGGGCCGTAATGATTTTCCTAATTACATGCAATAATTACAACCAACTCTGGGTCTGAATTGTAATTTTAGAATACTTTGCAACTATTTGTTGTTGCTGTTATGGCCTTAATAGTTAAAAATAGTTAATGCAATTCCTGTACTACTACTGAGTAAGGTTTGTGGCCTGCAGAGGGACAGGCTATTTTATTTCTGCTGTAGCTCTATCCAAACCTAAAAGATAGTCATGAGAATTATAGCTGCACAGAAGTTTAACATTAATTTCTGCTTTGACGGAATATGAGGATGTTTAATTTGTTGAGCCCCTGTCAGGGCTTACCTGCACTTGATGGCAACATCTCACAGGCTCAGTGTCAGTGCCACACCTACACACAGAGCTGATGTCAAATGCAGGCACCGTCAGCTCTTCTTGATATAGTGAAGTGTGGGCTCTTCACTCTTATTGCACTGGAAAGGTTTTCCAAAATAGAGAGCAAAGAAAATAAGAGTTTCGAGAGAAGAAAGACACTGATGCTTGGAAATGGACTCGAGAACACTTTCAAATTTCTATTTGGCTTTACTAAATTATGGCTTGGTAATGAAGCTATTAGATTCAAGCAGGCAGTGGTGGAAACCCTGCCTGGGGAGCACTGCAGGCATCCTCCTCATACCTGGAAGAGGAGCAGCAGGAGGGACAACAAAAGGAGTTAATGTAAGCAACTACCATTAAGACTTGGTTACAAAGCTATTGCTTACTGCCTCATTGATGTTGGTTGCTGCCTTCATGTTAAAGTGGTATGGTAGAAGCAAAATTACTAAATTCAGAAAATGATGGACTCAAGTCTGAAGCAAATATGGATGTAGATTTATCCTTAGGTGTGTTATTAATAATTTCTGCGCATTTTTAAAAGCGTTCTGATTTTCAATTCAGCCTGATAAATAATTGATTGCTGTATAAATTAGAATAAAGAAATTATGATACCCTTGATAATCCTGGCTGACTGGTGTCATCATTTAACCCCAGTCACACCCCCACTGGTGAGATGGAGGAGAGAACCCAAATAGTAAAAGTGAGAAAATTCGAGGGTTGAGATAAAGGCAATTTAACAGGTAATGCAAAAGTAATGTCAGCAAGCAAAGCAAAACAAGGAATTGATTCACTACTCCCCATGGGCAGGCAGGTGTGCAGCCATCCCCAGGAAAGCAAGGCTCCATCACACATTACAGTGACTTGCAGAGACAAATGCCATCATTCAGAATGTCCCCTCCTTCCTTCTTCTTCCCTCGCCTTTATATCCTGAAAACAAAGCCTTATGGTCTGGAATATCCCTTGGGTCAGTCAGGGTCAGTTATCCCAGCTGTGCCTCCTCCCAACTCGCTGGGGGAGTGGGGAGAGGAGCAGAAAAGGCCTTGGCTCTGTGTAAGCACTGCTCAGCAATAACTAAAACATTCCTGACTTATCAACACTATTTCCAGCACAAATCCCAAGCACAGCCCCACAGTAGCTGCTGTGAAGAAAATTATTCCATCCAAAACCAGCACATGTGGACAGGAGCTGTTCCTCACTCTGCTTTGAATGAAACGCTGATGTAGTTCTTTGAAATTAATGATTCTATATGTGATTTTCACGAGCTGGATTTTAATTCCAGGTGTATTGCAGTGGCATTCAAGCAAAGATTTATTGGAAAATAAAACTCCCACTGCTTTGAGAGACAGCAGCTGGTTTTCCTGCAATCCCTGTTCTTTCAGAACTTTCCATCTATTACATCCATCTTTATTTGTACTTAGGCCTGAATTGTGGTCCCTTTGCTTCTGATAAGAAATACAAAATATGTTGGTAAAGATTTCACCAAAGGATGTATTTATGGACATGAAACTCAGTTCTCTTTTAGGTGACGAACAGCAGTAGAGGAAAGCAGGAGACATGCCATAGTGAACATTAAGTTTTGCTTTAAATCTCAGGCAAATATTATAACATTGTGGGACATAAAACACCTCCTAATTAAAAATAATAGTAATAATACAAAAGAGCTGTAATCATTGACTATTGACATGAAAGTGATAATGCCCACTCATCAAGTCAACCATCAACTCCAAGATCAAATTAATCCTCTAAAGCTAATGATAACCCTCTTTTTTAAAGCTCTCTTTAACAATTGCAGCGGCTTCAGTTCTGTTTAAATCCAGATCTCATTTTATTCATGCATGCATAGAATGAGGCCAAATACTTGGGGACAACAGTTCCCTGGGAATAAGTGATCCAGTGGGCCATCTGTACATATAATCATGTCTAATCAGACCGAGCAAGGTAGGGAAAATTAAAAAAATATTGTTTGTAGTAAAATCTTGAAATTTGGGGATTTTCAGTGAAATTTAATGACTTATATAAGCTGGTGAAAAGAAGCATGCACTTAAATTGCTTGGATAATTTCCCTCTCCGCTCTCCTGTGAAGCCATCTGCTTCTCTGCACTGATACAGTCCAAACTCTATCAAAAATAACTGGGCAATACAACACACAAATATTTCCAAAATTATCAAAATGGTAATCGGAAACTATTTTTTCAAGTGATTTAAAGAAGAAATTCAAAGCATTGATAAATACTTGCAAAAGAAATTCACTTTGTTTAGAAAGACTCAGCCATGACTCCTCCACTTTCTTCCTTCTTATACTTAATGTCATTGATACTAAAGAAGACTTGGAAAATCTTTGGTCATGCAAGTTTGATTCTTCAAGTAAATTGAGGATTGTAGGGATTTTTTTGCACCTTAGCAGCCTTTAGTCCTGTACATATGTCAGTTTAAAAGCAACCCAAGTATGTATTATTGAATAGATAAAATTATCAAGGGAGGAGAGGAAGGAGTGGAAGAGTCTGAGAGAAGGATATCATGAACATCAGAGAATAATTTTCGGGTTAAGATTACACTGCAAGAATTCAGAATCCTTTGCATATTAAGTGCATTTTGGAGTTCACTACAAAAATTTCTTTTAAAAATATCTCCCTTTATGTAATATTAAATAGGAGCACCTCAGGGGATTAGCAATGAGCAGCTGTTGGACTTCTCTCCTGGGTAAAGCCAGCTCTCCTGCCTCCTGTCATATGCTTGAGCAGATAGGTAGGCGGAAACAGGGAAGCTTTGTACTACTTATCCTTTCAAACCTGTCGTAATTTAGCATTGTAAATATATACTGGAGGAAAAAACCGAAAAAAATTGGAAAACGCTTGTTTGCAAAAGCCCAGTTTTAGCATTGATCGCAGAGTTAGAGGTCACACTATGTTACACGATCTAAGTACTGTTCCTTGTCCAAAAGTCTATGTTTTGTAAGTCTATGCTTCTCAAATAATCAGAACTTCATGACTCACCATTGCTTCAAGAGTAGTTACACTGAGGGATGCATCCATAAAAGACTCTGTATTTGGAAAAAATAAGATTTTTCAGGAGAAGTCCTGGCGTGAAAACCTCTTAAGCATCTCAGGTCAAAATCAAGTCTTTGGTTCTGAAACAGGGGCAGTTTAGTCAGTGGGGGTTCATCAGTGCAGCTCAGAATATAATTTGCCCATTAGCATGCTTAAAACATTTGCTCGCTGCCAGAGTGCTGCCTTAATTCACTTTTCTGAATAAACTTCAATTTCAGCACTCAAAACCAATTTAGTACTGTGGGCAAATGAAATTATTTTAATCCTAATGTGAAGAAGCAGAAAGGGCTAAGTAACTGCACATTAAATATAACCAAATAAGGATATTATTTATTTTTGAAACTTCCAGATGTGTACTATGTGTTTGTAATAGAGCATATGGACCCTTCTTGGCTTTGGGGATCTAGATCTCTGCTTTGGCAGCACACAAGTGCTGGAAATCAGCTAAAGAAATCCAGTTCCAGGTGAAGAGTGACATGGGACCCATGCCACAGGAGCAGATGAAGAAGAAACAGGCTTCCCTTAGCTGTCTTTATTACCACTTGAAAGATGAAGTGGAATATTTAGGCCTACGTGGTGAAACAGGTTTTTTTCTAATACTAGAATTGGCTGCCAGGTTTGTCCAGGAGTTAATTTCAAGGAAGAATAAAGCTTTATTTCATTATCTGGATGGTCCTAGTTACCCAAAATGAAACCAGTCTGTGAGAAAACTGAGTAGTTAGAGCTGGTATCTGCATGGAAGTAGGTAAGATCAAGCTACTGTGTTCAAGGGGAAATAATGTTATAAAAGAACATGACAAGCAGGTGTAGGGACAGTCAGAGATTACAGTGATGTGATTGGGTAATGACTCTTAAAAACCCATTTAAAATCAAACAACTGAAATTCCTTTGCAGGAAGATAGGAGTTCTGATGATCAGTCTCCTGATGCTTCATTTAATTCAGACTTTACCTGAGACTTCAGACAGAAGTTGCTTTGTTTGATCTGGGTTTTGCAACACGTGAAGAAGGCAGCAAAACTTCCTAAGCAAGTTATGGCTGTGTGTACCACAAAATAGAACTGAAGATTAATTATTATATGAAGCAACTGTGAATCTCTTCTCTCAGGCTGACGACACCAGAACAAGAGGACATGGCCTTAAGCTACACCAGGGGAGGTTTAGACTGGATGTTAGGAAGAGGTTTTTCCCACGGAGAGTGATCCCTCATTGGAATGGTCTGCCCAGGGAGGTGGTGGAGTCGCCATCCCTGGAGGTGTTTAAGGTCAGACTGGATGAGGAGCTCAGTGACATGGTCTGGATGGTGGGAGGCTTGGATGGATGGATGGAGCGTGGTGCCCGTGGTTCCAGGGTTATGGGCCTGATCCCTGGCTGGGCGTTCACTTGGGAGTTGGACTGGATGATCCTGTTGGTCCCTTCCAGCTCAGAATAACCTGTGAACTCCTAGAAGCAATCAGATTAATTCATCAAATGGTCTGTGTTTGCCATCTAGTGGTACAAAGCCAAAATCTTTGTTCCGATGCACGAGAGCAGACACAACAGCTGAAATCTCTCTCAGAAGCAAACCTCACCCACACAGAAATATGCCGAGTCTCGGGCAGATGAGGATGACAGCTGTGTAACTGTCCTCTCAAGAATCAGAAGCAGAATTTTTTCAGTCCCTAACCCACCAGATTTAAGACTAGATGATCTGTCACTCCCTTCTGGTATTCTGGTTACTGCCCCAGTCTGTCGATCTTGCAGGTGAAAATTCTAAGAGTATTCAGACATCCAAATTGTCACTGCTTTCTGTGAGAATTCAAGCAACTAAATATCCCAGGGATTTGAGATTATATTCTAACATCTTGTAAACTATGCTTATAAAATCCTCACCCAAAGGCCCTCCAGATTTCTAGAGGGTTCAATGCTTCTTCACAGCATCCTTGTATGAAGGCATGTGATTATCTTCCAATCAGGAGACTGATCTACAATGAAATTAGCAGCTCATAAAAAAATTCTACAGAGAATATATACCATTCTGGCACTAGAACACATATGCCTGAACAAAGTAGATGCTTTAAGACCAATTTTTTCTCTTAAAACATCTCAAGAATATTTGAATAAAGAATTAAGTAAAAAGATTTTATTTCTCAATCATGTCATATTGTAAATACAATTAATGGAATATTTTATCAGAAAAAGTTATATACAGCATGATACCTAGTCATACATGTTACTCACCTGAATTTCATGCGATGTACTTAGGAAAATAACAATTATATATTGATTTTTATCAGTACTCAGAAAGTTTAAACTAATTCCCACATCCCAGTTTAATGCAAATGTTTTCAGGTTTTACTATAAAAAACAAAGCTAGGAATTAAGAGTTGGAATTCAGTTCAGCTCTTCCTGGGATTTTCCCTCCTAAATCACACAGAATTTTTTGTAAACTCCTTTCACAAGTCACAAGGAGTGAAAACAAAGCCATACAAATTGCATAGATGACAAATCCCAGATGACTGAAACAAAGATTGAGATTGAATTAACTTCATTATATAGTGTTAATCATATTAACACTAATATGATTCTGAAAAGTGTACCTATACAATAACACCACATATATAAAAAAATATGTGGAAGAAAAATAAAAACAATTACATGCTATTAGCTACGGTCCCTTCCTTTGAAACAAAATAATTCAATCTTCTATTTATTGAGCAGCTGCTATGTTCACTCATTCATTCATCCTCTCCTTCAACTTTTATTTATTTAATTAATTATTCAACCAATTGTTCACTGAGGGACCGTGTATGATCTATGTTTTACAATTGACCTCAAAGAGCGAGGCAGCTGAATGCATCCGATAGAAAATAGAAAAAGGCATTGCAAGGTTCACAACAATTATCCAGGGTTCAAAGCCAAAAACGATTTCTTCCAGTCCATTGTCATATTCCGGGCGGCACCCGAAGGCCGGGGGTATCCACAGCTGCAAGGAAAGAACGCAAGGCCAATATTAATCACCAGCAATACAAGTCAGTGGCCCTTAATGACTGTGACTCCAGCGTGCTGCAAGCTGGTTTCAGAAATCCCTAAGAAAACTCCCCCTGTTGCTACTGGGACATACTGTTAGAAAAGGGTTTCAGATTCCACTGCTGCTACAGTTTTTGGACTGTGACTGAAAAGAGCCTGGACTCCCAGACTCCACATTTAAATAAACTTTGTTCCCCAAAAACATACGACACCAGAATGAGAGGACACGGTCTTAAGCTACGCCAGGGGAGGTTTAGACTGAATGTTAGGAAGAGGTTTTTCCCAGAGAGAGTGATCTCTCAGTGGAATGGTCTGCCCAGGGAGGTGGTGGAGTCGCCATCCCTGGAGGTGTTTAAGAGAAGACTGGATGAGGAGCTCAGTGACATGGTCTTGTAGGTGGGGAGTTGGACTGGATGGTCCTGTGGGTAGTGCCATGGTTTAAACAATGGGTTGGTGTTGGGTTACAGGTTGGACTTGATGATCTCCAAGGTCTCTTCTAACCTTGTTAATACTGTGGTACTGTTTCAGAAGAAGTAAAATTTACTTCCTACAAACTGAAGAACCATGTAATTTTAACATACTTATCAGACTTGAAAGGCTGGGAAGCTTTTGGGTATTAACTTGTGAAATTATGCTCGAAATGTCTTACCGAAAGGTTGCAGAGGAATAAAAATGCAGCGATGTTCTTCAGAATTCTCCTCTTGTTGTTAGTACCTGAGTTTCTACTGTAAAATGAGAAATCTGAGGCCGGATGCATGACCAAACTGTTGTCCTCACTCATTTCTTCTTTGGCAACCCCAGTCCCATCGTTTTCTCTCCCACAGATACTGCCCTTAAACAGACAAGGAACCTCCCTGGTATCATGAGTGGCTCTGCCATTGTAAATCTCTTTGTACAAGGGGGTAAGGGACAGAGTGCTCCCCCGAGATACAGTCACTATTCGAAGAGTTTTAATGTCATCATTCACCTTTTCCTGCTCACGGTGTATGGATTCAATGATAAAGAGGTTCTGAATATATTTCTCGATGATAACCAGAACAGAGTAGGGCAGGTTATACCACGTGTATTTTGGATGACCTTGGGCACAGATAATGGCAAGGATTGAGCCCCAGGAGAGCAGCCAGGACCCTGCAGCTGTGCCCACCAGCAGTTCTGCATCAAGTTTTCGAGCAGGATTCTTTGAATTATCCAGCGATCTGTCTTCCAGTCTGTAGATGAGAAGGGCGACAATTCCTGCTGTACACATGAGAACCAACACAAAGATAGCATGCAAATAAAACATAGTGAGTGCTAACTCGCTTTTGATTTTTGAACCTCCAATCTGAATTAAATACACAACAACTATGGCTATTGTGCTAGTTAACACCATTAATCCAAAAACCATCCCAACAGTTATGCCATGGAATTTGAATGGAGTTTTGTCTTGCTGGTGGTGCTCAACTTTGCGACCAATGTTCTTCCACAGGACATAGAGCATCGTGGATGCCAGGATGTGGTACTCTATATTAAATGGATATAGGTAATATATTCCTTGAGAAAATATGGAGCAGAGAGTTGTTGTTGTGCAATTGCATTGAGGTGCATGATCATCTAGAACTAAAGGAGAAGGAGATATTAGTTACGTTCTTTGTAAAGATTTCTTCTTTTAAGTGAATAAATAAACCATTAATTTAATACTAAAACACAAAAGGTGAGATTTCAATCAAACAATACCCAGTTACCCACCTAAGAAAAGGTCTTGCCATTACTCATCAACCTAATAAAGCTTTTACTTTACTTAAGTATGATCTCCAGCATCATTGCTCGTCACTGAGCAACAGTCACATCACGAACAAATGCTGCACCAAAGTGCACCAAACTTCAGCACGTTCTTCGTAAAAATACTTTTTTTTTATAACATGAAAATCCAGATGCAAAGGGCTTTGGGTCCTCAGCCCTTCAGCTGAGAAGGCTTTTCTAGAAGCCATGGGATCTCTTGATCAAGAATAAGCCTAAGAATAAAGGGCTCAGTTACACTCTCATTTTTATCAGCTATTTATTTCTCTAATAGTGAAACCACTTCATTAAAATGTCATTTATGTCTAGGAAAGAGGTGACAGATAAACCGCAGATACTTTCTCTCAATGTCCCAAAATAGTTTTAAGAAATGAATAAATAAAATCAATCTCCTTTTGAGAGGAACCTATGACATCATTATCTCTCCGCTCTAAGTTATTTTCTATAAATCCAAGAGAGAAGAAAAGCGGAGAAAGTATTATTTTGTCTCAAATGCACAGTTAAGAGATGGAAAAAAGTTCCTTTTGCAGTGGATTTTATGTTAATGCTAAGCTTGTCTTGTGGATCACTACTTCACTCCCCATTTTGTAGTTGCTCGTTCTGGTTGTTTGCAGTTGTATAAAAATTCTGGCAGCAGAATAATAGGGAATAACATAAGGAAACTGCTTTTATTTAACAAGTAAAAATATCAAGAAGGGCCATCAACTTGTGATTTGCCTGTTGTCCACTAATGGTCCATGATTACAAAATCTCTGAACTACCAATTCATCCATCTGATTATTAATGGAAATTAGATACTTTCCATAGGTACATATAAAGGGTAATAATTGCCAATAGATGTAAAATTGTGGTCATAATTTTAGACACAGTTATTAGTGAAAACAATATCTTACGGATTTCAAATTTTTTTACTTACATGTGAACTTTGGCAAGATTTATTAAAAATATCTAATTTTTTCTTAATATATAAAACCTGAAACTAGGCAAAAAAGAAATTAAATCACTATTTGGCTCTGTAGAGGCAAATCAGAGTTTTTAGGATACAAGGACTGTTGAATTCATTGGGTGGAAAAACATACCTATTCATTTTTAAAAGCTGTCTGTCTTTTCCTTTGTGAACATAATCAAAATTTGTCAGCTGTACCAATAAATTTCATGGGAAGAAAATGACATACGGCTACTGAGAACTGTTATTTCCTCCTTAAACACAACTGATTCTCTCTGCTTCATGAGTTTGAAAGCAGAAGGCATTTCCAGCAGCTATGGAATGGCCTGGGTGGGACCAGACTTTCAAGGTCATCTGTTTCCAGCCCTTTCCACACAACCAGGTTGCTCAAAGCCCAATCCAACCTGGTCTTGAACACTCCCAGGGGTGGAGCATCCACTTCCTTGACCAACCTGTTCCAGTGCCCCGCCAGTGAAGAATTATTTCTTTATAGCTTCATGATACTAAATGTGAGCTGACTACAACTTACACCAGCTCACCAATGGAGAAAACTGTTCACTACAATGAAAGAACACTCAGAGCAAAATCCTCGTCTTGAAAAGCAGCACTAACTCTTATCCCTCTGAGCCTTAGGAACAGGCCACATGTAACCACTCCTCTGGGAAGGATTTGCAGGATTATCCATGCTTGTTTTCCTATAAATAATTTAGTAAATAGTAAACTCTCATTTTAAAACTGCTATGTTAATTCACTTCTATGATTTACTAAGAAAGAGGTTCCTAAGTGATGTTATTCCTCAAAAGAAATGTTTTCAGAAACCTGTTTGTTTGTAACTTAGAGGAACAGAACAGCCTTGATCACATTCATGGTGATGATCATGTAACAATTTAGTTATGACCTGAAGTGACTCCGTTTGCTCCCAAATGATCATGAACAACCCAGCTCCATCCTGCAGTGACACAGTATTTTATATAGGTATGTTAGAGCAGGAATTCCAAAACATACCACCACTTCTGCTTACCTATAGTTACGTTCCCGAAACCAAGAGTGATTAGTCTTTCCTTATGCTCATTCAATTGATGTTTTGACTCTGCTAACACTCCATTTGTCCACAGGAGCAAATTTGTGAACACAGAGTGAATAACTCCAAACCTACAAAATAAAGTAATTATTGAAGGAATCTGTACAGACTGTATCTTCATATATGTTAAATTAAATGGACTAACTTTCTGTAGACAAGCTACAGGGCACTATTAAGATGCCAGACAAGGATCAGATACACTTTACCTTTCAAGTGTTTTGAAAGACTGGATGACATCCTTTGCATGACACCACAGAAAGTACACCTAAATGAAAGGAATACAGAGAAATGTTATCACACTAATGAGCACGTGTGACACTCAGAAAGGAAAGTGCATGTGTAAACAGAAGCGCTGTTTAAAATCTCTTGTGATTTAAACTGAGATTTAAACTCCATCTCCACACACGTGAAAGAACTCCTGATTTCCTGTGACATTCACCCGAAGCCTAAGGTTTCTTATATGAAAAAGCAGTGGCTTAACAGCAGAAAATCTCAATATAACTCACCAAAACCATATTTTGCTTCTGTATCTCAATAGTTTTGGTTTTTTTAATGGCAAAGGAAATAAAGCTACCAGCTGTGGATAGCAGTATGACCACTGTATGGTGTGCTCACGTTACATTTTAAGAGTTTATTAAATATGTTAAATTCTGTGGAGGGAGAGAGATGGGAGCATGGCAGTTGCACTCAAAGATAGTGCACAAAACTCCACAGCAGAATAACAGAGAGAGACAAAAATAATGAGTTAGCAAATCAAGGAGGAAGAAGAATAAAATTAGGACTCTTTGTGGGGAATATAATAGAGACCTCATAAAGAGATTTCTGCTGATAAAAACTGGTTCCAAGTCCTGATAGTTTCAAGGAGAACTATACCAATATTCTTCAGGGATGTTAGGGTGAAACTGAGGGTCCTGTTTACTCACAGCAGTTCTTAAGGAAGTGAACTCAACAGTAGTTGGTCTATCAGGAGAGAAAGAGTCCAAAAGATTTCTCTTATCAACTTGTCTGGTGTGGTGTTTCAGAAATGGGCTGGAAAGTGAAAAGAACTTTGGGTTCTTCTTCAGCAATTAGAGTAACTGGAAGTCCATTTTACAGTTTCCATAAATGTAGGATGCCTCCATAGCTGCTGCTGTCTAAAGCATTCAATGACTATTTTTTGGAAAAAGATAGGCAAATGCAGCTCTCTGTGGCTCACCTACACTACCCACACTAATTCCTCCAATGAAGTGTTTATGTTTATCAATAAGAAGAGTGGCCACTGTAAAATCTCAGTCCAAAACCTCAAAGTACAATATGTCATGGATGTTTCAACAGAAGTCAAATTGAATTAACTTAGTCTCTAACGACACATTCGATTTCCCATGCTGGAATAGATGTAGTAAAATCTGACAGCACATCTGAAACCATTTTTCAAAACATAAAAAACCCATAAGTTTTAATGATCTGTTCAGACACAAGCGGGATGGGATAGGAAAAGTCAGTTAAGAAATAGCACAAAATCTGATTCTTGCTCGTGGAATACTCATTTCTTCAAAGAGACTTCTGCCTGCAAAAAAGACTAATGCCTCATTTTGAGTAAAATCTTTTTCTTTTGAATGACTAAATCATCTTGTAAAGTGTGTAGCTGGCTGTGACTGTCTCAGTTGAGTGGCTTCATTTTTTTTTTTCCTTCTTTCCTACAAGCCTGCTGACAGCAGCTCAGAGAAATTAATATGAGAAAGAATCAGCTATGGAGAGTTATCATTTTTTGATTATTCCTTTTTTGAACTCACACGAATATTATGGCTGAGAAATTTCAGGTTGCAAAGCTTGAATTTACACATGGAAAATATATATGTACATGCACAAGCATTTAGTCTTCAAAAGTGTCCTCTGATAAGTTTAGAAATTAAATTATTGTAAAATCCACTGATGACAAGATAAAATATATTTTTGGTAAGAAATAGAGATGTAACATAAAAATGCAACCAGTGACTTTTACCTGTAAAATGGTATGCACGGCGTGTGTCACTGGAAAAATGCCTTCAGTTGGTGATAAACAGTTTGAAAAATCAATATAATATCCAATTTTAAAAGAGTCCAGAATTAAAGTGATCACTGCAAACAATGTAATCCCACCTACAAATGAAAAAGACATGAGAAAGCGTCAATGTATAATTACAGTGTCTAGAGACAATTTGCATAATACAGTAAAATCTGGTTAGGGAAATAAAAGTCGAACAACACCTGTGTTCTTACTTAGGGAAATAAAAGCAAACCGACGTTCACGAAGATAATTGACCCCATGTAATAAATGCCTCTAATTTACGAAAGCCAATATAATATGAAAGTACCTCATGGTACACAAGCTGCACGGGCAGTGTAGCAGCACCAGTTCAGCACTGAGCAGGACCTGGAGGCGCTCAGCACTTTGCAGGTGGCTCCCAGCCCTGTGCAGGGTCAACCTCTCAGGTGACGGCGGCACTGGAGCGGCCATGCAGAGCATGAATTAATGCTCTAGACAGCCCCACAGCAAACCGTGCACTTCTGGGGAGCTGAACAATCACCTTACAGTCTCCCAGCCCAAAAGCTCGACAGTGGGGAAGTAACACAATCACTCGGTGGGCCCTCGCTGTGGCTCAGGGGTTACACTTTAACTCACAGACCGCAGTTACAATGAGCCGCGTGGTTTGTTCTCCAAGGAAGGAACTAAAGGTTTGATTTCGGCATCTATATTTCACACACATAAAAATGGCCTATTATAGTTCGCTAAATATGGATTTTTTTATCCTAATAAATTTTAAAACACATTTCCCCTTGCTTAATTATTATGATTTTTTTGGTTTTATTGTTGAGTTTGTACTTGTATGACCAAGTACAACTGGCAACAGATTACTAAACCAAACTCTGAAGCCCTCATTTACTTGGTTTTGGTTTGTTTTGGGAAAGGTTGTGGTTTGGTTTGGGTTGTTTTTCCTTTAGGTTTTTACTCAAACAAGCTTTCACTGGATTTAATTCGGGCTTATTTTAATAAAGATTAGATAACTATTCATCCATGGACTTTACAATATGTATCACCATCAGTATCTCAATCTTTCTTTGTAATTCCTCCCCAGAGTAAATAACATCACTAGAGCTGACTTTGATGAATATTTATCTTTTATAAGGTTATATATTATTTATTATATTATTTATAAGATTATATATTATAATTTCAATATAAGCACCACATGTTCCACTTGACTCGAGGTGATAAAAAAGTAACCTAAATTGAATATTTAATTAATTAATAATACCTTTATTCTTAAAGTTGCATTGATAAAATTAAGCAGAAATTATAAAAATACAGTGTCATTCTGTTTATAATTTCATTGATCCTTTAAAATTAAACAAAAAAAGACTTCAGAAACCTTTTCAATTACAAAGGTATGAATTTCAGTGGGATTTTGTGTTTCTGTTTTACAATCTCTCTATAATAAAAATACGTAAGGCCAAGATACTGAGTATAATTTCTACAAAGAGGTAAAAACTTTTCCTTTAATATTGCAAAAGCTAAAACCTCAGCTCTGCACTTCATGCATGTGTATAATCCCATACATTTTTTTAATTTATGCTTCTTACATCAGCTAATTTGTATTTGTGACAGGACTGAAGCCCACATTTAAACAGATGTGCCATTATCATTATGTATGAAGGTACATGACATCACAACACACAAAATTCTAGGCTATTTTTGAGATCAAATGATACATTTCCTTCCTCATCTAAAGAATGCAAATACATAATTCTAAAATAAATTAGAATTGCCAGTTCTGAAATAATTCTGCCTGAGTCAACTGGACATGTTCCAAGGAAGGTGTCAGACTAGACGACCTTCAGAAATCCCTTCATATGATTGATTTTACAAGTCATGGTTTATTTAGAAAATATGCAAGAAACAGCCTATTTGTCTGAAATATGCCAATTCAGGGCTTCAGGAGTCTTATGTTCATTTCAATAAGAAGACAACTGCAATCTTCTGAAGCAAAACAATTGTCAATTACTCTACAGTGGAATGCTGTGCATATGTTGACTTTACAGAGTATTTTAGAAAGGTATTTAATTCCTCAGTCATGACAGTAACAAGGTAATTTCCCAATGAATTTATGGTGCAGGCTTAAGCCCAGAAGATCTGCTACAGTGAAGCAGTAACGTCAGACCAAAACAGGTGGAAAATGTATTTTATAATGTAAAAGTTCTGCATCCTTTCTCCCATTATTCATGAGAGTGACTCAGAAGAACAGGATCACAAAGGACCTGTTAACTAGAAAAAAATGTGAAGAGGGCAGGCAAGGCAAGGCAAAGGGCTCAGGTTTGAATTTAGAAAAATGTTCCACTCTGTCTTGCCTCCAACAGCTTTACCTCAGTGTCCAGCAAATCACTGAGAGGGAAACAACAATAAAATGCATTGAGTTTCTTTCACGTTGAGTATCTTGGTTTATGCTTTAGACTCCCTCTTCATGTTTCTTTTATATCCATCAGAGATTTGGTGGGTTTCAACCTGTTTCCATTGAAATCAATTGTCCAATTGAAGGACAATTGAAATGCCATTGTCCTTCAGGCATTCAAAGACTTTATGTGGCTCTTTCAATATTAAGATTATTTCATTTATTCAAATGGTACCTAAATATTTCTGGCAATCACTCAAGTGGCCACACTACAACCATATACAAAGTGTCCAACATGCTTATTTATGGGTTTAAAAAGTACTAGTGTATTACTAGTTTTCTTAGTCAAAAATCAAAGTACAACAGTAATGACAATACATATGGCATGACAATGTGTTCATTTTTGCTGATGGAAACTTCACTATTACATACTAACACTAAACGGATATCAGTAATTGCAAGGAATATAACTCCACTATTTTACTATTTCCATTTGAAAGTTGAAGAAATGTGAAATAATTGCTATTGAGCACTGTTTCATTAATTATTTTTTTTAATAGTCATTGAGGCGTTGGCTTGGGAGTTGGACTAGATGATCCTGTGGGTCCCTTCCAACTCAGAATAACCTGTGAAACCTGTCTGTCTTAAGGGATCACTCACAGGATTTTCAGTATTGCTAAGTCTTGCCTTATTTCTTTCTATTAGCCATGAAGAAGAAGAAAAGCCATAGTGATACAGTGGCAAAAATGCCATTCTCAACTTTAAAAAATTGTTCAAATATGTAACTGGCAATTCAAAGCAAGCAGGAAAAAGATACAAGCTGGAGTCTGTTAAGAGCTTTTTAAGTTGATGAATTGTCAATGCTTTAAACAGAAGCTGTACTGCTGGAGAATGTGACAAAATAAAGTCATTTTTGAAGCCAAGTGTTCTCATTCTGAGTTCTCTGGCTCACTTGGCTGAACTTCCAAAGAAATGGTCACAGAGCTTTTACTCACAGGAGGGTGGACTTAGGGGAATAATGTTTGTAATAAGCCAAGGAAAGGACTTCCTAAGGTTCCCTGTGATTACAAGGGTCAGGATAACTGTGTTGCATTAAAGACAGAGCTCTCCCAGAAACTTTTCCCACATTTAGACTATGAGAGTGGTTCTTGGTCAACCATGTAAGCAGGAATACAACCATGCTCTAGGGTTCACTCAATTGACATCTTGGTGCAAAAAGGGCTTGAGGAAACCTTGCTGTGAGCAGTAATCTGACCACCTGTCCTTCTAGCATGGTTAAATAAGCAGGACTCAGTTATAAGAGGTTTTTGTAAATCAGCTGCAAGGCAGCTACCACACATTCAGGAAAATATACTCATTTTATACTGCTCAATACATGGGCATTTGCTCTCACAAGGACAGCAAGGAGATATTCTTCAAAAGAAGCTGTTAAAGCTAGTAAAAAATTGCATAAAGCTTTCTGTGGAAACTTGATGAAAATGCATCTGTCCCCCTCCACTCCTCCCCACCCAGCACTTTTTGGACTTTCAATCTTCAGATAAAAGACATCTATGACAAAACCATTGATAGAAGAGGAGGGCGAGGGGCATTTTGGCAGAAGAATTGCCAGCTGGGTTCTTCCTTAGCTCAAATAAGTTTTCTTTTACCAACAGAGGATAAAGGAGTTGTACAGACTTGTTGTAACTACAAGAAACGCCTAAGAATAGGAAAGTGTAGGTCATTCCCTAAGGAGGAATTTGTTGAATTGCAGCCTAGACATCCAAGAGAAGCCATGGAAGGGGCACCACTTGAGAAGCCAGTACAAAGAGCCACCCTGTGCTGGTAAAAGAAATGGATAAGGTAACCCAGTAGTTCAATCCAGGATCTTATTTCTACGTTTCTGTGACTCCTTATATCCTTGTGTCCTGTAGGACAAATGAAATGCTGTGAATGCCGTGCCAAAAGGAAAAGGGCAGGGGGTCCTGCTGTACTTACCCATATTAAACAGTATTTATTCCATACTTAGGAGGGGTAAGCTACCCTCTGAGTAACAAAAGCATAGCTTGGTTGAAGATAAGATCAAATTAAGCCTTGCATTAGGGAATTTCAGCAGGCTGTAAGCCACAAAAGCTAATAAATTAAAAACGCCTGAGAGATGGATATTGCATTGGAAAAAGTAAATAATCAAGAGAAACAATTCAACAGTTGGTATGTGAACTCCATACATTTCAGGAAAGAGTCTACAGACCATTGCTGTACATTAGACATTTAAAAGAATAGATTTTCTGTGAGCAATTTTTAACAGTTTCTGTAACAATTTTTAACAGTTGCAAAGAAAATAAAAGACACACGAGTATTGACATTGAGAACCAATTGCATTTCCATAGCACAGCTTTACTTTTCAAACTAATCATGTGTTAGGTGTTCTTGGAATTTTAATTTAGATATTTTATTAGCTGCTGTGATAATTAACACTTGTCTCATTGCTCGTAGTCAGGAAATATTTTAGGGAAAGCTGTCTTATGGCATTCCACTTAAAATACTGGCTTTCCAATCTACCATTTAGAGTGCTGAGACTAGAAAAGAGGAAGAGGTTTGTAAAACTGGGGTTGCCTATCACTCCACAGAGCACTGATATAGGTTGTTTCTTTTACCTGGCAGCCAGAAACAGAATTCCTGTCACTACAACTCTGTGGTGTGCTCCCCAAATACCTTCTCTCAACATACCTTTATATCCTCACTCCAGTACATCCCTGACTCTGCAGATGAGGGCCATCACATCCCACCACCACCCTGGCAAACTTGTATACTTTTCCTACGAGCTAATGCTTGTTTTAGATTCCCTGTTTAATTGCTTTACAAACTGATCTGGTCAGTGACTTTGTCCTCTTCTAACTCCAGATGTGTCTAAAGCATCACTGTAGACATAGAAATGGGAATCTCTGATGTACATTGGTACAGAGAGCACTTGAGGCCCCTTCGGAGTGGTACTACCCGAAAGTGAGTGGCATTATATCATCCTCCAAAAGTGCCAGAAACACCAACAAAATTGCCCCTTCTACTTGCTGTATTTCATTTCTCAAGTGTGCCCAAACCAGCCTGCTAAGGGAAAAAAGGCACCGGAGCTTTCAGCACTGTAAACTTCAGGTTGGAAAGTGAGGATGTTTAACCAGCAGCTTTCCCACACAATCTCCCAGTACGTTCAGCTTATGCATATTTACTTTAGAGTGCACTGCATGTGCGTCCAGTTCATGAATACCAGGATGCCTCCCGGTAGGGATGGAGAGGGTAACAAAGAGGTAGCAGACACAGGTGATGGCACAGATGTCTCTTGTGCAGTCCCACCCTTTGTGCCACCGGCCAGTACTTACACTTGAGCCAGCGGGCGCCGGCATGGGTGTCCTTGTCCTGGATAAGCCTTCTCTGCGTGCAGCTCCTGCAGAGGTACCACAGCATCCACAGCAACTGGATGAGCATCAGCGTGATGAGGTAGGAGAGCAGGTGACTCTTGCTGATGCCCACCGCATGCACAGCCCAGGCGAAGGTGAGCAGCAGCCCGGCCAGGAAGAGGTTGATGCCGTACTGGCTGCTGAGGATTTCGGCGTTTTTCTGCGGGTAGCTGCCGCCCACCGCGGGGGAAGCGGCGGCTTTCTCCATCTCCCACGCCGACGGCCAGGTGCTGCAAACAGGCTTCCCCGGGGAGCCCCGAGGCCACCGCTGGCCCGTCCCCCGCCCCGGCCGGGGGCGGAGCGGGACCGCCGGCTCTGGCCGTGCCTGCCCGGGGGCGGGGGCGATGGGGGTCCCCGTCGGGAAGGTCGGCTGACGGGGAAAGGATGCTGAGGGGTTTGTGGGACAGTCTTCCCTGAGACTCAGACAACAGCTGTTGCCGAGACCAGGGTCAGGGTTACCTTTTTACCACCCATTTAGGGTGGTCATGTCCCTTGCGGAGAGGCAGGTGAGCAGCAGCCCAGCTGGCCCTGGTGAAGGACATGGTGTAAGGTTCCCGAAAGACAGCCAGTGTTGAATAAAACCCCCAGACCGTCAGCAGCTGTCTGGAAAGCCAAGGAACAGCCACCGTGGGAGATACGGGTAGAAAGCAAGGAGGGGTGGATGGAGCAGCCCAGGAGCCAAGAGCTGGTGACAGAGTTCCTTTGCACAGGGTGGCAATGGGATCGCCCACCACGCTTCACGCTCTGGGCCACACAGGCCACCTTCTTTTGGGCAATCAGTACTTTCAGTGGTAATACAGAACCTGAGATTTCAGGAATTTTCCAGACCTTTCAAAAGCAGTAATTTACCCTTTTTTTTTTTTTAGGAATTCTCACAACACAGTACTATAGTGATTGCCAGTTGATGAAGCAACTACTGAGGTCAAAGCAGCAAAAACATCTGCAGAATTTAGTCTGCTTCTTATTTATTAATTTTCTCAACATTTACACGTAATTTTAAGTACTGACCCTTTTCTACTAAAACAGCTTAGTTATGACTGTAACCCATGGTCACAAGCTATTTAGATATGCAAACCTCAATATTTGAAGCATCAGTTGGTTGCCTATAGGGGCTGAGAGGAATTTAGCCCAGTGTAAACCACTTTTTTTTTTTTTAAATGGTACATATTTTGTTTGCATACAACACAAATTCTCTTAACTCTAGGTATTTGGGTACTGAGACACAGCTTGGAGGCCAAATACAGGATAGACTGGTCCTTGCTCCAGCCAGGCAGGTCTTTCATTTTCACTCTGTACCTGTTGGTAGCATATCAATGACTCAAAGCATTAGTTTTTACAGTGAGTCACCCACATCTCACAAGAAATTAAGCCACTAGTTCAGCTACATTAAAAAAAATAATAAATGTATATTGAAAATACAGCATCTATTTTACTCAGCTTCCTCTGCCAAAACTTGAGTGGTTCTAAGTTTTTTCTCTTCTGAACCCAGAGATTATTAAAGAGGGCTTTTTCTTAAATAACAACCCACTATTTCCCTTTGAGGATGTAAGTGAATATTTTGTTGGATACTCGTAATTGTTACTGAAAGATTTTGCAGGAGTTCTGTACAATGAACAGAATCATATCTGGGACTCCCCCCAAAAAGACATCAAAGCAGTCAGAGGGCAAACAGCTCTCCAAAGATGAACAGAATGGTGTTACACCTTCGACAAACCCAGCTGAGGGGTCATGAAAGACAAAGATACTCCCAGTCAAGTACAGTATTTAAAACCTACATGAACAATATTTTATAGGAAAAATGATGGGGTGTGCTGGAAATCCCCAAGAGAGTGGAATTAGACAGTTAAACAGTTAAGTACAGAACAATAATTGATCACTTTCATACAAAGTTTATTAAGATGTCCAGAAGAATAAATTGGAAAAACCACATAGCAAATAGTAATTTTAATTCAAGATTACAGGGCAACTTAAAACACTTAGAGCATTTATATAGTTGCCAAATAAAAATACAGTGATAATTACCATCCCTGAGCAACACTGCATTTTAAATATAATAAACACAGCTCCTCAAACGCATCTGCATATGCAGACATAAAACTGCTGAAATTCATGAAAAGATGAGAACCTGAAGACAAGCAACTTGCGCTTTAAAGATGTGAAGCACGACTGGTTTTGGCAAACTTGAACATTACACTTCAACAAATCAAGTTGTTAACTTGGTCCACAAACTATTGAAAATAGCGCTGAGTGTATTTCGTTTTGGTTATCCACAGCTTGATTACGCACCTTTGGGCTGTGGACAAAATGAATCAGCAAAATGAAGCAGAATTTAACTGATGGCACTGCCAAATGTCAACCACCTTTCCAGGTCCTTGAACAGGACGTTGGAGTAGCTGCCCTCTGAGGTCCCCAGAGATAATAAAGGTCCCTTCCAACACCAACTAGTCTATGTTTCTATGACTTATTACCCATGTGCTTAGTATTCAAACATAAATAGAAGCTTTCCAAAGCAGCTATTAAACACTTTATGTTACTAAGAGATGTAAAACTTACCTATCTTCCAATAGTTTAATAATCGGTTGATTTTTCCTATGGTTATATCCATGGATTTATAAATCAGGTAGATTAAGAATTATGGCATCAGTTAGAGCAAACAGACAGTATTAGAAACAATAAAAGCACTGGAATGTAAAAAGGTGACATCCCCTTTGCAGGATAAGAGTTACTCAGGTCCTTCACATGAAGCTGAAACAAAAATAAAACCAAAACAAATTTAACAGAAATGTTGGAAGGTTGTACACAGTGCACAAGCTGTGTCTTGTACTAACTCAATAAGTTAATGACTTTGCAACACCAAGTAATAACTTGGCCCTAATTAACAGGCAATAATTATTTGGCCTAATATAGAATTTCCCCCCTTCCTTCCAGTGCTTATACAGAAGACAGCTAATGACAAAACCCACCAACACGATTGCAATAAGTTTGCATCAACAAGTGTGACTGAAACTCTGAAAAAAAAAAGATTCTGAATTAAGTACTGTATGTTTCAGAAGTCTATTGTAAGAGTATGACCTAAGTTACAATCGCCTCCTGAAAAAATCAGGTTTCTTGATATGTAGAAAATATGAAGGAAAATGCAACACTAGTTTCAGTTTGCTTGTGCAAAAAAAAAATTAAAATCTGTGTTTCACTGTCCCAGCCATTAAACATTTTTTGCCTACAACTCTGGCTCTACAAGAGACCACACTCTGAATCCAGCACTGTCTTATTCTTCTTACTGCACTGATGAAACTGGTGAGGAACTTCCTCTCCAGAAAGGATTTGGAATGGCAAGAAAAGCCAAACAGGCTTCCCCAGATTCCCTTGAGAAGCACGACAAAGAAGATCTGCTGAAGGAGTAACTTCCCTGGGTGATGTTGAAACCTGTGATATGGGGGACACCCTGTTTACTGAGCTGTCTTTGATATCTAACAAAAGATGTGGGGACACCTTTTAAATGTGGCAGTTAGTGAGAATGAATTTTTCAAGGCAACAAAACAGATGGTTTTTGCCTTTGAAAGTCCTTTTTTAGGAAGAACAAAGAACTTCTTATATCTGGTAGCTTTCCAGATAGGAGGTTGATCTGAGCTGTTCATCACAGAAAAATGAAAGCAGCCTACTTAAAGACAAAGATAAGACAAAAGCTTTTGAATAAAAAGAAAAATAGAGCAGGCAGTTGCACATAGATGTTAATAGCTTATCCTCTTTACTATGAGGTCAAGCAACTTCACTAAGATTTCCCAATTTAGGTAAAAAAGATGCAGATACTTGGCCCATATGTCTCCAAATCACACACTCCCACTAATAATTTCTTTTCACTTTCTAGAATGGAACCTTAGAGATGAAAAAAAGGATATTCTTCCACTTTGGATAATTGCATGTTCTCCAGTTTATTCTACATGCCACAAAATGTCAATATGGTAAAAGTGTCCACAAAGTATAAAAAGGGAATTCTTAAATGGTCTTGCAATTCTTAAATGCTCTTACAATCCCTAAATATCTAACAAAGCAATACCCACAAAAAGAGAAATACTTCTGTGTGTTTAAAAATTCACTTATTTACCTGAAGGGCTTATCCCAGGAGTGACACAAGCATCACAAGACCCATAAACTGAACGAAGAGCAACACAGGTGTCAAAAACGACCAGACAGGCCACAAAGCGACATTGAAACTGGGAATAAAAGTAGAAATATTTGCTAAGTTCGGTTGTCGTATTATGGAAATACAAGGCATACAAATAAAACACTCCACAAGAGGAAATAAGATTTACATTACTTAAGCTGGGAAAATACTTGTTTCTTGATGAAGACAAAAGACACTACTTACTAAATTGGTATTGTAGTTTACTGTTTATTTAACAACAACTCATCCTAGAACTTCACCAGCTGCTGCAGGTTTTACACTGAGCAAGTCCAGTCAGTCCCATCAAGGGGAAAGACATCTTTTGCTTCCAGAATCTCGGTATCTGATGACCCTGAAAATTACCTCCTCTTTGATTTTTCCATGGGCACATGGCAGATGAGAAAAGCCTTAATCTAAACTTCCAGCCAGCCAGATATCAGCTGACTGAAGAGATGGGGAGAAACCAAGTTATTTCACAACTGAATTCCAAGAATTACAGGTTTGACTAATTATAAACTACAGAGAACCTTTACTTTCTTCAATCATCCTTTTTTTCCTACCATCACAACAAATGCTGACTGCCAGCCAGATGTAACAGCTAAACCAGAGGAAACCAGCTTTCCTGCAGAGGAAATAAATATGGCATACATGTATAGAATGTAGAATTAAAGAAATTACACTTTTTATAAAATGAGCCCATTAACACAGAGACTGGCACAGGCTCAGCAGAAGTTTGTAGAGTGTTTGAACTCACCAAATTGCTGCTGCTATAAAGGTAGCTGTTGTGATAGGTATCACGACTGGATACTGTGTATCATAGTCCTCAATCCCACAGTACCACTCCAGATACAGGATGCAGTAAAAGGCAACACATAAACACGCAGCCAACAAACAAGTGCCACTGGCAAGCCACCAACTGCAGGAAGGAAAGCATGTTCATTAAACCAATAAGGAAAGGCACGTTGCAATTTGCACGTTAATCTGCACTCTAGTCTAGAAACAGAACAGACAGTAGCTGTTAAATATAGAGATTATGGCCTAAAGTTCCTGTAGTTTTTGTCTTCGATTATATTTACAAAACACTTTTTGCCCATCAGAGCTGTCTAATATACACAACAGTTATTTTGCAACTCAGAATCAAGAAAACATGGGGTATGTGATTATTTAGCAGGACACACTTTTGAGCCTCTTTGAGGATGTGCTTCAAGACTAGGATGGGAAAGAAAACTTGGGAGAAAGGTGCTCTTTAATAACTATCACATTTACTTGAATGTGTACCTGGCAAATAAATATTTTTTAAAAGCAAACTCTCATAATCATAGTTTGATTACTAAGTTGCAAAGGGCAATCAAGGATCTTCCTATTCATCTACTTGCTCTGGAATGGTACAGCAAACATCCTATGTTATTTTGGTACCTTGGTACTACCATTTGTGGGTTCTGCATTAAGAGAGCAGTTGCCATAATCCACCTACAAAAGCAGTGCAGGAAGACACGGTCCTGACACCCAAAATTTTTGGTTACATCCTGGAGTCACTACTTTGTTTCCACAGCCAACACAGGGGTTCATCTGGTCCAACCTCCCTGCTCAAGCAAGGTCAGCTACTGCCAGTTGCCCAAGACCACGTCCAGATGGTTTTTGAGTATCTCCAAGGACAGAGACTCCACAACCTACCTGGCCAACCTGCACCAGTGCTTAGTCACCTTCACAGTAATAAAGTGTTTACTGATGTTCAGAGGGAACCCCCAGTTTGTGCCCAGTTTGTGCCAGCTGCCTCTGCTCCTGTCACTGGGCACCACTGAAAACCGCCTGGCTCTGTCCTCTTTGCACATTCCCTTCAGGTATTTACATGCATTGACAAGGTGCCTCTGAGCCTCCTCTTCTCCAGGCTGAATAGCTCCAGCTCTCCCCAATTTTTATGGTAGATCTTGTTTATCCAAGATTTAAAATACGGTGCTCAGATGTGAGAAACTGAGTATGACTGTAAGAGGAATACACAACTTTCTTTGTAAGAAAAGATACCTTACCTATCTGCTTGCATAGTTTCTTTAACAGCTTTTAAAAAATCAAAGTAGTATGTCACAGCTATTGATGCCAAAATCCAGAAAGCAGAATGAATATTCAGTCGGTTAAGAGGCTTCATCTTCTTCTCTACAGCTGTAGACTCTTCTGTAAAGAAGAAAATAATTACAGCACGAAAGCCAGTCATTAAAAGGAGTATGATTATAGTTACATAAAAAATGATGCTTTATGTTTTTAATTCATTTATCTTTGGAGATTATTATACTCATTATAATACACTTTGCACTACAAATATTCTAAAAAGCTCTGAACATTTACGAAAACGGAACAGATTAAGCAAGGCACCCTTTGATAAAGGGATAAAGCAGTAATGATCAGCACAACACTGTGTACTCTTCCAAGAAAGAGCTGAATACGTTTTTTAAGCGCTGTTTAACTAATTAAAACCCCCTGGTGTTATTACAGCACCTTTATTAAACTAGCGTATAGAATGTCAGGTCGGTATTTCCAATTCCTAATTTATTTATACCCTTTTTTTTATGAACCTTAGCATTTGCAAGTATTTCGCGTATTAGTATTTTCAAGTATTTTCTTGTTCTCAGCTGCAGCTAATTCACAGGAGGTGGATTTCAGGAGCTAGCTGGATTCACGCCGCACACCTCCAGCAGCAAAGTAGAGCGATCACTGTGCACAAAAACACGTTCTTTCCCCCCTCATTGCTACATACTGTTTCAGAGAAAGGGAGGCAACAGAGG
>WEKX01026001.1:141089-152429 GCA_013390025.1 Pitta sordida
TTGCTCTGGAATGGTACAGCAAACATCCTATGTTATTTTGGTACCTTGGTACTACCATTTGTGGGTTCTGCATTAAGAGAGCAGTTGCCATAATCCACCTACAAAAGCAGTGCAGGAAGACACGGTCCTGACACCCAAAATTTTTGGTTACATCCTGGAGTCACTAGTTTGTTTCCACAGCCAACATAGGGGTTCATCTGGTCTAACCTCCCTGCTCAAGCAAGGTCAGCTACTGCCAGTTGCCCAAGACCACGTCCAGATGGTTTTTGAGTATCTCCAAGGACAGAGACTCCACAACCTACCTGGCCAACCTGCACCAGTGCTTAGTCACCTTCACAGTAATAAAGTGTTTACTGATGTTCAGAGGGAACCCCCAGTTTGTGCCCAGTTTGTGCCAGCTGCCTCTGCTCCTGTCACTGGGCACCACTGAAAACCGCCTGGCTCTGTCCTCTTTGCACATTCCCTTCAGGTATTTACATGCATTGACAAGGTGCCTCTGAGCCTCCTCTTCTCCAGGCTGAATAGCTCCAGCTCTCCCCAATTTTTATGGTAGATCTTGTTTATCCAAGATTTAAAATACGGTGCTCAGATGTGAGAAACTGAGTATGACTGTAAGACGAATACACAGCTTTCTTTGTAAGAAAAGATACCTTACCTATCTGCTTGCATAGTTTCTTTAACAGCTTTTAAAAAATCAAAGTAGTATGTCACAGCTATTGATGCCAAAATCCAGAAAGCAGAATGAATATTCAGTCGGTTAAGAGGCTTCATCTTCTTCTCTACAGCTGTAGACTCTTCTGTAAAGAAGAACATAATTACAGCACGAAAGCCAGTCATTAAAAGGAGTATGATTATAGTTACATAAAAAATGATGCTTTATGTTTTTAATTCATTTATCTTTGGAGATTATTATACTCATTATAATACACTTTGCACTACAAATATTCTAAAAAGCTCTGAACATTTACGAAAACGGAACAGATTAAGCAAGGCACCCTTTGATAAAGGGATAAAGCAGTAATGATCAGCACAACACTGTTTCTGGGTACTCTTCCAGGAAAGAGCTGAGTAGACTTTTTAAGCATTGTTTAACTAATTAAAACCTCCTGGTGTTATTACAGCACCTTTATTAAACTAGCGTATAGAATGTCAGGTCGGTATTTCCAATTCCTGATTTATTTATACCCTTTTTTTTATGAACCTTAGCATTTGCAAGTATTTCGGGTATTAGTATTTTCAAGTATTTTCTTGTTCTCAGCTGCAGCTAATTCACAGGAGGTGGATTTCAGGAGCTAGCTGGATTCACGCCGCACACCTCCAGCAGCAAAGTAGAGCGATCACTGTGCACAAAAACACGTTCTTTCCCCCCTCATTGCTACATACTGTTTCAGAGAAAGGGAGGCAACAGAGGCAGCAGGTGAGAAAGTCTTTTTTTCACGCACAACAGCAGCAACACACACTGCCCAGGCAGCTGCCAGAGGTGCTGTTGATGTCTCACACCCTGAACTTCACCGCCACAGCTGCTGCCTGGCCTGTGCTCCTCCAGCAGTGCCACCCGTGCCGCCTCACAGGATCACAGGATCACAGAATCACAGAATCAGTAAGGTTGGAAAAGACCATAGAGATCATCAAGTCTAACCTATCACCTGTTACCTAATCTAACCTAGTCAAACCTGTTACCTAACCTGACCTGTTGCCATCCTGCTACCAACACATCATCCTACCTATAACACACTACCCTAATATCTAGGTCATGTCACCAAGTACATCATCCAACCTTTTCTTAAACACCTCTGGGGACGGTGACTCCACCACCTCCTTGGGCAGCGTGGCGGCAGCTCCGCCGCAGCTCACGGGCAGCCTTCTTCCCCGTTTCCCTCATCCCTCCCCACGCTACCGCAGCTCGGGCCTGGAGCATCGAAGCACCTTCAGGCAACCCGCGGCTGTAAATCTACCCGCGCCTCCCTTTCCCCTCCCGCTCCGGCTGTTCCCGAGGGCAGCGGAGCAGCGCCCCGCTCCCCCCGCGGCGCCCCGACCGGCAGAGCCCCGGCTCCGCTCCCCGGCCCCACGCACCGCCCGTCCCGNGTGCCGCTCCGGCAGTGACGCGGCGGGGCGGGAGCGCGGCGGCCGTGACCGCCCTGGGCGTGAGGGACGGCGCGGGTCAAACCCCTCGGCGCCGCGATCATCCTCGCTCAGAGCCCTCAGAGGCGGCGTGTGGAGCCGAGTGCCGCAGCCAGGGCTGTCATGTCAAAAGGATTAGGAAAAGCAGGGGGGAAACTCCGTGCCTGGAAATATTTTGCTCGTCGCATCCTGCCGGGCAGATGTCAGGAAAATCTCATTTTTTTGTGGCACAGAGCAGTGGTATTAGGTGGAACACACACCCCTCTGGTTTCGAGAGCCACGGGAATCCTGTAGCGACTATAGTTGCGAACTCATTGACTGGAAATAATCACAGAAAATTATGAGTTGGAAGNGTCGGGAAAATCTCAGTTTCTGTGGCACAGAGCAGTGGTATTAGGTGGAACACACACCCCTCTGGTTTCGAGAGCCACGGGAATCCTGTAGCAACTATAGTTGTGAACTCATTGACTGGAAATAATCACGGAATCACAGAAAATTATGAGTTGGAAGGGACCCACAAGGATCATCTAGTCCAACTCACCATCTAACACCCGTACAGAGACCGAGAGCACGAGCATTTTTACGAGGCAAACTAGGGAAAACTTAGGCAAACTAATAAAGCGATCGATTGGTTTTGGTTCTGTGTCTGAATTCCGCGTAACTGAAAAGTCACACCAGCATGGTTTGGCAAACAGAACATTGAAACCCATTAGATTGCCACGGCTTTCTCGTTATTCACGTGGACAAACTCAAAAATTAATTGTGTTGACCGATTAACCCAAGGTCTGATCCGTATAAGAAGACTCTGAATATACACAGCGTATGTTTTCGGGTGTGTTCGACAATTAAGCTATTGATATGGCTTTCAACATTTTTTTCTAATACATAGTAATCATTCTAAAAAGGAAAAAAAAAAGAGCATGAGCGCGTGGGGTTTGCTTACCAAAAATCAAATGTACGGTCCTTCTAGCTGAATGCAGATTGAAGTTCGAAAAACCCTGATGTTCCAATTGAAAAGCCTTGCAGACATTTCGTCTGCCGTTTCATCTTGGGAAAACAGGAAAATCAAAAAGAATGGAAATGTAGGGTGTGACTACATAACGATGAATTTTATCAGTAACCTCCCCCCAAAGTTAGGCCATCCTAAGGGTAAAAACTAATTAGTAGAAACTAATTAGGGTACAAGCTAGACTTGCTCTGACCTGCATTGTTCTGAAGCAGTTCTAAACCTCCTGGATGACTGTATTTTCCTAAATACACTGTTGTCTCTTTTATAAATGAGTGAGGTTCTAAGGACAACGGAAACACAAGTTCTAGTTATTCTTCATTATGTTCATCGAGTTTTGAGTAAATTCAACCTAAAATATATAAAAACTGGAAAAAAAGGAGGTTTTTCTCTGCTGAAAGACAGGCCTTCATTTACACCCAAATTTCACGTGAGACACATCATAGTGAGTAGAAATTGTTTTCCCAGTTTACAGCTTGAGTCACGGGAAGGGCCAACCACATCGTAGTCGTTAGTGACTACAGGGATTATTCTTTCATTTAGCCCAGTTGAATATTTTGAAGTTAACAGCTCATGGGAGCACAGAGCTCTGATTTCGTCGCAATGAAATAAAGGTTTCTTTGTCTTATTCCCTTTAAATGAAATGACTCCCTCAGCCTTCACTTTCATCTCAGTGATTCAAATAAGAAACAAAGGCAATCTTCATGTGCTTCCTTTGAAAAAGCTATTCACGGGATATCTCTTTGATTTAAACATAGCAATTAAATAAATATGTACGCTTGGAAAGGTTAAGATTTGTTAGTGTTGTTGAACTGAACGCTTCTGTTTACCTACAGGGTAGGTGTTGTGCAAAGAGTTGAAACAAGAGCTTCCCTTCCTGGACTCACTATTGACCTTGACTGAGACCGCTCATGTTCAGTGTTTGCAGAGCTGAGATGTTCTCTGTGATCTTTTCACAGAGCTTCTCTGATTCAGAAATTATTAATCTGCTGAAGAGTAGATAGCGATCAGGAGCTGAACTGAGGCTGTTACAAAATGAACAACGTAATTAATGAAGCATCTAATCAACGGGCCTGTTATGGATAATTAGTTCTTGCAAGTTAATGTTTAAGAATCCCTGCAGAAATACGTATTAGGAAGTATTTTAAAGTGTGGTGCTTGATCTGAGAAATTTAGTTACCAGTCTGTGAAAGAAATTTGTGAATTTGAAGATTCAGTGAAGAAAATGTACCAAGGGCAGAGTGTGCAGCAATTTTTTTAACTGTATTCCTGGTCTTTCCCATAATGTGCTTCAGTTCTCGCAATTTCGGAACTGTATTCAACACTTTCTCATTCTTCTCTAAGTAGAAAATATGTACTGATTTGTAAGTTATTTGAATATCTTTATATATTATGGCATTTCAGCTACATATAAGTGCAAGCTGAATTTTGCAAACTAGTTATGTATTTTGAATTTCATTTGCTTGTTGCTCGCTGAGGATTTGGTGTTTACTGAGTAATGGATTTTATGTTGATTTACAGGTGACACACAAGTGGTAGCTTATTGTGTCTCTTGATTGGGTAGATACAAGTTTTAGAATTGGACTTCCCAGTTAAATTCTCACTTCTAGGAAGTCAAATTCGTTTTCTGGTATTCTAGAAAATATTCATAATTTTTTTGCCAAGACAATATCTAAATTAGCCCAAGTGTTACCTGTTCATGGAAGACCTCGATGGAATTTTCTACATTCCATATCTGTGTAGGGTCGGCTCCTCTGTGCTAATTTTTAGCTGAAGTCGGTTGGATACGGTGTAGCCGTATTTTTTCATTTGGGGGACTGATTCTGCTATATACACTGTGCTTTCTGTTCATGATTCAAGTAATAATAAAGTGAGTAGTAATCTGCTGTATTTTGCTATCAAGAGTAAAAGAGTGGATGGATAGAGATTCTCAGTCTTTTCTGAACTTTGTGTTGCAGATCCTCTCTGACACTGTGTGAAAAAGTGAACACACAGTCTACTCATCTAGGTTACAAAAGAGCCTCCAAGTAGTACTACAGTTCTCATGCTTTCATCTTGCATTCTTTTAACTCTTTTAAATTCAGTACACTGGGAAAGGACTTAAAAGTACATGGTGTGAATAACTTGGCGCAGATCTGAAAAACAACTGCAGGTTAAAATTCAATTGACTCTGAATGTGGTCCATATACAAACTATTGAGCTCCAGTGGAATTCCCATGCGAGTATTAAATTGCAGTGTAGCCTTGAACTGACCCTTTAGAAAGGGAACAATACATATAATAGTATGCTTGATAGCAAGGAGGCACTATATATAACCACGCAAGCATTTGAAGTTCATGAAGGAATAGAAAGCGCAAAAGCTGAAGGCACTTTTGAAGGTGAAAAGGGCACCTAAGACAAAAGAAAAAACCAACACCACATATTGTCATCTTATTTATCTAGGTGTGTTACTCTTCTCCTTGAAAGTTGTCAGCAAATGACATTAATCTCAAGTATCTATTTGATAGAAGTCCATTTCAACCTCCTGAATTATTCTAATTAAAAAATGTTAGGTTGTTTCAGTGTTTGACTCTTGGTTTTCACTGTAATCAACATTAAGAATATAAAATGAGAAGATCGTTCTGTTTATTACAGCTTGCAACTTCAAATGTGTAGACAAAACCAAAATGTTTATTCAAATTTATCCCAATATCCAAAAATTATGCTACAAGTTCATAAGTAAATTTTCTTATTCTCTCTTCTAAATATGTAATTTCTTGAATTCAGTTTCATGTAACTGTGCTTACTGTCTTAAGGGAGTACAATGGCCCTCAAAACGTTTTCCCAAGACTACAGTTTAATGACACAAAGCATTTGGCAGCAATACTCCAGCTAGAATTGTTCTTGACTACTCAGTCCCCAGTAGTGGTATATAATACCTCTCAGCTTGAGGATTTGATCTGGTTTTAAAAGCCTGCAAAAATGCAGGGGGGTGGTGGAGAGGCAAAAACAAATGGCCAGATGTGGGAGGGTGGGAAAGGGAACACTCGGGAATTACTGAAACCGAGTTCTTCACTGAGCAGAAAGTCTGTGCAGCCATGCATCTGTAACACTACGACAAGAATTTCATATTTAGAGGACTTAGGAGCATCCTGAAGTTTTGTTTGGTTTTTGAATAATCAAGACTAATTCACAATAATCAAGACTGCAGATCTAATTCACAGAGGAAAGACTGTTGTGGGAATCGGCATTCAAGTGTGATATTCATCAGACATTTACTCTACAGGAATATTGGTCTCTTTTTTTTTGTGTGACACTTTATTTCTATGTTGGTAGAAGTTAGCATTATGTATTTTAGGCTGTGATAGCATAGTAACTATTTTTTTGGAGATGTCTAGCGTCCCCACTGCCTGTGTTTTGAGTGATGCAATAAACAGGGACAAAGGTTCTTAGGCATGGAAATCTCACTGTTAACAAGATTTGAAAGTACAGGTAATATTCATGTGTTCAGCAGAGCACCATCTCACTGATGTGTATAGTGTGGGACTTCGCTCATGCTCTTTGCCTGGAGAACTTTTCTGTGGAGTCCTTAAAAAAAATGAATACAAAGCAAATCTCTAACACGCTTCATTCATGTGTATCAGCAGGTTCTCTTTATCATATCTTCAAAGGCAGAGTAGCAGAGATAGCGTTGTAGCAGCAAGAACTGAGAGGAAACATATTTCGTGGTGGAAGACAAGGAAATTGTAGGAACAGCCCATAAAATCCCTTAAAGTAAACGGCAGAATGGATAGTTGGGGGAAAAAAATTAATGAAACATTCCGAACATAAGCTATGACACAATCAAAATTTTTATACTAAGAATTGATTTAGAAGTCCAAGGCAGAAATGCAGACATTAAGTGAAGCACTTGCTTTAATGTTAAGAAAGGAAAGTCTAGGGGAAAATTCTCACCCTGTCTCATCCATGGAAATCATGAGCCTTTATCACGTATGGATTCTGTACGGTGTCAACTCCTGTATATTCACCCTTGAATTCCTTCTCATCATCAAGAGCTAAAGGCCAGCAGAAGGGATGTAATCTGATGTATAAAAGTGCAGTTTGTGCTTTGTATCCATATGGCTCATTTGCAGAATTTCATTACATGGCTAATGAAAAGAAGGAAGGACTAAACGTTGTGTGTTTTGAGCCCCTGCAAGGCACGTGGAATTCTGGTGCTGTTTTGCATTCAGCTTGTCACCTAAATGAGATGTAGTGACTTTAAAACTTTGAATGCTGCCTCAGAGGAAGATCCCAGTAGGTCTAAAAGCATCATTTTCTAATAAAATGAAGATACAGGAGTTGAACTTGTAATCAGGCCTCAATTAGACCTTTTATGCTAATTTAGTACTACGTGATGCATTCCACTTAAAAGTTTGAAAATAGTGGTTGAAATGGGTTTTAATTTATGTTTTTCTGTTACTTTCAAGTGATTTCGGAAACTATAAAACTGCTTCTGTAGAAAGTCAGTGTTTTACTTCTGCCCCAACTTGGGTATGAAGTTAATTAGTAAGGGCAGGTTTTATATGAAAAATCTAATGAGAAGGCAAAACACACAGTCTCTGAAGACTGGACAATTCTGAGTCTTCTTCTTTCAAGAAGTGCAAAGAAAAGCCGTAGATTACATGGGCAAAAGGAATTGTATCTTAACAAGTGCAAAGGAAAATTACTACTAAAACTTCCTCTAGTCCAAGTGAAAGTTAGAATTCAATATAAAGTAACACTTCCTGTAAAAGTACTAATGGGAAACATAATATGCTGTTTTTCTTGGCTGACAGAGCAGAGAAGAAACTAAGAGGACTTACTCTTTTTTTTTTTCTTGATGGCTAAATTGAGAGAAGAAAGCAGTAAATGTTGAATACTATATTGACTGAGATATCTTGTAACCTGTGAGTCCAGCTCAATGTACAGAACAATATGCCTTTTTTTTTTTCACTTATCTTGCACCAAAAGTTTAATATTTGCTCTCTTATTTCCTTAATAAGGGTGAGTGTTACAGCCTTAAAAGTATCCGAACGAAATCATGCATTGGGTCTCTGTATCCTGTGGTCATCAGCTACGAGCCACTACTCATGTCGGGGTCTGACTACATTGTACCTGATGCAATCAGATTATAGCACCAGGTGGGAGGATCAGTTTTCCCTGGAGAAAGAAGAATGAACTACTCTAATGCACCAGGACAGTGGAGAGCTGAGCACAACAAATAAGTAGCTGTCCTTTGAAGATTTTTTTTTTCCCCCAGTGATTAAACTCCCTGTTTAAGTGCTTATGCTATACTTATAATGAAAGCCAGTATTAGCTTTAAATAATTTCCTAATTTATAGCTATTTTTCCTTCCCAGCCCCCCCCCCCCCCCGCCCCAGACTCTTGATTTCCTCTACACTCATGACTCATGTTGTCACAATACAGAAAACCCCTATGGTTACAGTACTGAGTGAGAACTGTAAATTGTTAACAGTGGTTTTATCTGTTTTCTCATCCAAATTTGAAACACAAGCATTAAATATGTAGCTACAATATATTTATATATCTATTTTATTACTTTTTTCTCATACTGTAGCACCCAGGTCTTGCTGGTAAAATCAGAACTTTCTTTACATTCTTATTTATTGAGATCTCTCTGTACAAAAACTACTTTAAAATAGTAGGTTTAATGGTATTAATTAATGCAATTAAACTAGGAAACACACAAAATACAATTCATACTGTTGCCTCCTTATCTCCTTTTTAAAAAGTTACATGTTTTACAACAGCTTTTCTTCTTCTGCAAAGATTTGGTCTCCCTCTCTTTTCCTCAGAATCCAGAGTGGCAGCTGCACGTATAATGAAGTTCCTTCTGAATATTGTTGTTGGTTGATTGCAAGTGAGAAAAACAACAAAAAGCGCATGTCCATCCTCTGCATGATACTGCAGTGTGGCATTAAGCAATTCCCCCTTGTCTTGAAAGCACAGGAAAAAGAAAATAGTTGGAAAAAGTGATCGTGCTTTAAAAATACCTGCTCTAAATTTTTTTTAAGAAGTGCTGCAGCTCATCAGTTTTTTTTCTTTAATGTTCAGACACCTAGGTCTTATTTTAATGCCCTGCCCTGCCCAGGAATTCACAAAACTTAAGGTAAGATCTGACTGAAATATATCAGAGTTAAAAATGGAAATGTCATAAGCCAGTCATTTTGAGGGTCTGCAACAGATCACTGGTCTCTGGTTTGCTCTTAGGCTTGTGGTTGTTTTTTATGACTGCAATGTGCGCTACGTTTTGCACAGAACTAAGACGTGTCTTTGACGACTTCATGACCAAATGCTACAAGAAGTGAACTCAGTGGTTCAGTAGATAAAGTCCTCTATGGCTACACAAACATACACCAAAGTTGTTCTGTCAAATAAAAGGATAAAAGAAAGAGCTACCAACTACTGCCATGACATTCCTTTACAGATTCTGTACATATTTTTGAACAGGAGGTCAGTAGTATGCTAGATGAAAGAACTTCCCTTGCTGATCTCTTTGAATAAGAAGTCTGGAATAGTATACTTTAAACATTACATGCTCTCTGAATGCAATCATGTATTTTGATTGATACTGTTGCCCTACTGTCCCCCATTTGGTACATCTTCAGGTTGTACACCCTATTCTTAAAAATCCAAGGTACATAAATTCATTGCAACAGATCCATGGGATTAAAATAATGTTGCTAAATACGCTGCTTAATCACTGGATAGAAATTGGATAGGTCCTACTGCTCTTCTGTCTTCATGAAGAATTCTCAGTGATCTGGGAGGGATTATGCCTCCCTCTGAAACAATTACCACTAAATTCATATCTTCAATCCGTTTGAGACATCCTGGGTTGTAAGGAATAAATTAAAGCTCAGATGTCCTCTGACTGGAAGAGCCAATTTCAGTCCTCTGACTAATCTATTGATAATACAAAAATAAAAAAGTCATTTTTCTTTCACTGGAGAGCTGCATGACAATAATGCAACTATGTATGGACAGCAATAGCACTTGAAATCAACTGTAATTAGAGGCATAGACTCACCTACCATATGACAGTACGTATTTCCAAGAACATCCAAAAAAGAAAAATATATCTAAAAAGCATATTGCCACCCTGCCCCTTCTTTCTGTCAGCAGACTAGGAAAAGGTGATAATAGTGTAACAATGTATAATGTCATACTCTTGTAATTGTAACAGGATTTATTCGCAATAGGCTCCCACTAGTGGACTGTCACTAGAGAGCCACATATTTGATTCATGAGGAAAACATTTAACATCAGCTGGTGCTGCTTTACCCTTTATACTGAGATGGGGAGAGTAATTTGCAACATTTATCACCCCATGCAAGCACTACCAACCCAACCATGGCAATTGCACTGGGGAAGTTGGGTGTTTAAACCCTTAAGAATCACAAGCTAAAGCAGGAAAAAAGGGACAACATCAAATCCTAGTCTGATAGCTCATCTGCATACTGTTGATTTGGTATTCCTTATTTTCAGCTTTCAAGTGATGCGTGGTGTTTCTGAACATTGAGTCTGCTGCTTTGCTTCGTTCAGTGATCACTGCAGTAAACCCTCAGCATCAGACAGCATAACCCTGCAATGACAGGAACCAAGTATCCGGTTATCTGTTAGACTGAATAAAAAGAACTGTTACACAGCTTCAGAGCTTCTTTAGGTTCTTGTTTCCATCTGATACAGATCAGCTTCTTTGTCTGTAAAACAGAAAATGCTTGTGGACACAGGACTGGTGTCTTGCAGTGTAGGATAGAAAGAGGTTGGATTGCAGTTTGAGGGTAGGGGGAAGAGGATGGAGGCATTAGCTGCCACAAGCACAGCAACTGCTGCCATCATGACAAGATATCAATACCTGAAGTTCAGCAGATGCTTCTTTATGTGTGTTAAACACATGCTTTGGTCAAGATGAAAAGTGTAAGGGAATGGCATAATCTGGAATTAATTCTAAACAAAACAAAAAAACCTCCATGAAAACATAAAGCAATTACTTTAACAAACTTGTTTAGCACCTTCATGTAACAGTATCTACTGTAAAATAAGTACAAGTGAAAAGATCAGTTCCAGGGAACTACAGACCTGTCAGCCTCACCTCAGTCCCAGGCAAAGTTATGGAACAGGTAGTGCTGAGCGCTATCATGCGAATGGCCAAGAGATCAGGCCCAGCCAACATGGGTTTAGAAGGGGTA
>WEKX01026001.1:160344-193526 GCA_013390025.1 Pitta sordida
CTCCTCTTCTCCAGGATGAACAACCCCAGCTCCCGTAGCCGCTCCCCAAAGGGCTTGTTCTCCAACAACCCCTGTTCCCGTTCCCGTTCCCTCTCCCGTTCCCGTTCCCATCCCCATTCCCATTCCCATTCCCGTTCCCCATTCCCGTTCCCTGTCCCCCCGCACCTCACTCGCCGCCGCCTCCAACGGCCGCCCCGCGCGGCACGTGCGGCCCCGCGTGCCGNCATACCAGGAGATCTCACAGTTTGAAAGAAACACTTGGATGGCCGAAGAGAAACGCACCTGCGCACCCATCAACCAGACAGTCTGTAATCGGATCCTGCACCTGCAAGAGCTCACTGCGGCTCACACTCTGAGCACAGGGGAGACCAGTGACCCGGGAACCAACAATCCCTGCACCTGTCACCCCACTCCGGGAACCAGTGACCCCCGTATCCACCACCCCAGCCTGGGAACCACTGACCTCCATATCCACCACCCCATTCTGGGAACCAGTGACCCCCATATCCACCACCCCATTCTGGGAACCAGTGACACCCACATCCACCATCCCACTCCGGGAACCACTGACCCCCATACCCACCACCCTATTCCGGTAACCAGCGACCGCCGTACCCGCCACCCCAACCCGGAGACCAGTAACCCCCGCACCACGAGACAGTAACCCCTGTACTCTCCCCCCTCAACACAGGGGGCGGTTCACCGTCCCCCTCCTTTTCTCGGCGCGATCCCCGCCGGGAGGGGCGGCCCAGCCACACGGGGCGGGACGAGCGGCGTGCCCGCCACCTCATCTCCTGGGCCCGCTCCTGCTCACAGGGTCACAGGTTATTCTGAGTTGGAAGGGACCCACAGGATCATCGAGTCCAACTCCCAAGCGAACGCCCACCCAGGGATCAGGCCCACAAGTGTGGAACCACGGGCACCACGCTCCATCCATCCAAGCCTCCCACCATCCAGACCATGTCACTGAGCTCCTNTGGGCTGGGCAGGGCCGGTTCCTGCCCCTCGGCCGCGCCGCGTTCCCGGCCCCGCAGCCGCCCTGAGCCCGCCCTGTCCTCCCCTCGCCTCCCCTCCCCTCCGGGCCGGACGGAGGCAAACCTTTCCTCTGTGCCCTTCCCCATGCGACACCTGGAGCCCTCAGCCATCAATGGGGTTGGACTCGCCGATCCTTGTGGGGTCCCTTCCCGCTCAGAACGTGGAACAGCGACAGTGTCCAAGTGTCCCCCGGGGTCGGGAGCGGCTCCCGGGTGTCTGAGGGGACATTCACTGGCGGTCAGAGTGTTTTCAGGATGCTGCGGTGGGAGACGTAAATATTCTGGCAAATACCTGGGTGTGATTTCTGCCTTTCAAAGCCTGATGAGCATCAATAAAGCACAAAGTAATAGGGAATTACAGAGTAACCAGAACCTTTAACGCAGCTGAGAATGGGGGTGACCGCTTTCTGGTCATATTAAACCCCAAGGTGTTGTTTTTTTTCCTGCTCCGTTCATTAGAAGAATGGCCATTCTAATGGCCCTGAGAGTTGGGATTTTCACTGGTGTGCAGGGGACCAGTTACATCTTTCTTCCTAAAAAAAGGAAGCATAGAACTGAGCGTAAACGTGTTTGTTACTTACCTTGTCAGCCTGTTCAAAGTTGGGGGTTTTTTCATTTAGGTGTTGCACTGTATTAAAAAATACCATATTAATGCATCTAATTAATCAGATCCATATGGGAAATGTAATTAGGTAGGAGAGGAACAAATATGTGTTCAGTGTTCTAGTATTGTGTTCTCCCTTTTCAGTTGAGAAGGTGAGGAAACTGAAGTTTTCCTGTACCCGTGATGCTGATTTGGTAGGCATGATGTGTTTCTGCCTTAGAATCTAATTCTTTTCAAAGCTGTGGTGTGATACTTTGTGGTTATGGAGTTCAATTTATTGGCAGCGCCGTTAGGTTTTTGCAGGAGCCCTTTGCTGTAAGCAAATCTCCATTAAAATCTGTATTTCCTGTGTATTTCCTGCTGGTGAAAATCAGAAAAAAAATGCCATTAGACCTCACATAGCAGGTGAAGACTCTAGTCACTTTCCTGTGGGAGCTAAATTGTGAAAATGTCCTTGATATTTTAAATTACACTTGCCATTTAATATTTAAAATTCATCTCAGCATTTTATTTCTTTGCAGGTAATTTAAGTGATTTCCTAGCATGGACACTGTTGCTACCCACAGTTGTCACCTTCTCCAGCAGCTGCACGAGCAGCGCATCCAGGGGCTCCTCTGTGACTGCATGCTGGTGGTGAAAGGGGTCTGCTTCAAGGCACACAAAAATGTGTTAGCTGCTTTCAGTCAATATTTCAGGTATGTGATAGAAAATTCTTGGTTTTGAGGTAATTAAATGGTGGATCTCCCAGCTCAGTGTTTCACACATTGGTCATGAGGAAGCTGTTAGATCTGGCAGCTTTTGGACCTTGATTTTTGAAGCATCTCTGAAGCTTGGCTACTAATTCTTACGTGATTATTTTCATGTTACGGCCAGGGAAAAAAGATAAGAGGTTCCTTTTTCTTTTCTAGTGGTGTAATCCTGCTAATGAATTGCAATTATGCTCAAAGATGGAATTTTTTTGTAGTAGTTAAAAAGAACTAAGCGCTCAACTGTCATTAAAATTCATTAGGATGTAAGTGCCTAATTAATTTCAACTCTCAACCCAGATCTCTTCATTATAGTTCTGGTTTTAATTTAGATTTAGGCTTGATTTCTGAAAGGATTTGGATGTGGGCTTCAGAGGAGCCTCTTCATTTCTAAGGTTTAAGCACAGACTCTCGTTTCCTGAAGATTCAGAGCTCATTGGCCACCTTTAAACAAAACCTAATTTGAGGGTTAACCCGTGGAGAGGAACCATCAAGTTTGGGGCATTTTCTAGTGTAGGGAAATGGCTACATAGGAGTGGTTGGACCCTGTTTATATGTCATTGTTAACTGAGAGAGTTCCAGGTCAGAGACTGGGGATTTTAGTGGGAGGGCGTGAAGTTCTTGGCTGCGGCAGTGTATGAACCCACTCAACCTGGGACTCATTGTACATGTGAATAAGTGCAGCTCTGCAGATTTTGGATAGAATAGATTGAAAATAATGCCTCCTTCTTTTGTATTTGTTGGAGAAAGAGCTAATAATAAGAACTTTAATAAGGGTTACCTATAGACTTTGATAGACAAACTCATTTGCCAGGAGTTTAGCTGACTTTGAGGCCTGTCTCCTCCTTCTTACTAGCAAATTTCTCATGTCCTGTTTTGTTCGCCATGATGAAAGGATAAACATCACCCCGAGTCAACCAGTTTTTGTAGATTGTCCATGAATTTACCACTGCACCTAATATGTGATGAAAAGTGGACAGGAACCCAAAAGATAGGGGTTTATTACAAAACATTAAATAGTACAAATTTAGAGTTATCTAAAGGATCATTTGCTTTGATTTATACTTTAAGTGGGCTAATATATGATTAATATATAAGGCATGTAACTGAGCAGTTTTGAGACATTCATCTGCAAAAACACAGCCGTCTAGGTAAGGTCTTGGAGTATAAATTGTTGTTTCATACTAGACAGTCTATTTGAGGTGTAGGTGTATTTTTCTTGTTAAAGTGTTTTGTGACTTATTATTTGTGTTTGAATATTTGCCTTGTTTTATCAGGACCCTTTTCCAGAATTCTTCAGGCCAGAAGAACGATGTGTTTCACCTGGACATTAAAAATGTAGGTGGCATAGGCCAAATCTTGGACTTCATGTACACCTCTCACCTGGATCTTAGTCAGGACAACGTACAAGCCATGCTGGACATCGCACAGTGTCTCCAGGTGCAAAATGTGCTGAATATTTGCCACACCTTTTTAAAATCTTCCACAGCTGTAGAGCAAGCTGCCAGCATGCCTTGCAATAGTGTGTTTTCGCTGCAGAGTACTTTGGCTACGGATGGTGGCTGTGCCAGTGAGGGTTATGGGGCAAACCTGCTGCATGAGTGCTCGTCTGACACACAAGCTGATAAAGGCTTGGCTGACCCCCATTCTCATGCATCACAGTCTGTTAATCTTCACACCCCCTCGGGTGATGTACAGAAACAACCCCCAGACTCCTTGGAGGGCAGCTGCACAGAGCTTCCATTCAAACAACCAAGTTATTATTATAAGCTACGCAACTTTTACAGCAAACAGTTCTATAAACAAAACGCGTGCTCTGATCACGAGAGAGGGGCAGAACCGTCCTTTCCTTACAACACATCCGCAGAAATAACCACAGTGGAGAACAATTCTTGCCCTGTCAATCACTCTGAGTGTATTCTGGAAACCTCTGACCATTTACCATCCAACTTTCTGGTTCAGTCTGTGAGTGAAGCTGCTCCAGACCAAGATGCAGAAGGCACACTTACACAGCCCACCAGGGAGATGCGGCTGAAAAAGGCAATACACCTCAAAAAGTTAAATTTCCTGAGATCTCAGAAATCTGCAGAGCAGCCGCCTGAGCCTAAAAGAGATGACAGCAGAATAACAGAAGTGATTGAACCTGTAAATGAAAGTGCCACAGACGTGACAAACAGAGTTCCCGATGAAAAGGAAGCTGAAGATTTAGTGAATTCTGAGAATTTCGAACAGACTGTCGAAATGGAGAGATCTCAGGGTCCTTTGGAGCAAGAAGGGCAATCACAGACTCTTCAGTCACAGAAACAATATACTTGTGAATTATGTGGGAAGGCTTTCAAACATCCAAGCAATTTGGAGCTCCATAAAAGGTCTCATACAGGTACAGTTACCAGTTACTTGGGCTGTCGACCACACATTTCAATTAAAGTGAATATCTTGCAGTGAGATGCTGGTTAAGGATGTGCTTTCAAAAGGTTGTGGGTTTGTGGGTTTTTTGTTTGTTTTTTCTTAAATGAATAATCATACAGGAATAAAGACTGTAATACTGAGTTCAGCTGAGAGTTGTAGAAAAGATGTGTTTGTTCTTGGGGGCTCCTTTTTTAAACAGCGTTGCGTGAATTCAGTGAAAATGACATTTCAATGAAAATTTTATTTTTGTCTTACATTTAGATGCATCATTTCTGGTCAGTTTGTCAGGTGGCCCAGAAGTTTCAAACCAGATAGCAATAAAAAGTGTGAATTAATAGATGATACTACAGGTGTTCAAAACACCTCAGTTCTCTCTGATCATGTATTCATTGTAAGACACCAGTAACTGGGACTTGGTGATATTTTTTTAACCCATAGAAGTATGCTTTAAAACAACTTTTATTGGATTTACCTAGAGAGGAAATCCCTTACTGACCAGTAGACTGCAGAATGAACGGAAATGTTGAATTAATTTGCTTTGTTTTAAAAACTCACAAGTAATATTTTTAAACCTTTAGAGATGTTTTTTTCTAAGTATCTTTTTATACCAGTGAAAAACGAGACCTGGTCTAACTTTTAATTAATTAATTTGTCTGTTCACTTTGTCTAGCATGCTCTTTTCTTTTCCCCTCTATTAAATAGATAAATGCATCTCTCTCATCAATTAAACATCACTTTGGAAATGAGCACACATGCACTGGATAATCAATGTGAAAGACCCCAAGATTCAGGAATTCCATACTGCTTGTCCTACACAATCTTCTTCCAGTAGTTTTCAAGAGTTCCAGACTTGAATGCTGCTTAATGTAGCACCAGCAATCTCCTGTAGATGTGCTAAACTGACAGAGGTTGAAGAGCATAAGCTTATGAAATAATAAGCACATCAAAGGGTGGAAAAACTGAGGAAATACCTGATTGCTTCCCTGTTATTTTTGGGCCATTGGTTAATTTGTTTTTAAATGTCCAACTACTAGTGCAAAAAGGGTGTTTGGAAAACAGCAGTGAATAGTGACTAGGATGTTGTAGGAATAAAGGGCACATCTGTATTGTTGATATTAGACGCACCGGTAGTTGAGTAATGTAAGTGTATAGTACTAGCTAACCAATTTTATTTAAAAACATTCCATTTCTAGAACTGAGGAAAAGGGTTAACAGGCATTTAAATATTGCAGTGCTCACTGAAAGTCCTCCCGTTCTGGCTTTGCTGAAGAGATAAAGGAAGCAAGTTACTGACATGGACCTTTCACACTGGCAAACCTGTTTTTAACCCACAAATAACAATTCTTTCAACACAAGTGTCACGGTGGCCTGGCTGTCAAGCAAAAGCATGGGTGGAATTCTCTGTCCCTGAGCACTAGGAGCTGCTAAAAGTTAGCATGGTTGCCTAGATTAGTTTTCTGTGTGAGCAGCCATACTGTGTTCAACAGAAGTCGTTGTACTGGACTGTCTGGCTGTTCTAATTATATTGTTAGTGGATACGTAAAGGAATCTCTACACACAGCTTACTGCATTGACTTTAAGCTTGATTTTGACTCGACTGAATGTTTGTTTCTATTATATTGGCCTATCTGAAAAATAGGAAGCAAGAACAGCAATACCTCAAATATCACAGGTTCACAGGTTATTCTGAGTTGGAAGGGACCCACAGGATCATCTAGTCCACCACGCTCCATCCATCCAAGCCTCCCACCATCTAGACCATGTCACTGAGCTCCTCATTGAGTCTTCGTGGTGCCCGTGGTTCCACACTTGTGGGCCTGATCCCTGGGTGGGCGTTCGCTTGGGAGTTGGGCTCGATGATCCTGTGGGTCCCTTCCAACTCAGAATAACCTGTGAACCTGTGAACTGAGGGGAGGGAAAAAATCTCATGATGATCTGAAGAAGTCATAGTGAAAGGGAGATTTAGCAAGGTATCACTGTATATTTCTCTTACACAATCCATACCTGTCCAGGAACACCCGGTGTTTTTGTGTTGGGTTTTTTTAATAAATATTTTCAGGAACATCTCAAAAACAACCCCAAACAAACTCGGGTTAATGAGAGGAACTCTTTACAGGATGAAATACCACAGGAGCAAAGTAACACTCGTGATACATTGTTGATCCTCAACCTTTTCATTCTGAGCTGGAGTAACGTGCCAGCATTCCATGCCTTAGTGAGTCCCTGTGATCTCTTTAGGCACAGCACTTCTGTCTTCGTGCCTGTCTCCTCTGGAGCAGACACACCACTGCTTTGATCCCACTATTGTCTACTGTATCTTCATCTCTTATTGCAGTGTTGAACCGGAAGGATGCAACAGGAGATAGAAAACACAAAGCAGTCCAAGGGTTCAAAAGTAAAGTCCCCTGGATGTTTGTTTAAGCATTGTCTTAATTGTAGTTCAGTTACAACTTTCCCCCAAATTTTCTCTGTTGCTGTTAATCCAGCCCTGCTCTTTGCGAGGATTAATATCCTCAGATAGTTTTTGGTTTGGAATTTACTGACAGTTATGGAATTGTAGAATAATTTAGATCAGATTGGATCTCTGGAGTCAATCTGATCCAGTCCTCTACTCAGGGCGCATCAAATTCACAGGTTCACAGGTTATTCTGAGTTGGAAAGGACCCACAGGATCATCGAGTCCAACTCTCAAGTGAATGCCCACCCAGGGATCAGGCCCACAAGTGTGGAACCACGGGCACCACGCTCCATCCATCCAGTTTTAGATGGGTTATTTTTATCTTTAATTGAATTAAAGTTTGTTTTAAAACTGCCAGAAGATTTCCATTCTTCATTAAGTAGATAAAGTAAATAAAGCAAATAAAGCCTGAAGTTGTCAGACTAACTGCACGGTTGCTCTGTGTGAAGCAACATAACTGTATGTTTACTCTGTGTTTTAAAATCTAAAGAGAATTGCATTTATTCCTTGATCCTAAAATATGTTGAAAGAACTTTCATCTGTATCTGGCAGTAGGAAAGGAAAATGGAACCTCAACACCTGGATGAGGTGGATGTTGCTTGTAACACTTCCCAGGATGGAGGAAAAATAGTGACGTAGAGAATATTTGGTGGGAAAGAAGCAAAGAGGTTCTGTGAAGTCAGGAAAACTATAATTAAAAAAGGAAATAAAATTTTTTAGGCACATTTTTGAATGAAGATGAAAGACAGTGTAAGAGCTCTCTTCCCTTTTGGAACCTTCTGCTTTCAAAACCACATGGATTTACACTGTATCTGTGGGCCAGTTTACATATGTCCCTTAAATGTACAGATGATTAGAAGTCTGTGTATCACTGAATTCAGTGGTATTTGAGCATTATTATTATTTTTAAAATTCTGGAAGATGCACAGAGGGTTTTATCAACAGTGTAAAAACTAGGAAACCCAAAAGCTAAGCAGAGAAAAAACCCACAACTTTATAAAATACTGTGGAGGAGAAAGTTACTCCAAAATCCTACTTGTCTTACATTGACAGGTAGAAATTTGAAGCCTTGTGCAGTCACATTCTAGACTGAGAGTCAAGTTATTTTGAAAAGCTAAATTGGGCTGCACTAGTCATGTACTAAAGCTTCTCTTACATTTTTAGAGATTCAGTAATACCAGTTTTAAATGTATACGTTCAGAATGTTGAAGCAAAATATTTGGGTTAATCTTCAGATATATATATATAGGATGAGAATTTGAAGACAAATATAAGGAACTGAACATGGTGAGCAGAGATGTGTGGTACACACTGAAATGGGAAACCAATCCTTTCAAATTAGTTTCTCTGCATTCCTCCCTAAGGATGTGTCTCTGTACAAGTGGAAAAAAGTGCACTTCCCATTGCTGTTGTTGTTTTAGGATCACGTCATTTATTCTGTTCTTCCTGGTGATGGGATACGGCTTCCATATGGAAAAAAAAGTATTTAAAACAAATTAAACCCCCACACCCATCTGTGTCAAAACTCTTCTGCCTACTTGTTTTGAATGATAAATCCTGATTCTGAGCAAGTCTGCCTTACAAGTTTAATGGTAAATGCTGTACTTCCCTCTTGAATTTGCCCTCAAAGACATGGGAAGCATCTTTTTGTGGATATTTTACTCCTATGTTCCATGTTTTTAAAGGAAATAAAACACTTTAAAACACTTCTATTCTACTGCAACTATTAGAAGTTCTATGTTCTGTTTCTTCTTTTAGGTGAGAAACCTTTTGAATGTAACATTTGTGGGAAACACTTTTCACAGGTGGGAATATTTCATATATTATAGTACTTAACACTTGAAATGCATCTATGTGTTGATTCTAAAAAACTTGGACTTAAATCTATGGATTAGGTGTTTTTTTTATTCAAAGACAGACTTCCCTTTAGAGATAAATTATTAAAATATCTTACTTGAAAACAGTATGTGAAATATTTTTGATTTCCCTGATGGATTTTGTGCCTTTGATTCTGTCTGCTCTCAGTAGATGTGTTTTGTATTTTAGCATCAAATGAATGTTTAACTCTACAGAGCCACAGCTGTATCCGAAATACAGAGAACATTAATTTCCAGAGTGTTCTTTTGCCTTATGCTTAGGGATCTGTTTTAAATAGTATTTTATACTATTAGCTCGAATTTTATATGGTGTTGTATTCACAGTACATTAACCTCTTACTAAACGGCATAAATTGTTAAGCAGATTTGAATCAGATAGGAAAAATTTGTATCCATATGATCTGACTTAGTTTCCTTCAGTGAGAAATAACATATGATTTAAAGAAAAAAAAACCCTCTTGTGAAATTCTGCACTTACATACATACTGCATATAGTGAGCAATACTGTGTCAGCATTCTTGTTGAGACATTTAGAGCAAAAATGGCTCTGCTTATTAGGCAGAGAAGTGCCTTTTCATTAATTTTGATGGCTGAACTTCTGGTTATTAAAAGCAAAACATGGATAATACTTCCAAAGTAAAATTCAAGGATAATTGCTGTCTTCTTTCTGCTTAAAAGACCATCTCTGATCTTGATCTTCTCTGTCTGCAGGCACAGAAGTAGAAACACTTTTCTTAGCTTACGAAGAATACGAGCTAATGATGGGTTTTTTTGTCTGATGGGGTTTTTTGCACAGTTAAAAACAAGCTTGGCCCTCATTAGGAGGAAATTACATAAGCTTGTAATAAAGAAATGGATCTACTTGCTGCTCTCTTTAAAATGTTTTTATTCTTGCTTAAAATGCCTGTGTGGGTCTGTTTTAGAACAGTTGTTGCACTTCAAATTCACCCTCTGTCTTTATCCAGAATAACTTTCAAATGCCCACGACAGGGTTTGTTTTGTGGAGTGGATGGAAGTAAAGGTTGTATCTTTTGTATGTTTCTCTCAAGTGCACCACTGAAGAAAATCCCTCGTCTTTGCAAAGCCAGAATTATTCCATGGCTCATCTTCTTCCTCAGGCACAGGTGCCTAAAGCCTGTCCTGGAATGGATGTCGGTGTTACCCTGTTTGGCCTGAGAAAACAGTGGTTCAGTCTCACTGTTGCCTGAAAAAGTTTGCAGGGGTTAAAGAGAGCTCTCTCAGGGTTCAAACACTGATAGAGTTGATACTGTCCTCTGTCTGTCTTTCTGTCTGTGTCTGCAGTACTTGAGTTCTGGTCTATTATAAGCTCTGATTATCGTGATGGATCATCACAGGTAATTTATTATCTAAAGGATTACTGTGAGTCTTATTTTTGTTGTCCTGCTGTGACTGAAGAGGACACGATAATCTTTGCATCCCAAATTTTCTCTGCTGATGGAAAAGACTTAATGTTCACTGTTCTTATATAAAACCAGGCAGCTGTAAGTCAAACAGAGTGGAAGGTTTAAAAACTGGCCACGGAAATATGGGTTCCACAATTCATGGAACATCTGCAGCCCTTCTCTCCAGACTATCTGTATCTTTGAGAATGGGACTCTCAGTGGATTAGACATTATTTATGAAAAAGTTGGGCTCAGAAGGTTTTATCTTAGTCATTATCTGATTTGCCTGCTAAACTAGCATGATTTTATAAGGTTAAGAGAGGAAAGATGTGTAATGAAATAGTTACCAGTAAATCCATTCATTCATTTCTGTAGTTCCTGTTCCGTTTTCTTTTGATGTGAGTGAATATTTATAGGCTTGGAGCACTTGGTTTTGAGTATTTTATGGGTTGAAAAATGTTGACCCTATTCCTTGGTTTTTTAACCCCCTGGTGAGTGAATTCAGACATCCTCAAATAACAATATCTAATTTGTAGGACAGGGAGAATGAGACTAACATGAGCCATGTTACAAGTAAGATTTCTTTTTCACTGCATTAGTGATAATAGTGTAATATTCATTTATAATCAGATCTGTCCTCAAGAAGAAAAAAGGGTTTTTTTTTCCCTTAGCATTTGATTCCAGGCTTGGTTTTTAATTTTTTCCCCTATTTCTGACCTTGTCAATGTATAATTGCAGTTTTCACTGCCTTGGAACTAGGAATAAAGCCAGTCTCCTAGTTGCCATCATTGGTTTTTTTTTCTGTATACAACAACAAACTCTCTGAATTTAAATCCTTCAATTACTGTCCCCTCAGGCAGGGAATCTCCAGACACATTTACGTCGCCATTCTGGTGAGAAGCCATACATTTGTGAAATCTGTGGGAAAAGGTGAGGAGAACCGTTCATCTTAGTAAAATCAACATGATAATACTGGTTCATGTTTTCTACTAACTTTCATGTTAAACTAAAAACCAAGAGCTAAGGCAGCATGCTGCTCCATCTTGTTTAATAAACACAGGAGTAGCATAAAATCTAGAATGAATTAGTAATGTTAATGGTAAAAAGGTTTTTGGGGTTTTTTTTTCTGGCTTAATTTAATTGGACATTGCCAGTTTGTAAATGTTTTTCTTAAATGCATCCATTTACCTGTGTTTTAGATCTTAATCCTTGTTCAGAACACCAGGCATTTGTTACAGTTGATTTCCACATGATGCTCAGCTTAGGAAAATAAGGGTGTTACAAAGACACTAACTGGATTTCTGTGTTGTGTTCAAGATTTGCTGCTTCTGGTGATGTTCAGCGTCACATTATTATTCATTCTGGAGAGAAGCCTCATCTGTGTGATATCTGTGGCAGAGGTATGTAAAAACCAAAGTTTCTGCCTCTCAAGGTTTTTGTCTGAAACGTGAGGAGCCTTTTTAATCTCAGAGTCTGTCGTGTTTTTCTAGGATTCAGTAACTTCAGTAATTTAAAGGAGCACAAAAAGACCCACACAGCAGATAAAGTGTTCACCTGTGACGAATGTGGGAAGTCGTTTAATATGCAACGAAAATTAGTAAAGCACAGAATTAGACACACTGGAGAGAGACCATACAGCTGTTCGGCCTGTGGTAAGATTCTTGGTTGTGTCTTTGCTTTTGAAATGATAAGTAGAAGTTCCTTTGTCAGCAGAATAACAATTAACCAAAATGCTTTCAAATTGAAATACTGTACGTATTATGAAAGTTACTCACAAAACCTGTTGACTTGCCTACTTCATAGTCTTTCATTTGGTGTAACTCCTTTATCTCTTAAGTTTAAAGGAGAATTCCAGTTGAAGAATGAAGGAAGTAAGAGGAATCAACATGGTATATGTTCATGTTTGCTAAAGCTCTGTGGATACTCGCTGCATTCACCCGTAGAGTTTCATAATAATACCCTTTTGTCACTTTGCTTCAACCTCTGGAATAAAACCAAAACTTGATCAGTGTTTCGTACCAGCACCTATTTTCAAAATCTGTTAGGCAGGCCACACTTCCAGATCTGAGAATCACTCTTTGATCAACGATTCATCCTTTTATAACACAGTTCTCGGGAATTGCATTGTCCATCCTCAAACACTTTGTTACTCAGCATCCTGCATCCTACTAATTTTTTTTGCCCTTTTGTGCTGTTTGGATAAAATTTCATTCATGTTCTGAGGAATCAGCTTTGGAGGAGGGTAACTCCATATGTTAAAGTCCAAATGCACTATGTTTTATTTACCATGTCTTGAAACATAAGAAAAAGTCAATATTATCAGGAGGTCTTGCATCAGAATGAGGAAATACATATGGGATAGGAAAGTATAAACAATCAATTCTGCTGCTCTCATTAAAGCAGGATTGTTCTCATCTTCTCTTGAAGTGGTTTTTGAATATTTTTCATTTTAGCCAAGTCATCTTGTACTGAGAAGGCAAAAATTGTGCAAAGAGGATCTGATCAAGCATTAAGAAATCATTGACGTTGTGCAAACAATCCAGATGTATGACTCCAGTAATCTGTGGTCTTACCATTACTGCTCAATGGCTCTTCTGGAAAGAAATCTTGGCAGTCAAATTAAAAGTATGATGCTGAAAATGGAGGCTGCAGTTTTGCTGGGCATTCAACGTCCATTTTCATCGGTATCTGTTCTCACAAAATAAATGAGATAAAAATCACAAATAGGTAACAGCTTTACTTCTACTGCCTTAAAGAATGTGAGGTGTCTGAGTCGTAGCAATTCTGGGTATCAGTGCTCTCTTGTTGTGCATGTTCTTTACACTCTTGGTTCAGCCTCAGACACTTTTCCTTGCAGTTTGATGATTGAGCTTATTTGAGTCTGTGGTTCTGAACACAGGCAAGCAGTTGAATATTTTTTTTGTCCTCTAATATTTACAGCAATAAAAAATTACAGTTCTTACACATTTTGTGGCTGGAATATAAAAAAAGGACTGATGCATTACGTTAGCTCAAACTTAACAAAAAAAGCTCACTTTGTCAGCATTTTGAGAGTAGCTCTATGGTAATGATCAAACCATTGCTTTCTGTGATGCAGCTCTCACTGGAAGAATATATTTAGAAGCTTTTCAGTGTACTGTTTTTCCAGGCAGATGAATTAAGTTGATAATTTAAAATAATTTTTGTTCTCCATGAAGATCAATACAAACTGAGAGCACTCCCAGCTTTCAAATACTAATGGCTATTCCTGCCTCTGGAGACAACAGCTAAACTCAGTTGTTGAGAAACACAAGTTAGATAATCGGATCAAGAAGAAACAAGTTAATGGAATTGTAAAAATAGATGGAACTTGTTTGAACCTGTTCTAGACAAACAAAGTGCCATGACTGGGACATACCATACCGTATCACTTGGGATTTTCTCTAATAAAAACATGTTTATTCGCTGGTGTTAAGAACAAAATCTTAATCCATCACTTGTGTTTTGTAGGGAAATGTTTTGCAGGATCTGGTGACCTGCGCAGACACGTGAGGACTCACACAGGAGAGAAGCCCTACACCTGTGAAACGTGTAACAAATGCTTCACTCGCTCCGCCGTTCTGCGGCGGCACAAGAAGATGCACTGTAAAGCCTCCGATGAAGGGCCAAACACACTCGATGACTTTTCCCAAGGGATTGAAACTTCTGACCTTGACAAGTCTCAGAGTTCTGACTCATTTGGCCAAGAAATGTCCGTTACGTTGTTACCAGTGTCTGTTAAATTTCCCGTTCGTCCAACAGGAGATTCCACCGAATTTGATGGTTCTGCGGATTCTTACTGTAAGCTGAGATCAATGATCCAACATCATGACTCGGCAAACCAACAGAAACTCACTGTGGATCCTGCTAAAATCCCAAAATCTCAGACTCAGCAGCCACCACCCTATGCTTACCCAGATGTGGATGTGTCTTCTGCAGAAGAGCCCTTGCAGTCTGATCATATTCCCATGATTCGCTCCTCCATGGTTGGCTTGGACGGCCACTGCCATGACCCGCTGGGCAGTCGAACATCATCTGCCTCTTACAAGAACAATGAAGGCCCCTTCTTCTCCAGCATGACCCTCTGGGGTTTGGCTATGAAGACCTTGCAGAATGAAAACGAATTGGAGCAATGAGGGCCCAGGGGACTGTACCAAAATTTCCCAGAGGCATTTCGTGCTAAAGCGATTGCAATTGCACTGCAGCATAGAGAGGTCAGAGCTAGTTTTTAAGCCCAGCTAGCTTGGATACTGATAGGGATCAAGATATGCATGCCCAGAACCCCGTGTAGGCTGCCTTTCTTTACAGTGCATCTCAGCAAACTTCCAATTACTTTTGGGGACCTCTGTTGTTCTGTGACCACACTGTGTAGCTCATGTGTTGCCGCGATTTACTCAAATTTACCAGTTACTAAATTTACCATTTAACTTGGAATTTTTCAACTGATGATGCAGGAAAGGATGGCCGATGTCCGATTTCATTATATGGGTACAGCTCCAAGTATGGGTCATCAGAGCTGTGTGAGGGTGTAGATATGGCAAGAGGAAAATACTTAACAAATCCCTAGAGAACCTGAGTTTCAGTAGTGGCATTTCTTACCAGTAGGGTGGTTGGTTTACAGGACTTGAGCATTGTGGCATTAAACCTGAATGTTAAATACTGGATAATATTTGTGATAGTGCAAAGTAACTGTGTATCTGGAAACTTTATTTTTTTACAATAAATTTTTTTTTAATATTTTATAAACTATTTTGCACAGCAGATTATTTGTACAGTGAAGGCCAAGATCAAGACATGCAAATAAATGGAAGTTGTTTTACGTTATATATTAATTGCTTCATTGTGTTTCATCCTTTTCTCAAAGATTTTCAGTAACAGCTCCATCTATTCCAGGTGTTAACGGAGATGCCACTGCAAGAAAAGCTGCACTGTAAAATAAATACCATCAATATACCAGTAGATTCTTTTACTTCAGCTAATGAGTATAAAACATTGGCTAATTAATAGAATAAATAGACTGTTGCAGGACAGAAACTTTGCTTAGAGGCCTTTTTCATTCTAGATCTGTTGCTGCGTTTCAAACTGCTTGAGTTTTACTGGCCTTTTTCTAACCCCTCAAAAAAATTCAGCGGTGTGCTGTGAAGCCTTATGCTAAAATGTTACTTACATGCTGTAGTTTCTGAAGAGAAATATCTTTATCTCTTTTTTCTGAAGCTCATTCACTGGCTGGAAAGTCTGTTTGAAGCAACTATTTCTCATTTCCTGAAAGGAGTCTCAGTTTTTTGTAGGTTTGAGTCGATTTCACCACTATTTTAATAACACTGACTGTATCTGATGTCATCTATTCCTTGTATTAGTAAATACATTGTCACCTGTAAAGCACAAAGATTCAACTCCATTATGACTGTCTGGTCCTTGGTAGAACAAGAACTATTTTTGCTAGAAGAAGAATGTAGACCACAGGTGACTTACAGTCCACTGCTTGCATTCTCTGAAAGTTCAAAACCTGGAAAACGCAGTATTTTTTTTGTGTTTTTGAAGTGCTCACTACATTTTTTTCTGGCCAGGAGTTCAAAATTAGCTGCTCCATTTCTGGTTAACACCATGTGTTACAGTTTGTGGCTTCACTTTCTTTTCATGCTCCCTGTACCTTCCTGGTTTTTACCTGCTTTCAACCTGAGTTGAAAAGAGAGTGTCCCTGGCCAGAGCACAGCACACCTTCAAACCAAACAGGCAGCACATTACACCGTGTCAGTCTCAAAAGATTCATGTTTCTCTCAGTCATCATTTAATGTTACAAAACGTACCTATTTTCCCACGACATTTACAGTTCAGTTAAAAAACAAAACACAAGAATCCAGATGCATTGGAGAGCAAATTGGGATTTTCTTTTTTTCACCACCTTTCTTTTCTTGTGCTGCACATGGACTAGGAAACAAAAGCATCTCTCTTTTTCCAGCCAGTGAAATAAAATACAGTAGCTTTTGCAGCATGTGTGTTAAAAACAGCACATAGGCTACCTGACCACAGTGAACACTTTATATATGCAAACCCTCAGCTCTCCCCTCATTCCTTGTCTTTTGCATTATTTGCCACTGAGCACTGCAGATCTTTGTGGGAATTATCCACGTGCTGTTCCACAATCCAGGTGTTATGGTCCTGTCCCTGACCACGTGGGCTCATGTTCACTCTCACTCTGCTTTCCTTGCAGGATTGCCTAAGGCAAAATGTGGGGAGCTGCCAATCACCAGCTCTGTAGGTTTCCTCTTGTCAGAAATTTACTTATCCCAAGAGAAAATAGAAATTTCCTATTTTTTCTACACCGATTCTGTTGCTTGGAAAGAACAAATCTGCAATTTGTGAACCTCCTGACTTTTGGTTGCCTCTGGTTCTGCAGTGGTTTGCTTCCTCTTGTGTTTTAGAGGAGTTGCTCTAGAGCAAGTCAAAACAAACCACGTTGCAACCTTGGTGCTCTTCTAACAGAATGAGGTCTATACACAAGTTTGGAGGAATGTGTAAGACTGTCTTCAAATGAAAATGACACTTTGAGATCCTTTGTAAGCACAGAGATTAGATGGCAAGGGTCAGGTGTGTTGTGCCAAGGGGGCAACTCTGTTGCACTCAGGATCATTCCCCTTGCTTGGCAGTATTTCATTCTGCCAGAGTGTTTTACACCAAAAACCTGAATGTTCTCAAACTTGCTACGGGACTCTGAGTGCTGCAATGTGGTCCCTCTTGAGAAGGAAGTAGAGCAGGTAGGAGGAAACCATCCCATCTGAGTTTGTGCAGCTGGAACCAGAAAACAGGAGTTGCACACCAGGCAGAACAACTAAGAACTGTTGTTTCAAGATGACTTGAAGGAAAAGCTGAGCAGGAGAGAAAATTCAAAATATTAGTAGATGGATGCAGTCAGATGGAAGAGAGTGAATTTTTATGCATGGAGTAAGACCTTTGGATTAAGAAGCCCCATCCCTCCAGCCACTTTGCAGTGGGACTATCACTGCCTGACTGCAAGAAAACATAGTTTGCTTCTGTGCTTCCAAAATCAAATACAGTGCATCGTGTCAATTTAGTATTGCCTGAGCTTTCCTCAGTGAGACTTCAGTAGAAAATAAGAATCCTTTTCTGTATCCTAATAATTCCCTAGGCCGGCTCACAGGCCCATAATGAAGAAAACGTTTGAGTGGGAATAGCTAATATGGTCTTAATGGTGCCATCAAGCTGGCACAGCTGGAGAAGAGCAGCTACTCCGTGACTTTGAAGGACAGGTGGAAGCCGTGACACAATTGCTGAGCCAATAGTATTTTACAAGCAGCAGACACCCACCCAGAGCTGTTGCTCATAAATATCCACGGCCAGAGTGTTGGGGAGGTGGGGGAAGGTGTGAATAAGGATCAGTTCATTGGCTGGTAGTTGGCACTGGTGAAGTGCAATTATAGGTGATGTACGTGGCAAGGTATTTTAAAAAAAAAAGATTTTTGGGATGAGAATGTTAGCCTGCCTGGCCTAGTAAAATTGGAGGACTGCTAATTCTTGCTTCTTGGAGTAAGTATCCTGTAGCTCAGAGCTGCTGTTCATCTTGAAAACTTGAATGGCTGTTGTTTACAGAAGATACTCAGGGCTTTGCTTTTGTTCAGTGCAGGCATATCTGTCATTTGACTCCTGAAAAAAAAATAATGTTTAAACTTTTGAAGGCGTTGCTGTGGCTTTTTTTGATCATTTAAGAGCTCTACCCCTATATGAAATGTAACCTGCCTTTTTTATGTGGAGCTATTTTCTGTATGTACATAGGAAAATCATATTGTTACATCTAAGTTGAAGTAACTCCCCCTAAAAATAACAATCCTCAACTTGAAGCTTATGAGCTGGTTAATTTGAACTGAAAAAGTTGTGTAAGGAAAGGGAACTTCACTAGGAAGGACTTGCTGCTTGTTTATTAGTTGCTGCCATTGAGCACCTAGAGTGTTTTTGTGGTCTAACACTTCATCTGCATTCTCTGATATTAATTTTAAACCTCCCCTACTGGATATTTTGCAGTTTCTTGAATTTGGAGGTTGGGCTTTAGAGCAGAGCTCTTGTGCTTTGTTTCCATGGCTTCTTCAGCAAATCCAAACAGGCTTAAACTCCTGTTGATAATTTTTCAGGGAAGTAATTGCTACACATGAAAGTCTTCCCAAAACATCTAAGTGGCATATACAAGAGCGAGCCAAATTTAAGAAAAAAATCAGTGTGAAGCAAGTGGAACTGGCCTCACAGGCCATTTGCTTCTGGAATCCACTTTTTTTTTCTTTCCTTGCATTGTCTTCCCCACTGTGGGTAGCTCCATTCATACGTGGACAGCTGCATTCAATTCTTGCTGCTCACTTCATGCCACTTACCCACCCCTCATAATCCAGACCAGAGGTTAACCTATTCAAGCTCAGTAAGGAAAAGTGTAGAGGCATCCAGGTAACGAGAGACACATATAATTGTGGAACTTCCTAAAAACCTCCAGTCTCCATGCCTTGAGGTGTGTGCTGGGGGTTTGGGTGTTTAACTTTCTAAGTAGCGTGTAAAACAAACGCGACAAGAAATGTTTGCTTCTTCCTGCTTGAATAGAAGACTTAATAGAAAGCAAACAAACATGAGCTTTATAGACAGATTTGAAGGAAGCAAATGTGATAGCTTGGGAAATGTGTTCTGATGACAAGTGAAGGGCCTTTGATGCAGCTCTTTGGTAATTCAGGATGCTGATGGCTTCCAAGTGACCTGTGCTGCAAATAGATTTCTTTGGATTGGTACACACAGGCTTGTGCTTTCTGGTCCACAGCCTTATTCATTAATCCTTACTGACAACTATTATTGACTTTGCCTTCTCGAAACAGTTGGTTTCCACCTCTGCTATTAAATGTCCATCTTAGAAAACATATAAAAAACTACCTTTAAAAACACAGCCTAGTGAAGACACAAGCTAGTGACTCAGACATCCTTTTTTTCCTCTAAAGACAGTACCCCTACTGTTTAAATATAAATTTTTTTTCCTATTTTTTGTAGTTGATATTCACATGTGTGTTCAGATCTGACAAGAGTTTTGTTCTCTTGGTGAGGGAATTTTTTTCCTGGAAGGTTACAAAAGCCCATTAATAGGAGCACACAATGCAGTGCTGAGGAGCGTGCATGCATGAACTACAAGTCTGCCAGCTTTTTGTGAAGCTCTGCATGGGGCAGTATAGTGAAATAAAGCCTTTCAGACCCTTTTAATGTAGTTCTGACCTTCCACTCTATATTAAACAGATGACTGGAACCAGAAAGATAGGTCATTGTGATTGCAGTTAATATTTGTAAGGACCAAAGCAGCTCTCAGCCTTTGAGGTAGAAGGGAATCATCTTAAGTGTGAAAATGTATCATCACAAGAATGGAGAGGATCAAAGGAAGGCCAGCTGGTGCTCGGACATCTTTTCATAACCTTTATTACAATGCTAGAATACACTAACCCCAATGGGAAGTCCATTCAGTTCATGTATTTCAAATAGATAATCTGTATTCTGGTGAAACAAAGAAAGCTCCAAAAAGCCCTTTCTTAAAAAGGGGGTGGTCAGCACAAATTGCCTATGATTTAATCATTTTGATTTTCTAAAATTAGCTGAGCTTTTTCAATGCAAATATGTGAATGTTTAACGTGCTCGTTTTAAAAGTAACTGAAAATTTGACAAATTTAGGTATAGAGAGTTCTAGCTGATTTTACTGTGTTTTATTTCCACTTAAGAGTAAAAGACCCTCCACATTTTCACTTGCCATACACAAAAAGCAAGATCCAGTTGTTTCAGAAAAAAACATTACAGAACAAACAAGCATCAAATCATCCAGGAGGTACGTGCATGTGGAGTTGTGGAAAAGCCAAGATTAAGGCTAATTACCTTTGACAAACACGAAAAATTTAAGTTTTGGGCTTTCAGGTACCATCGCACCACTCTAAATAGATATGAACTTAGCAATATCAAAGCAGAAAATCAATGAAGATGATAATCAGTGAAGTCCTGTGCCCACAGGCTGCCAGCTGTGCTGCCAGATCCATGGTAAATGGACAGGGAAAACAGGGGGGGGCTGCAGGTGTAAACCAGAGGTGAGCACGTCTGCCATGATATTTTTTGAGGCAGGCAAATGCTGTAGATCACTAGAACATCAAAGTTCAAACTCAAGGGTTAAATCCTTTACTCATTGCTTTTTGGATTTGGGTTTCAATCAATGACTTCCTGGATTTGTTTTGTGGATGTAGAATGGGGAAATTATCTCTTCTACTTCTTGAGCAGGGGCTTACTTCCAATTGATTCTATGAAACATTTTGTCTGAAGATTGACACCAACGTCAGGACTGCATTATTTATGAAGTTAGGCCTTGACAGGAAATGCAGCAGTCAGTCTCCTACTATTGCAAAACACCAAATGGACAAAAGGATATTGCGTTTCCCTACCCAGAAAGCGAGGGCAGGCAGTCAGTGCATCAGCTGGGTAACAACTGCAGCCTGTGAAACGGGTCTGAGAGGCACTGAAATTCTGACACCAATTCAATTCGAAAGTCGTTAAAATAATTCCTAATTTCTAAAGCTCAGAAGAAAAGGTATTTAATTTCTTTTTCTCTGGGTAATTTGCATGTCAAATCTCCCTCCGTCTCTCTCACACACGTTTCTCCCCCTCTCTCTCTCTCTCTCCTGTCAGTGATGTCTCTCTCAGCAGCTGTCTGGTCATGAATCACTCCCGTCATCTGAGGCATATTTTTAACACTTCTCGACGTGCTCTAAAAGCAAATGCTTTTAAGCAAACAATTTGCACTCTTTTTTTCCATACACTCCCTTCACTTCCCTAAACCTTTCATAATCCTGACTTTAAAAGCTGGGTCACAGGGGGAATCAGGTACTGGAAAATACCTTTTTGTGCTTGTGAGAGCATCATAGTGTTACATCAAGATCTCATGTAATGCAGGTCTTTCACTTGCAGAAGACTTGAAGTTCCCTGAAGCTTGAGAATTTCATTTCATTAAGATTCATATAAATGTTGCCTTTGGTTTCACCCATTGTATTCTGCACCTTTTCAAGCTCCAGCTTCATTTGGAGTTTAGGAATTGAGCAGACAAAAAGAAAATCCCTGTCAAAGCCTAGTTCAGCTGCTGTTACAGTGAAGTAGATTAGATTATGTGAAGCTTGTATCAGAGCAGTTTCTTTACAGCCTGAAACGGAAAACATAATCACGGAGCTGATAAATTATTTGTCTTGTAAACATGAGTTTCAGACCTATCAGAAAAAGGACATTGACCAAAAACTTGATCTTAAAGCTTTTCTGCTTTTCTCATCTGCCCTTTGGCAGAAGGATGTCCAGCAGGGATTTAGAGCACCTAGGACCTTTGTGAAGTGCCTGGGAGGCCTTTTGGAACCAACCAGTAACAAGTCAAACAGGAAGAAATGTGTACTGTCTTCTTCTGCCACTGGCTAGTTAGTGACTCTTCTGGAAATTCGAATATTTGTCAGAAATACAAGCTTTTGAACTTCAGATCCAAATTATTACATTGGTGTGTGGGCCAAACAGGAATCCTGATTGTGCACAAATGGAAAGAACTCTCTCTTTCCAAATAAAACGTGGTTTTTAAATACCCAGGACCAAGCTGGGTTTGATTTTTGCGAAGTTTAGAAGTGATAGCTCTAAAGGATGCTTTTCTTTGAAGTCCCAATGCAAGTGTCATGCAGACTATGAGCCACGTACTTCCACTTCATGTTTGCATCTGGAACTTTTTTTTCTTGCTGCTTTGATGTCATATCCCTTTGTAATTTTTTTTAGTGCTTAGAAGAACCCTATTGTGATAAAACACTAAATAATAATGGAAGTCTGGAGCACTGAATGACATTATCTGATGCATTTCTGGTAAGGAGTGCAGTCATATGTGGACTGTAATATGGGTAAGCACCTCGAGTGCTCTGACTGTCCTGTGTGTATCATTTATCTTTCTTAGCTTTGTCAACCACCATTAATAATTCAGCAGCTTAATGATATGATTTGTGCTACTTGCCCTTCTCAAACGTCCTCCTCTCTGAGGAGAGGATTCAATAAAACACAGCACTCAAAGGGGTTAGCCCGTGTTACTGAAGAGGAGCCTGACACATTGCAAGTGCCTAGAAATCAGAAGGAAAAAAAGCATTTCAAAGTATTCGTAGCCACCTGCGAGTCACATTCACAATGCTTTACGCTCCGCTCACACGATTTTTGAACGTGTGATTTGTACTGATAATAGGTTCCTTTATCTCTCCCTGCTTCCTTCATGAATTTAAGTTGAGTGATCGATGTGTTCGTGTAAATCTGCAGAGCCAGTGCATCTGATGCATCTGATCCCTAGTCAGTGGGATTCCGAGCCCGTTCCCCCGCCGGGTGGCAGTGGAAGCCCGAGCTACCGAGGGGCTGAGCTGGGCAGGGCTGCACTTGTCTGTGCTTTGGTCTCATGGATATTGTGAAGTGTGGCATAAATATCATCACGATGTGTTTTATCTCTGTGCTTTGTGAATGTGTGCTCCTGCCTTATACACGAACACTTTACAGCTGTTCCTCTTCCTGCAGGTTGTTTTACAAAATAAGCCAAGTCCCCCCGGCACCCGTGCAGCGATCCCTTTGGAAACGCTCTGATCCCACCTCAGCTCTGTGGACTCGTGGGAGCTCTTTACATTTCCATACTATCTTTTAAATAAATCCTCAATCACTTCTTTCATGTTAAGTGAAAATGCTCAGCACACTAAGTAGTTTTAACACGACTCTATTTTGAAATTACTGGTAACCACCTTATGCCGTTCTTCGGTTGTATGATGCCCACTTGCCAACTTAGGAAGCCATTCCCCACCAGCTCTCTCTGCAGAACAAACGTTTTGGCTTCTACTTCTGGCAAGGACCTGAAAGTATTGCACAGCTGCAAGTATTCAGGATGAAAGAGCAGGGATCGAAAAACCAGTCAAAGTGAGAAGTTCACAGGTTATTCTGAGTTAGAAGGGACCCACAGGACCATCTAGTCCAACTCCCAAGCAAACACCCAAAGTTGTCTGTGTTCAGAATAATTATAGTATGAGTTTTTGAAAATTGCACAATGGAAATGATTTAACATTTTATTTACTTCTCATTTTATTTTATTATGTTATTGTATTTATTTAATTATTATTAATTATTCTCCTCCAGAATGGGAGGAGAATATGTCAAAAATCAAGAGGAAAGAAAGTGAAAGTGTCTCCTTTTAGAGTAAGCAAATATTCTTGAAAAAAATTTACAAATCCTAAATTCTGATAGCAAGAAGTGAAAAGTATGGGGTTTGGTCCCTACATGTAATTTCCAAGGATGTCCTGGTATGGAGTTGCAACGTTTGGTTTTGTGATTTTGGCTGTAGAGCTTAATACTAGATGCAGATCAAACACTACCATTGGTTTTAAACCTGCTTCCACATCTGGCAGGAATAAAAGCATCTATAAGATGTTATGAGTCAAACAGCACGACATTGTCAGTGCTCTGGCTTTACAACCCAACTACATTTCACTGCTTAACCACCCGTGGAGAGGGCTGTCATCGCTATAATTGGTATTGCCCTGTAATTCCCTGGGCCAAGCCAAACAGCAGATTGCCTCAACTGATACAGAATCCCAGAATCCCAGAATTGTTAAGGCTGGAAAAGACCTCTGAGATCATCGAGTCCAACCCTTTACCTAACACCACCTTGTCTAGTGAGACCCTGGCACGAAGTGCCACATTCAGGTTCACCTCCCTCTTGCTCCAAGAGAGGTTTTGCTGCATAACATTTTCAATTGTGTCCAGTAGTATTTTTCCAAGGAAAACTTTATTAAATGTCAACGTGTTTATTTACATGTTATTACTCTTTGAAGTCATATTGCTTTCTGAGTGCACAGCAGCTGATAAGGAGGAGTAATAGGCCTGTTTATTGTATTTTAAGTACTCAGCTCCACCAGAACTGTCAATTGCATTATTAATAGGCCGTTTTCTAATATAGAGATGTTAAAAGACTGTTCTGCAAAACATTTGTAAAACAACTTGAAAATTATTTTGTAGAAAACAATCACTTCACAAATATCTTCAATATCTCGGTAACCAGGTTTTCTTTAAGTAATTTAAATTATGCACATTGGATGTTGTGGATATCCAGGCTCTTTTAGATTTGTGAAAACATTGGGTCATCTCAAAAAGACACCCTCCTGTACCTACCTATCTACAGGTACCCAAAGAAATATGTAAAAATGTCTCTAAAAGTTGGCCTTCTGTTTCCAGCTGGTCATTGGTGTTCTTTAGAGTTTATACATACACTGCATGTTGGGTTAGTTATAGTACTGAAGGTAGTGCTCCTTATTTGCTATTTATTTGTAGTCACTATCGTTATTGATACTTGCCATAAGTGTAATTTTTCCCAAAAGAGGGGAAGAACGTTTAAGAGAAGACTCGATGAGGAGCTCAGTGACGTGGTGTAGTTGGTGGGGAGTTGGACTGGAGGATCCTGTGGGTCCCCTTCCAGCTCAGAATGGCCTGTGAACCTGTGAATTGATCACGATGAGATGTCTTTATAGAAACAGAACTTCCATTGTGTGTCGTGTTCTGTTGGCATGATAACGGTGTTGGCTTTTTTTCCTTAAAAACCTACAAACTACATCCCAAAGTCAGAGTCCTAGCATAAGCAAAAATCACGTTTTAAACAGGTTTAGTTTTCTCTGAAACTCCACTATTACACTGAGTTGATACACTTATAAAAATGTCTTGCATAAGAATGTGGTTTTAAAAGCCTCAACATGTTAAGATCACAGCTTTTCTCCAAGAGCAAATATGAAAGACTTACATTTTTCTGAAGCTCCATATGATCTAGTTCAAGAAAAAAAATTCTATATGGATTAAAATTCTTCCCCTGCAGTGAGGAGAAGTCAACCAGTCCCTGCTGCTGCTACTTCTAGAATGTTTTCTAATATCTCTACTGCACAGTAGGACTAGATTGGCAGGGCAGACAGGATAGCTCCTAAATGGCTGATATCCTCTTTTAGAAGAAGTGATAGATTTTATTTTTCCTTGTCATTGCCAAATATTTCCTTACTCAGCACTTCTTTTGTACTTTCCAAGAGGTGACATCTACGAACAATAACTGGAGACAGAAGAAAAGAAGAAGATACTACTGGGAAATGACAAATATATCCAGCTGTTCTTCTCTGTGTCCAGTGAGCTGCTGCTTTATGATCCCATGACTCTCTGCAAATTCTGTTTATGGTAAGAGCCAGTTGGATTGAGTCCAGCTGAGCAAAATGCAGTTAGATAGCTGGCAGTCTATCAGAATTCATATGCCCCTTTGGACATTTCTGTAGGAATATAACCTGGAGATTCTCACTAAACTAATAGTCCTATGAATTGGCTTGGCCATCCCAACGCTCTCAAAGAATTGTCCTTTTCAGTCCTTCGAGCCTTGGGCCAGATTTGCTTTTCTTTTGGAATTCAGCTTTGTATGTAATGGGAAATGGAACAGGGAATTGTTAGCTCATCTTTGTCCAGTGCTTTGAAGAGGTAAAATATTTTTGGAAGCTGCTTGGAACAGTTGCCCATATTCTCCTCAGGGAAAGAAATCTCACATTTGCTCTCCTCAGCCTGCCCTCGGTGCAGGCATCCAGGGCAACTGGATGTCTCTACTGCTAATTCTGATTGAAGACACTGCTTCAAGAACCCAATTTATGGAGAGTCTTGGATGTGTTCAGCAGATTTCCTCAGCTGATGTACTTTAATATTCAGTGGGAACTCTCCTCCTGGAATTATTCCTCACTTCTCATTGTTATTTTCTGGTTTTTTACTACATTTTCATTTTGACTAATGCTTTTTCAAATGTGCACTGTGTTTAGAGATTTGATTGATTTGAAATTTGTAAGTATTTGATTTAGATTTCTTAGCAGGCAGGGTGCTTAATGCCCTCAGTTGCAGTTTCCTAAATAACACAAGTAATTCCAATACAGCAGTGACAATGCCTCATACTTCACAAAATACAAATAGGTTTTAAAAAAAATTCTTAGATCTCTTGCTATGAAGTACCAATAATCCTGTGCTAGTCAGCGTTTGTGCTATAGTTGGGTGTAGTTGTTCTGGGGTTTTATGCTTTTCCAGCTATCACAGGAGGAATTATTTCTGTGGCAATTAGATCCTGCAGGGTTAATGCTATTTCTTTGAAGTTACTGCTGATACTACTTGCTACAACTTTTTGTTGTCGTTTTTCAAAGTGTCTCGTGTTGCATGGATTGTCAGTTTAAAGGAATGCAAAATGGGTTACCGGGATAGGAAAAACTGCTCTTTTAAAGGCATGATAAAGCTCTAATCTTACAAATGAGTGTGATGTGCAGTGCATATCACAGGCTTTTTGCTTCTACAGTTCTCAATAACAGGCAAGTGCAAAACCCTTTCCATCCAGAATATAAAATAACAATACTACATGTTGATAGCAATACATTTTTAAGACAAGAGTAATCTTCTGGTGTTAATTAGTTACACGGTTTTATTTCATTCATTGACTTACTTTATGTGGTAATGGTTCCAAGCTGCTCCTGACTGGATGTCAGGAAGCATTTCCCTACTGAGAGGGTGCCCAAACACTGGAACAGGCTTCCCAGAGAGGGGATCAATGCCTGAAGCCTGTCAGTGTCTAAGAGGCATTTGGACAATTCCCTTACTAATGTGCTTTAACTTTTGCTCAGCCCTGAATAGGTTAGGCAGTTGACTAGAGGATTGTTTTGGGTTCATTCCAGCTGAAACAGTCTATTCCATTCCATTCCCATAATTGCCTTGCTCCACTCACACTGAAAAATACGAATATAATTGTAAGCACAGTAACTTATTTCTTAGTAACATCTCTGTGGTCTTGTTCTTCAACATACCACATTTAAAGCTTTCTAAACAAACAAAAAAAAAAGAATATACTTCAGTGGGGAGCTGTTTAGGCACCTAATTCTAATAATTCATTACTTTATAAAAGGAATAATTCATCCTTTCAGTAAAGGTAGCTGGCTTATTCATTGCTTGCTTTGCAGGCTCCCGCTTGTTTTCCCTTGTTAGTCATCTGGAGTGAGCAGGTGTTTTGTACATCCCCCACTTTTTGTCTTTTGATGTTTAGGTACCTGTGTAAAGACACATATTTAGGAGTCTCCAAAACCCCACCATAGTCAATAAATGAATTCACTGCAAATTTAGGCTCCTCAGTCTTTTGGCTGTTTTGGAAAACTTTTCCTATAATGCTACATCCCTTTCCATTATTTTTTTTTTCAGCGTTTCTTCTCATCGTATCTTTAAATATTGAAAAACTTAAAGTGCTGGGCTGAATTATCAAAAGGGATCTTTAGTATCCTCTGCCTCAGATTTTAAATGCTTAAATTAAGGTTGAATCTTGACCAGCTGTCTCCCTTCCCTTTGCTCTCTTGAAACCCGTAAGTTTCCCTGCAAAAGACTGAGATACCCCAAAATCACTTGGTCTTTGGCAATTTCAGTCAGAAGTTAAATATTGAAGTTAAAGTGACATCTTCTCCGAACTCCATGATAAGTATAAATTGAATGAAACAGCACTGACACAAAAGATGCAGAGCTTTGGATTTACATGCACATTATAAAATGTCTTGATTGTTTTTTTCTTTTCCGAGTTTTAGTCACAAACTGAAATACACCAAGATCAATGCCATGTGCAAGAACTTAAATGGCAGCTTTTGAAAAATTGCCCCATTAACCTGATGAGTTTCTAATTACTGTAAGACATAAAAGCTTTTTTTTCCTCGTACCGTGTAGGATTTTGTCCTAACAGGTTTTTTTTTTTTTAAAGCTACCCTGCTGTTAAAATAATTTAACTGCAGTGTTTGAGTAGAATTTGTCCTATATCTCTTTTGCTTTCTCTGTGGAGTTACATAACTTTTTCATTTCTAATGAGGTTTCCTAAATATAAATTGTGATGCTATATTATGCACCTCTTTTGGCTCCAAACCAATTAATTTGAAGTGGTTCAAGGCCAAAGAGAAGTCTAGGATCACGTTCTAGTGAAAGGATTGTTTATGCACCTTTTAAAAAAAATAATAAATGGTTCAATGGTTAAGTCCAGCTTCTGTTGAAATTGATCTTTATTTATCCTTTAAATTCATGTAATAATCTAAATTAATAGATCATTTAGGATAGCTATGACCTTGTGTTACTTAAATGCTGTTTACAAACCTAAACATTATTGTGCTTTCCTAACTCAGGTAACTTTAGCCATTCAAACGACTGTTCAAATGAAGAGATCAGTGAAAGATCAACCTCACTTTACCCCTAAATCTTTGCTGCCTTGCCTTTAAGGAAAAAAAAAAAAGCCTTCTGGCTTTTACTGCCCTGTATTTTATGTAGGTGCATCACCGAGGTTTGTGTCACCATTTGAGAAATGCTGCTCTTGAGAATCTGAGCGCTCAGAACTCCCTCTGCCTCAGTGTTATTCCAGTGTGTGGATGACTTTCTTTCTGAAAAATCGTATTTGGATGTCTATGTATGAATTCAGGATGATGAACTTGAAAAATTTTTTGATGTTTTAAAGAATTTCACAGCTTTCCAGTGACCATTTCTCAATTTTCCCCAAAGAATAATTCAATCTTCTCCTTCTCAGTAATATTGGAAATAACAGATGTGCATTCTTCAGTATCAATACCTTTATTTCCATTTGACAATTATACAAATTTGACAGTAACTGAAAATCATTAGTTTTTCACCTTGCTGTTTCTTGTTATCAAGGTATCACTTTTCTTCAATATTCACTAATCTACTCCACATTTTACTATAAAAAGTCACAATTCTGGAGTTGTTTACACATAAGCCTACCACATATACAAATCAGAGAAGAAAATTCTAGAGAGAAAGTTAAACTTTAGCTTTGTTTCTGTCTCAGTTTACTGGGCAGAGAGAGGGACTAGAGGGGCTCTATAAACCTCAGCACTTGCTTCTGGGGTGAACTCCTGGTTGTATTGTTCTAGCAGCCAGGAGTTTGGCTCTACCTACCTGGCTTCACCATGCACTCGCATCTCCCTTGGTACATCACTTGATCCATGTTTCCCTTTCGCTGGCTGAGACTTTAATATAATTTCTGAAGATCATTGGCTTCTTAAAGTGGACTGGTGAGAACAGTATCACAGTATCAGCAAGGTTGGAAGACACCTTGGAGATCATCGAGTCCAACCTGTAACCCAACGCCAACCCATTGTCTAAACCATGGCACTAATTGCCTCATCCAGCCTACTCTTAAACACCTCCAGGGATGGCGACTCCACCACCTCCCTGGGCAGATCATTCCAGTGAGGGATCACTCACTCACTCACTCACTCACTCAGCCTTCTGCCTTCAGCATTTGTCAGTAACCTCAGATACCGAAGGGACGCAATTCTTCAGGGTAAATAAACTGCTGGGACACTTGCTGAACAACAATAGGTGTTGCTGCTTTTACCTTAGCAGAGTTTGTCCCTTTTCATGAGTGCTTATGTTGCACAAGCATTGCACTGCATCAGCAGTGTTCCTAATCCTGATTTGGAAGCATCAACTGTTAACTTGACAAAGGGTGACACGTGGCGTGTTGAAGTGTTTTCAGCTGCACTGACACAACAAATTGTCATGGCTCCAAAAGAGCCATCTCAGTTGATTGTGTCGATAAACCACAGCCCACAAAGAGAAAGATATCTGGCCAACGTGAATGAAGCACCATCAAATCACAAATAATAGATTAATTGTCACCGGTTTTGGCTTCGTTTTTAGAAAAGAACTTTGTAGGGAAAAAAAATCCTCTTATTTCCAGAGTTTTTGCCTGTGATGAATCAGAAGCCCAGCCCTATGGCACTTACCAGTTTACTACATTTCCTTAATTTCCATATGTATAGAGTGTATGACTTTATTCTTCATAGTTCTGTAACAAAATGAGGGCTTGGCAGGTGTTCCTGGTTTAAGTCAAAATGTGAGCTCTCCCATGCAATTGAACATTTTCCAGCTTTTGTGAGACACAGGCCTACTGTTACTTAAGAAAGACTTCTGTACTAAGTGCCAGCCAACAAAAACTTCAGGTTACTTCCTTGGTTTTTTTCCCCTTTTGCCTCCATGAGTTGATTCATTGGGAAGAACTACATCTGCTTGGTGGCAGTGCAAATTTTCTGCTTTCCTCGTTAGTCTGATGGTGCACACAGTGAATTCTAACCTCATCGAGACCATTAAGGTTTCAGAACAAGTAAATCAGGGTACAATCTGACTTAATGAGACTGGGCACTAAGACATCAGTTTTGAGTTATCTGCTTTTTCTGTTGCCCACATCCCAGTTAAAACCCACAAGGAGCTGTTGTGTTCCCTCAGAGATCACTAACATTAGATAAAGATTGCTGGTCATGACACTTCAGTGGCTCAGCAGGGATGTGCATTACTTGTTAAACACCTGGAACTTGAGTTACTCTGTAGAAGATAGAGGAGAGTCCCCCACATTTAAAACCCCCTGAATAACCATAGCAAAATGACCTACAGCAGGAGCCCTGGAGGCAAGAGGTGTTTTATGAAGACTCACTTATTTTCAAATATTTTCTGTGTCAACAGTATATACTGGTTTGCATTGTTAAGGCAGCAATTTCTAACTAGGAATCATACCACTCATTTCTTTCTTCTAAAACCATCAGCAGCAAATTGTATCAGGTTCTTTGATATCAGAAAATAAATCCACTTAACTACTCATTTTACATACCTGGCAAACAAAGACACTTAATGGTCATTAATATTCGTGTGTGACTATGTATATGCAAATGTATACACATAGCTTTTTATTTTACATCATAGTATAAGCACTTAAAATAGAAAAAGGTAAGTTGTACTGAAGAGCAGCAAATATATTATCTAGTTGATTAACAAAAGGACTTTTCTGTAAAACTAGAGAACTGGGTGAGACTCGTTAGCATCAGTTCCTAAAAGGAAACGTGCTAAAGGCAACTACCATTAAAGAAATGCACAGTGCCAAAGAGGAGAATAATTTACTCCGTAGACAGGCTGTCCAATTTTCTCCTTTTTCTCTGCAACAGATACTAAAACAGAGTGTCCTAAATAATTGAAAAAAAAAATGCCTCACCAATCAACTGGGGACTTTACATCCATTCATCTTAATCTGACGCTGATGCTTCCTCAGGCACACGCTTAATACACAATTGCCCAAAGCTTTTGACCATCTTCAGCCAGCAGAAGGGCTCAAATACGAAATTACAGAAGCTGGAGATGAAAGGACCTAGTCACTCAATTTGTTAAACCATTTGCTGTGTTATTTTGGGTCCCTGTAGTACACTGTGAAATACACTTCTGATCATCACTTGGACTTTTGATGTCATTTGGATTCTGAATGACTTTGGCTTCACATACAAATGATTACACTCATCCATCCGTAGGTTATTCATCTGTCCTGTTCAGGAACACAAGGGTTTTGCCAAAATGAAATAATTCAAGTGTTTCTTGTTTTCTGAGACCCCTTCAGCTCCAATTACAGGTGCAATTTTCTACATAAAATGAAAAACTTTTTCTTCCATGTAACGCATGCAAGTATGATTTATGAAATGTTATTCAGGTAAGACAAGCTTATTTTACAGTTTATTTACCCAGGACAGAACACTGATGGGAGAAATAAATGAGATAGACAGGACGATCCATAGTTGGAGACAGGACTTGCCTTTATGCCACAGCCAGAAAGGGACTCTGGTCCTCTATCATTACAGACCACTGAACTCACAAAAACATGTTGGTCGAGCAACAGGAACAAGCCACACTGAAGGGCAGAGGTGGGTTGGGTTTGAAGCACAAAACTGGCTCTGGGCTGAGCACCTGTGTGCTTCTTCTCTGCTGCCTCCTATCCCAGGCACCTGTTGCATCTCCCCCAGCGCTTCTCCCTCCTCTGGCCGGAGAGCAATGCACCTGCAAGGTTACAAGACGAGCGTGCTGCTCGCCTTGGGTTAGAGGAGACAGCGCAGCGAATGTGAATCACTTTTATTGGTTTTTTCCGCCCCGAGCCAGCCGAGCTGGTTCAGATGTCCTCTCCCCCTCGGCTGCGAGGCTCCGCAATACGCCTTTGCCCTCGAGTGACGCGAGCGTCGGTCCCAGAGCTCTCATCCCCCCGCTTTGCTCTCGCCGTGCTGGCAGCCGACTCGTCCCTTCTCCGCACCGCCGGCTGCAGGAGGGAGAGCGGCCCACAATCCCCCGGCTCAAGCGCCTGCCGGGGAAGGCGAGGTCAGGGCTCGCCCCAGCCTTATTTTAGCGCGCTTTCCCCTCCCGAAGTACCGACCCTGCCCTTGCCGGGGCTGCCCGGGCTCAGGGACGCGGGGCTGCCGGGCGAGGCAGGGCGGCGGCTCCCCCAGCCCCGTTAGCGCAGGAACGAGCAGCCTCCGCCCCCCGCACCAGCAGGGAGGGAGGGAGGGAGGAAGGGGCGCGGAGGGCGGCGCATCCCTGCCTGTTCCCCCCCTCCATCGCCGCCGCCTCCTCCACCTGCTGCCGCTGCGCCATCGCCGGCTCGGGGGGAGCCGCCCGCTCTCCCTCCCGCTTATCCCCGCGGGGCCCCTTTGTGCTGCCGCTCCAGAGCTGCCTGAGCCCGGCGGCGGCTGCG
>WEKX01026001.1:193630-264495 GCA_013390025.1 Pitta sordida
CGGGGATGTGGCTCCGGAGCATCCCGCACCCCGCGGGCGATGCCGCACCGGCACCGCTGGCAGCGGGATGACGTGCGGCGGATTTGGGGGCGCTTGATATTTTTTATTTTTTTTTTTTGTTTGTGTGTGTGTGTGTTTGCGTGGTGCTGGTGGTTTTTATTTTTTGTTTGATTTTTTATTTTTTTTTTTTTAACTTTCGTGGTAGAGGCTCTAGCCATTGTTCGTACTTCACAGAACGCCGAAGCTTAACCGAGTCACAGCAGCGACCGACGCGTGATTTTTTAATTTATTTATTTATTTATTTTTGTGGGGTTTGGCCACAAGGTGTTTCGGGAGCCGGGGAAAGGTCTGGTTGCTGATATTTCGCGTTTCCGTGCAAAATATTTTGATGGTTTTTTTTGCATTTCTGTGCCTGTGTGTGCCGGCAGAAAATCCCTCTATCGTGGAAGAATGGTGAAACTGGGGAACAATTTCAGCGAGAAGAGCACAAAGCAGCCCCTTTTGGAGGATGGATTTGACACCATCCCCCTGATCACACCCCTGGATGTCAATCAGCTCCAGTTCCCACCTCCTGATAAGGTACAGTAGGCTTTCGTTTCCACCCTGGAGAATCACACCCAAATCACAGGCGAACAACAAAAGAATGGGTTATGTGTAACGAGCGGCACAGAAACGCCAAGAAACACGGGGTGGTTTAAGGCGTGGTAGTTCCCTCTGGGGAAAAAGCCCCAAAGAATTAAGCTCATGAAAATCCAGTAAATAGGGATTTGCGTTAAAAACCGGTGTGAGATGTTAATAACAAGCATGTATAGATTTCAGTGCCGCTGTATGAAACATACAAATGCAAATCTCTCTGTGTTGTATTTCATAGCCCTTCCTATTGTGTGTGTTTCGTTTTGGTTTTTATCTGGAAGGTACTGTGTATTCCCTGTGAATGACGTGGATTTTCTCTGTCGAGAAAACGCTCCCGTGATGGGGGATAAAGCCCTGCTTTATTTCTCTGCATGGGCAGACTGGTAAAAGAGAGCACTTCCATCTTCCTTCTGTGCTTCAGTAGGAATGCTCACCCCAGACAAGCTGAAATAGATGAGAATAGGCCATTGAATTTTCTCCCTGGCAATTTATTTTGTTTGAAAACCTCAAAAATTCAGAGCCCTCTGAAGCTGGAAGGGGACAGTCCAATGAACTGCTTAGAGGTTGGAAGGGAAATGTGCTTCCTGCATTCTTCATTATGCGGCTTGATTATTAAAGAGTATTTAATTTTAAAGGTTTAGGAAGGTGATGTGGTAGCCTGTAAATGTGTTTATTGTCCTCACAATAAAGAATTCATTAAGTGTTAGTACAGGTAAGGAACACAGTATTTAGGATACTGAAAAAGTTGAAAAAATATCTATTTACAGTATCACAGTATAGAAAAGGCTGGAAAGGACCTTGAAGATCATATAGTCCAACCTATAATCCAACTAACCTATCCTCTACATCTAGATCATATCACTCAACACCTCATCCAGTCTACCCTTGAACACATCCAGGGTTGGCGACTCAACCACCTCTGCGGGCAACCCATTCCACATCCGGATCACTCTTTCTAATAGGACACTTACTTATATATTTCTCGCATGCACCCAGGGAAAAAAAGCTTTGTGGTCTTCATACAATTTTTATTTTTGGCCTTGTGCCTTCCACAAGCTCAATTCTACTTCTAGTTAAACTGATAGCTATACATTCCTCAAAGCTCAAAAAAAAGATCCAGACAATCTTATCCTAGGGGTAAAGAATTTTATCTCGTAATTTTTTTCTTTCTTTGCAGAGTGCTGCTTGTAGCAATACAAATAAATTTGCGACCTCCATTTTAATTGCCATCAACACCATTCTGTGTTGTGCGTGGTGACCAGTTAGCAGGCAATAAATGCAATAAGCCATAACAGCTGGTGGAGAGCCGGAGGGTCCGTTTCATGCCCTCAGTTACATGGGTGTAAATCTTGTAACTGAGGACAAAATCGCACCCCGAGGCTTTAAAACAAGTTAAGTCTTAAAGTGTCTGATTCGCCTGCCAACTGGTGACTGGATATAAGCGATTAGCAAGGACCAGTGTCCAAAGGATTTTGTTGTGTTCGTGTGCTAATAAGCAGAAGTCTGAACTGGGGATCTGTGTGGTAATAGGTTTAACCTCGGGCAGCTCAGGAGGTTCTGTGCTGGCCCCATTGCTTCTGCTTGAAACAGGGTGGAACTCCTCCCACCTTGATGGCATTTACCTTGAGCAGAAGCAAATGCCCAGCGAGGCTAGAAGTTTAAATAAAGGAATGTTTTGAGTGGTTCTCCTGTTCTCCACTGTCTAATTGTGGAAAAAAGGAAAGGAAAAAAGGAAAGCTTTCCTTTCCTTTGGCAAACGTAGAGGAGAAAAATGACAACGATGAATTTGCTGGTCTCGCTGGTTTCTCCTGTCTGTGGTTAGTCGTGTCAGTGTCTCTTCACTGGTTGCTACAGACTCAAAGGCAGGAGCAGAGCAACTGATGTGAAAAGAAGAAACAGTGAAGAAAAGATTGACACACAGATCAAATTCTGAAGTGTGCAGACACTCATGTATAATGAACAGGAGCACATACTTCATGTTTCTGTGCTTATTATTCACTTACAAGGCTCCAGTATGGCAGTGAAGCATAACTTCTTGAAGAGTAGTGACTGCAGCGCCAAGGATTTGATGATTGTGACAGTTTCTAAATTAAAGGAATGAAGTGATTTAAATTCATATTTAGATATGTTAAACAAAAGAAGACATTACATAACCAGGCAGTTAGAACTGTGCATTCAGTGTCAGCTGAATGTGATTTGAGTTGCCTGAGATTATGCAAGATAAAGGGGGGGAGGAATGGAAGTAAAACGTTAAAAAGCATTTCAGAAGTCTTCAGGCAGTTTAATTTGAGGGGAGACTGTTGGGCAGTTACCAAGTTAAATAGGTAATAGCTATTATCTTACTAATTATAGCTGCAAATAGGGAGTTACTAAACCTGTGTTCTACACAAATATGTGTAATGACATCAAATGTTTAATAAGCTTTGGTGCAGTTAAACATTCTTGGCACCATTCAAGGAGGTGGGAATAGAGGAACCCAAAAAGTTGTCATTTCAGTGCCTAGCTACTTGTAAGTGACATAATCTTAATTTCAGAAAGATGGAAAGAGACTATTTATAAAGGCATGTAATGACAGGACAGGGGGGAATGGATGGCTTCCAACTGAGAGTAGATTTAGTTTAGCTTTTAGGAAGAAGTTCTTTGCTGTGAGGGTGCTGAGGCGCTGAAACAGGTTGCCCAGGGAAGTGGTGGATGCCCCATCCCTGGAGGTGTTCAAGGCCAGGCTGGATGGAGCTCTGAGCAACCTGGTCTGGTGAAAGGTGTCCCTGCCCTTGGAACTGGATGATCCAACCCAGGCCATTCCATGATTCTCTAATAATGTATTTGCTATTAATACCACAGGCTGTACTAAAGATAGCATTTGATTCTAAAAGTCTAAAAAAGTAGATACGTGTTCCTTGGAACAACAGAGAAAATTGAGCAAATCGTAATAGCGCTGTCAGTTTGATGAACTGCCCCCTGCCTCGAGAATGGTACTTAGAAAAAAATCCTGAAAAATGCAGAAGACAAAAAATGAGGCAAATAGGTTAGTTATGTGAAAATGTTGTACCATTTGAATGCCCAGGAGAACACTAGATATTAGACTGACGTAATAGAACCTTTTGGGAATACAGGTAAGGTGCTAAATGGTGCAGCTTGGGGCAGTAGTTCATAGCGAGGAGTAAACTGAAGAGCCTTGGGGGTTTGGAAAAAAACTCATTAACACAAGGGTTGGTGTGCACCTAGCTGTTTGCAGCTGGTAAATCAGAAATTAGATGTTAAAGATAAGCATGCCATGGGCCGTAGTGCATAGCAACTAGAGGGTCACTTCACTTTTTTTCAACTCAAGATCCTGCCATCAAAGAACGTGACGTGGCAGTGGTGAGTGTCCCCATCTCTCATGCAGGAGACGGGGGGTTCNAGCATGCCATGGGCCGTAGTGCATAGCAACTAGAGGGTCACTTCACTTTTTTTCAACTCAAGTTCCTGCCATCAAAGAACGTGGCATCTCACATGATTTCCATGGGCCCTCTTCAGTGATGTTCTCCTGTTGGTCTCCAGTGTGAAATCCCATTAATGGGATTTCCTGAAGTCAGTGGAGATGACTGTTTCCATCCTATGCCAAGTGGGAAGGTCCATCCAAACCCAGATTTGGATTTGGCCTAGAATAGGAGCACAGTATCACCACATATGAAAACATTGAATGTTTGTGAAACTTCTGTAGAACAAAGTCTTCCTGTAGGTCCATCTTGCTTCCAGAGAGAACTTTGTTAATGATTAAACAATGAATAATAATTTACATCAATGAATTACAGCAGCGAATAATAATTTACATCAAAGACTAATTACAAAATATTGTGCTAAATTTACTTGTAATCAGGTAAAAGTTTGAAGAATAATTAAGGTTTCTGGGACTAGTTTCAGCTGACAGTTTTTTGATTTATTGTTTTTTGTTCTTTAAAGGTTGTGGTCAAAACAAAAACAGAGTATGAACCCGATCGCAAGAAGGGAAAGTTCCGTACTCCTAAAATAGCTGAATTCACAATCAGCATCACTGAAGGGGTTTCAGAAAGATTTAAGGTAAGCAATGACATCTGAAGATGTTGACTCGGTTGTGTTCATGGAAGTGCTTAAAATCAATTGCTGATTGTAGTCAGAAGTGCCAATAACAGAGTGCCTGTTGTGAGTGTAGCTGGACATGAGAAAAATAAATTCAATGTTATAATAGTTCAGCGTTTAGCAATTAGCAGCAAAATCAAATCTTGCAGCGTTATTGTTTGTAATCCCTCGCTGGCAGATGAATTCAGGAGATGTTTCAGAGTGTGGCGTATGTGAGCTGTGCTCAGGCAGCACCCATGGCATGGATAAAGCCATAGGTGCTTTAAAGTTTGTGTTGAAGGACAAGAACCACAAAAACACTTATTTTCATTTTGGCTGCTTATTTATCTCTGTGGCCAAACCATTCTCTTAAAAGCATTGTCATAGTCCACTAAGTATTTATTATAGTTCTATGTCTGAGTTGGCAGCTCAGGGATATACACCAGAGCTCTTTGCTATCAGTTTTCCTGGTCCAATTTAATCTTAAAGCTTGACTTCTACTGGCAGGTGGTAGTTCGGCAAGAATCTGTAGTAGGCAACCACTCTCTTGATTATACAAGTACAAATACATTTGGAAAGCGTAATACTTAGCACGAGGGGGAAATACAGGGAAAATACAGATGCAGAGTCTCCTTGTGTTGCATATTTCTAAACCTGCATTTCATGGTAGGAGTCTCGGGGCACACCAGAGGTTTTGGTTCTGTTGAGCCTGAGCAGTGATTCCAAAAACTGCCCAGGCCCAAGCAAAAGCTGACCTTCAGAAGTGTAATACAGCTCTCAGAGGAATCAGAGCATGCCAAACAAACGAAGTGAAGGCTCAGAATGGATTAGACTATATTTGGAAAGGAACTTTGGAGAGTGTTGCCACGACAGATGTTGTAAAGTCACCTGGCGGAGTCTTGAGCCACACAGTGAAATGAGTAGGTTCCCAGGGGAACCCCCTGTGTGGGGAACCACCCCAGATAGCTAAGAAGAGATGATGTGGGGTGTGGTAGGGTTTTCCTAAGGAGGTAAGAAACCTAGTAGGAGTTTTTCTATTCCCTGATTTGGAGCAAGAATGTCCCACAGCTCAGGAAAAATGCTATGCTCTGACTAACATTCTGTCTTTATCCTCCTGGCACCATAGTACAGGTCGTTGAGAGTAGTCCCCTTCCCCTCAGGTGAGGGTTGGGTAAATGCAAATGGACAGCCCAGACTAAGGGGAATTATGTCTGGCTATCTTTGTGCTTGTCCTGGTCACACTGAGGTGACTGGAAAATGCTTACCACATTGCAGAAGAAAGGAGAGAAAGCTGTTTAATTTGAGTGCCCTGCTGGGACTTTGGTTTCAAGCAGCTGAGCAGAACCTACACCTGATGAATTTTGCACTTTATGCTTTATCTGTAGGGACTAAGAGATTTCATTGCTGAAACATTAAATTGAAACAAGGAGGAATTTTGATGATCTTAGTCATCAAGATCTAAATGGTTTGTGCATCCCTTTGTAGATGTGAGGGGTTTTCTGTCTTTGTTGGAAGAGCTGAGCAAACGAGAACCTTGCTGAACAAAAACCACAGAGCTTGTTGTGCTGTTGGGAAATCTCTTCTAATTTGTGTGGCTGAACAGTTCGAAGCCTGAGCGTTTTTGCATTGCATTTGTGTGTACTTTTGCATGGCACACTTAAGTAAAATATCCTTTAGGTATTACTTTATGATTCTTGCTCTGGGATTAATTTCATACTACAGGGTTGCTAGGTTTTGCTGCTAGGTAACTACTGCATCAGAGAGAGGTTTCAGTGAGGTTTGGTGTCTCCTGAGGATTGCAGGGTGATTCACACTGTGGCTGTAAGTCGAGGCTTCTAAAGAAGAGTGTGGGGGTTGATCAATTAGGAAAATTGTGGCTCAGTTAATTGAAAACAATGTTCAGGCAGAACATTCAGGTCCTAAAAATGTCCCTTAACCTCGGTTTTAGAATTGAATTATGCTGCTTGCAACATTTCTAAAGAGAATTGACTGGTTCTCCAGCAGGGATGATTGTCATATTCACCACTCCCAGTGGTAAATATGACATGAATAATTGATAATATTTCATAAATATGTAGATGAAAAGTACCAATTGTGTGAAGTTTTCTCCTGGGTCCTTATTAATTGTGAACCATTGTGTTAACTGCTGCTGTTGATTCTGAGAGCAAAAGGTACTTATTTGAAAATTAAATATTTGCTGTAATTATGAAATGCGTTATTTAACTGGTGAGATATTGGCTTTGGCTCGTGTTCATGTAAAAAAAAAAAAGTTTCAGAGGTTGTTTTAATGCCTTCAGTGTTGTACATCACCGAGCTTGCCACAAGACACATCCCAAACGTTGTGCTAAAAATAAAGCAAGTCAGTCGTATTTACAGATAATTCACGTGTGTATTCTGGGATGTACTTCTTAAATAAGGACAAAGCAGATTGCATTTCTGGGATTCAGCAGTGCAGATCATCTAAAGCTGTTCTTCTTGAGAAGTTAGACATTATAACAAATGAAGCAGCTCCAGCATATGCATATGTCATGCAGATCATTTGGTGTTTTAGCACCTGGGTGCTAAATTTATTTATAACCAATTATAAAACATATTTGCTGCATTCAATCCACAGTACTGCAGTTACAACAGAGCTGAAAATGTTTACAAAGAAAACTGCAGGTATAATTCTCCTCCACGAAGCCACATTTTGAATTCAAATCAGAGTATTTCGGATCAATGTGAAGATTTCCCGAGTCTGAGAACCCTGTTGTCTTTAATTTAGCTTTATAGCACCAACCAGACAAAAAAATGTGATTTTTCACTGAAGATTATTTTTCACAGAAGTCTCACTTTTGTTCTTTGAACAGTGTAGCCCAAAGTGGGGAGTTGGCTCTTTGCAACTGGAAAGCAGCTTTGAATGAGGCAGATTTTTCTCTCCTGTAAATTGTGCACCCTACAGAGAGTAGTACAAGGACGGAAAGGTCATTTCAAAGGACCCTTGTACATCATTACACAGGAGTAAGCGAGGGCAGAAGACAATTGATGGTATGAGTTACCCAAGGCCAAACCTTTGCCTCCCCCATTAGCCAGAGCAGTGTTCTCCAGCTGAATAGTGGGATATCTATTCTGGCACACACAGCTACGCAAAAACACACCAATTTCAGAAAAATTCTGTTGTAGCAATGTTTTTTTATGTCTTTAGGAAAACCTCAGTAAAGAACATTCAGAGGTATTTTGAAACCAAACACTTCTGTTTCCCCATTATATTTCAAGCCCGTAAATAAATCCAAGCTGCAGGATGCCTTCAGCTTTTTGGTTCTATTCAGAGGCAGTTCAGCTCCTCAGACTTTATCCTTGACATCTCTACATACATTGAACCGCAGAGCAAAAGCCTCCAGCTTATCTCTGCAGTAAGACCATATGGTGCAAGCCTTGTATTATCAAGTAGCAGTTGTTGAAATGTCTGTGTGAGGTTAGGGAAGAGGAATTGAGGCTTCAAGATCAGTTCTTTCAGTTTTAACTGGTCATTTTACGACTGCAAAAATGCATGCAACACAGCTCTAACTATCCAATTTTTTCAAACATATTTCCGCCTCAAGACTTTCATACCTCTTCTTAGTGATGCCAACAATTATTAGAGACCAGGAAAATAGTCCTGTCTCTGTTGCTGTGTGGTTAATTTGTGTGTTGAGTAGCTCTTTGCTCCCCCATTAAAAGTCTATCAGGTACATGAGATGTCTGCTGATCCCTGTACAGGTTATCTCTTCCTTGAGTATATTCTGTGTCTGTCACTCTGGCTGGGAAGAGTGGCAGGTACTTACTGCCAGAAGTGTGGTTCTGTTTCTTCAGCAGAACTGCTCACAGGATTAATGTTGTTCACAAGTGTAAGAGCTTGGCTGGCTTTAAATTTTTACTTTGTGGCTTCAAATAGGAAAAATAAATGAGGTGCTGCGATGGCAACTGTCACTCTTCCTTTTATTTTATTTTAATATTTGATACTCTCTGATACGGAATTGATAATCCTCCTGCTAAATTTTGGGCTGAAATTAATTGTTTTTACAGTCAGAGTTGGAAGTTTTAAGTAAACTGGATGCCTAACAGCAGCTTCCCTGCTATTAGTCAGGTGTTCTCTGCCTTTGTCTCTATTAGAAATCTTTTCACTGGACCAGAACCAGTGACACTGGTGCCACAGATGATGTTTGGGCTCTCTCTGGATATATCACTTAAGCAGCCTTTTCTCTTCAAAAATAACCTTATGCCCCTTTCTTCTGCGAAGTTAGTAAGGTTCTTATCTTGATGCCAGAGGGTTTCTTGAACTGCTTCTTCAGATCTGTGTAGTTAAGAAACTAATGCAGGGTGATGGAAGATGATGGGAACAATTGTCATGAACAGCTGAGTTAAGCCACAGTGCTAGGATCTCAAAGCCACTGCCTTGTTAACTTGTTTTTGTCAAACTGTGTCCCTCAGGTTTCATTAACCAGCTCCCTTGCAGACTGGTCCTGTTGTCTTGCACTGTCACTTTTAGTAAGCGCTGATTCTGGAGCTTCTTTTCTGTTACTGCCCTCAAGAATCCACCTGCCTTTCTTGATCCTACTCCCAGGTCAGCTTCCAAGACAGTTCTCTCCTCTTCTTCGCCGTCTGTTTGAGAAGGAGTGTTTTGATTTCTCCTGCTTTTTCTGCACAGCCTGGCCCAAAACTATCAACCTCTTTGAGCCCAAAGGTTTGGTGGGAGTGTTCTAGTGATTCCCATAGCAAGTGTGGGACACTGTGCCAAGTTGTTCCATATAATTTGCATTGCTCTGTAAATGAACACAAGTCAAATGTTGCATGTATTGATGTAAATGTTTTTTTGGTTGCTTTTCTCCCCCCACCCCCCCATACTGCCATTACCTGAAAATTGAATGTTTCTTAATCCTTGAGTGCATTGTTTCAGACACATTTTTCATGTTAACTTCCAGGGACAGTCTGAGGTAGTAGCAGACGAGGCCATAATTTTGAAAAAGCAGGGATAACTGGAGAGCTGATTTTGGTGTTCTCCTGTGCACTGGCAGAGGGCATTGTGCAGCTGGAGATGCAGGATTTTAGTGGAGAGAGGTGAAATGGAGGTCACAGCCATTTGCAGGGAAGTCAGTGCAGTGTTTTACACGTTTTTGTCTGTGGGACGTAGCCAGGCACAATCTATTGTAATTACAGTCCATCTGCCTAAAACTCTCTTGTAGTTTAAATTCAGTGGCAGTAATCTTAATTTCCTGTCCTAAGTGGTTGTACAGAGTTGCTGTATTTCACCCCAGAGGTCTTTGCATTTTGCTGGTGAGCAAAGCATAAATTGGTGGTGAATCACTTCATATGAAAGGTGCTCTATAAGTGTTACGTCTTCACTGTTCTTGTTCAGTGCTGGCACTAGGTCTGTGCCTTTTTTGTGCCGCTTCACAGACAGATCAGAACTGCAAGCTGTGTTCCCAAGAGGCTGTAGTTGAAATAGATGATGCAGAGATGCAGAGCAGAGATGAGACGTGACCAAGAGCCAGTGATGGAGCAGTGAAAATTACTGCACGTCTTGTTAGTTCCACTTTAGTTCCACTTCTTGTAACAACAGGAAAGCTTCTTCATGGGTTTATGTGCTGATGGAAGGAAGACTGGCAAGAGGAGGAGGCATTAGAAAGGTGAGGGCAGAGGAGAAATGGATGGTACACAGGATTTAGTGGGACACAGGAAAAATGGATGGAACTGAGAGAAGCAAAAGGGGTTGACTTGTGCATGCCTTGACTTGTAAGGGATGGAAAGGGACAAGAAAGGGCCAGGAGCCAAAAAGGGTGTGAAGAGAAGCAGATACTGTTGGGGCAATTGATGAATTTTGCTGTAATAGTGCAGCTCAGTTAAAAAAGGAGTACAATAAGCATTAGTGGAGTGAGGAAGGAGGAGGCTGCAGTAGCCAGGCAGAGAAAAATACAGCTTTCAGTGTTCTGCAGCTGAGGGAAAGTAGCATGGACTGATTGGGAAGATCCTGAAGAGCTTACAGTAAAGGTCTTACCACAATCTGTTTACATGTTAGTGTAGATGTCAGCCGTGGTGAGGCTAACTGAGCCTGAAAACAGGTTTTTTGCTGTGGATATGCTTAGCTCATTCATTAGTCATCTCTCATTCTGATTACTGTAATGGCTTCTGGCTAGACATTGTCCTTCTTCTGCTCTTCACTTACAATCTATTCCAAAATCTGCCACATAGATGATATCTTGTCATCCTCTCTGTTCATTTAGTTTTGCTGCCAGATCCCCTTAAAACTAACTTTAAATGTCATCCTCGGGATGAAAGCAAAGCCACGCGTTGAATTCCAAGTTAAAAATAAACGACTGTTTGTCCTATTTTGTAGTTATTTCATGAAAAGTATTTTAAAAGCCCATCACTCTTGTAGTGCAGCAGTCACCTTGGAGTTCTGCAGGATGTGAGTGGCAGAGAATGGTCAGTAATTCATTCACAAGATTTCTGCTCCCACTGTGTGGGGTTCTGTGCTGCCAGTTGACTGCCACAAAAGGAAGAGATACAAGATTTCCTTCCAGAAGAAGAAGAGTGGTAGGGAAGGTAGGGTTACACTGTGTTACTGGCTGGGGAGAGAAGCTTGACTGCCCTGAACATGGGGATTTTGGAACCATCAGTGGTGAGTTATTATGAGAGTGAAGCAAAATGGCTGTTAGAAGAAAGAGAAGGATTTTCAATTTATAAGGAAGAAGTGGGTTGAAATCCATCACTGGATTCCTTCTGTATCATTTGCATCTGTGACTGTTCTTAAATAGAAGTTACTCGTATCCTGAAGGATGGTGAGAGAGGGGAGCCTCTCTTCTAATAGGAAGGAGACAAGAGCTTACTTGATTAGGGATTTGCAAATGGAGTGTGATTGCAAATCATTGACGATAATGAGAATGAAAATTTACATATTAATACCAAAATTAGTAACATCAGGAAATACAGTTAAGTAAGTGAAAGAGAGATTCTGTGAGAATTTTGAACCAGGATCCCTGAGAGCTCTTCCCAGTGGCTCACTGTGTGGCAGTGGAAGAGCTTGGATGAGCTGTGAGAACTCACAGCCCCGTGTTCGCCACTGAAAGCAGATCTCCGCAAATCAACTCTGAGGTTGGGTTCTGCAACTTGCCAGGCTCTGGCAATCCACACAGCACTGGGCCGTGAGAAGCCTCAGCAATATTCCAATGTTCCCATCTGATTTTAGCTTTTCTAGCCAAGCTTTCAAGTTTCTTTTCCCTTTCTTCTCTAAGGCAAAAACCAGCCACTGTCAGAGCCCAGTGAACATTCTAACATGCACTTGGGAGTCAGTAGGAAGGGAATGACCCAAACCTGCTGTGTTGTAGATCTGGGCTGGATGGAGTGCTCCCTCTTTCCTAGCTCCTCATCTTCCCATGCTGCCCAGCAGTTGCTGGAGCTCAAGGGGGGAAGGCCTTGTGCCTGTGGCCCCACAGGCAGAGCAGGCTGTGAGCCTGTGTTGGGGCTCAGGCATGGTTGGGCCCCTGGGGCATCTCCATAAGGGCACTGGACACCAGCAAGGCGTTAGGGAGGTGGGATAAGAGCCTCAGTGGGAAGTGCACTTTTGGGGGAGAAGGGACAATTTTTCTAGAGTCTGTGGAGAGCAAGGAAAAAATCGGGGTGGGGGGGAGAACAAAGAATAAGGCTCATTGCAAATGTGGGGAAGGGAAAACCCTGGAGGGTGGGATTCGAGGTTTGGGCCAAGTTGAAGTGTTAAGAGCCTTGTACATGTGTGGGTGCAATAGCTGAGGAAGCACTGGAAGGGGCCCCAATAGATCACAGAAGAATAAAGGGAGAAGCCTGATTAAAAACCTACCAGAAGGGGTGAGCTAGAGCATAGCTTAGCCAGGAATGGGGGCATATGTGTGTACTGTGATGTTCATTATTAAATTGGGCTATAGATAATTACCAGAAAGAAAAGTGAAAATATATTTTCTCTTGGATTCATGCAGGACATACTGAGAGATGGGACATGTAAGAATAGAACATGACATTGGCAAGACAGACTGATCTATCCATGTTAACTTTTGTGTTTGCGAATGAGTAATAAATTTGGAGAAAGACTAACTAGATATGAAAATTCAAGTCACTGTGAAGTTTTCAGAGGGTGATTGAGAGTTTTGGGGGAGGTTTTTTGTAATCCAGCAACTGTTAAGAAGCTGAGCATGTTGCTATTAACCAGAAAGGTCCTTTGCTCCATATGTCATTTTAAATGGCATTGTTACATTAATATCTACATTTCCTCTCCTGAATTACCTTTTGCTCTACAGCTCTCCCTGCCTCTACTCCAGCCTTCGGTTTTTTTGCTTATTTTCTGTCATCAAAAATCCTCACAAAATCCTTGGCTTCAGCAACACACGGTACGGCCCAACCTTGTTTCAGCCAGGAAGTTCCTAAAGTTCATCACAGCCTTGGAGTGTCCTGAGCTCACTGCCACACACAGTTTGCAGTGTTGCAAAGTCTGTTAGTTCAGGGGTTTAGTATAAAGGGAGTTGGTTTTTTACCAGGAGGCAAAGCTACAATTTTTTTCTTGTTGTTGCCTTCTCAAATATCTATTCTTGTTTCAATTAATTGACCGTGATACACCCACGTTCTCTTTTAAGAGGTGGATATGGTGGCTTATGCACCTTCCTTTCTAAGATCATTTTATACTTTAAGAAATCAAGCCTATAATCGTGTTTGTTTCTGTGTATTATTGTTTCCTGTGCTGTAGCACATGCTGGCTTTACTTTCTAACTTGCCAAAAAGAAAATTCACCTCAACTACTCTTACTGTGTTATCTCCTTGAGGTACTAGTCTGTCTTTGAGAAAAATAACACACATCTGGGATACTCTCCCAGGTAATGAATGCTACTTGTTCAACTTACACCTTCCACAGAAATGGGTCTGAATTAGAGAGCTTTGCAGTGTAACTGTTAGTCTGTAGTTCTGTGCTTTCTCTTGGGGTGATGTAATTCTACAGGTAGTTCTCCTGCCACGCCTAAAAAGCTGCTGGTCTCCAGCTGCTCAGAGTTTGTATCTGGAAAAGGTTGGCTTGATAGTGACACTGACTTCACATTTGTCTTGTGTCTTGGATTTTTCTCCAGGCCAAATTCAGGATCAGAGAGTTTTGAAGGATGTGGTGAAAAGCCAGTGCTGTGTAAGGGAGTCTGTAATGGTTTCTCTGTGAGCACTGAGGAAAGAGGTGCAACAGAGCTCTTTGAGGCTTGCCCTGTGTTGAACATGGTGTTCCATCCTTTATGGATCTGGCAGTGACAGACTCCTGTACAGTCTCTGTAGGATGAAGTGGTACTGTTTCGATCTATAAAGAGAATTGACCAACTAAGCCTGCAGACTACAGGTGTAACTACCCACACATCCAGAGCAGATGCAATAAAACTCTCACCCTAACAAGGGAGGGCAGACATTACCTTCTCCATGTCCTGCAAGAGTCACCTTTGTATTATCTGGATGACACCTGTGATAACTTACTGTGTCACCTGACTTGGTTCTTGGACAGGCAGAGGGAAAACAAACCTGCTCATGGGCTGACATAAACTTGACTTAGACTTACATCATCCAAATACTGAAAAAACAGCAGACCCAACTTACCTTGGTGTGTCCTTTTGGCCTCACGTGTGCCCTGAACAGAAACTGAATCACAAAAAGCAGTTACATGCTGCTTCCCTGTTCTTCCTCAAGAATTAAGCAGCTGGTTTTATCCTTTCCTTGGTTTTACTGTAAATGCATTCACAGCTGTCTGCAGTAACAAGCAGCAGTAAAACAAGCAGTTTGTTCCTAACATAATGCATGTTTTATTTTCCTTTACAGGTAACTGTGCTGGTCCTTTTTGCCCTTGCATTCTTAACGTGTGTTGTGTTCCTGGTAGTCTACAAGGTTTACAAGTATGACCACACCTGTCCAGAAGGATTTGTTTTCAAGGTAAATTCCATCCCTATCCTAGAAAAATAGGAGAGTGTGTAATATCCTGTGTTGTTTTATGTGTAACCTTGATTAAGTCATGCTGTGTCATGTAGAATTTTTAGGTTCTTTTCATAGGTTAGTGTTTCTTTCTTCTTAATTTATAATTGAGGTTGCACTGTTGCAGTTTTAATAATGTTATTTTGCTAATACTTTAAACATGGAAAATATAGCAGAAGTCCAAACACTGGTGCCCTTCAGACCTACTTCATCTGCAGTCGTCCAGACAAAACCCTCATTTATAGTTTAATGTTGAACGTTCTCCAAATTACTTTGTCTTAGGAAATAAAAGAATGATGAAACATGGGGGGGGAAATTTTGGAGTATGTGTTAAAGAAACAATAGGGTGATGCTCTCATTAAGACCAGGAGAGTTACTTTAGGGTTATTTCTGTAGGAAGAACTTCTTGTTCTAGAACAGTGACCTCCAAGCCCTACAGCCACAGGCCAAAAATGATGCCAAAAAAAGGCAAAAGACATTTATTGGAAAAATTACTAGTTCTCCCCAAAAGGGAAGCTGGGCTCACTTTATTTATGTGAGATGGTACTGCTGGCTCCTCAGCTGTGACCTGGGCTGAAAGTCAGAAAAGTGACATTGATTTCTCAGTTATAAATTTAGCAGGGTTAAAACTTGGCTGTAATTGGGTAAGAAAAGTAGCAGTGTTGATGGCAGTCTTCCCTCTAATTTTTTAATAGTATTTAGTCATGTAATGAATCAGATGGGTACCAGTACGAACTTCAACAGGAACGACTCAACAGTCCTGTTCAGGGTTCCCATCTGTCCCTTCAGGCACATAAATTCCTTACGAGAATCCAAAATTATAATCAGCGGTGCCCTGCTGGATTACTGAACCACAGAATATTCTGAGTTGGAAGGGACCCACGAGGATCATCAAGTCCAATTCTTCTAGCTTCAGGCATTCAGTTGGTTACTCCTTTCCACTGGTTCAAGAGCAAGAAATACTCTGGTTACAATACTTGGCTGTAACTCGGGAGATTCAGCTTTTGGTTGTGCTGTTTGTGGTGCCTTAAACAAGCACTGAAACCCTTCTGTGCTCATGTCTCATGGGACAGTAGCTCGACAGCCCTTTCTTTTCCCCTAAGCTTTCTGTTGGCATTGAGTTATTTGGAGCATGGACTGTATGTTCCTACCAAACTTGTCTTGATGCAAACCTGACTTGACAGGAACAGCCAGTTACGTGCTTCTGTGTAAGTTTAGCAACAGTCTCCTGCTTCTGGTTCCTTTTGCACCGTGTTGTCCTCTCCTCTGAGTTGCAGCCTTCTGGCTTCATCTTTTCTTGCTAGTTTCATAAATATTTAAGGGAAGAACAGTTTCTTAGCTATATTTCAGTTGCACTTGGAGCAGAGTCTGGTTGTATTTCTCTCCTTAGGGTCCTTTGGACAGAAGTCGGGCAGAATGTGCCGTAGCTCATGCTCTTGTTTTTAAGGTGCAGCACATACTCAGGGCTGCGTTACAGTTACTCTCCCTGTGGTTTTTTTGGAGGCTGTTTGGAGATGCTTGAGGGCACAGTGCCAAGAGACACAGCATCTTTGGTCGTGATGTAACTTTCAAGAGTTTTACAGGATTAAAACATCTGGCAAATGATACCAGGCCTGAAACTACCAATGTTGAGATGAATTTGTGTTGTTTGCATTTGCGTATTTTCTGGGGAGAGTCCATGGTATGTCATGGCATAGTTTGGTACAGGTGTCCTAGGAGATGTGAAGTCACAGGCTCACAGGTTATTCTGAGTTGGAAGGGACCCACAGGATCATCAAGTCCAACTCCCAAGTGAACGCCCACCCAGGGATCAGGCCCATAACCCTGGAACCACGGGCACCACGCTCCATCCATCCAAGCCTCCCACCATCCAGACCATGTCACTGAGCTCCTCATCCAGTCTGACCTTAAACACCTCCAGGGATGGCGACTCCACCACCTCCCTGGGCAGACCATTCCACTGAGGGATCACTCTCTCTGGGAAAAACCTCTTCCTAACATCCAGTCTAAACCTCCCCTGGCGTAGCTTAAGGCCATGTCCTCTTGTTCTGGTGTCGTCAGCCTGTCACCTTGTGAGCAGTGTCTCACTGGATTGGCTTACTCAGGTGGACTCAACAGTGTGCTCTGGCCTGGATGTTCCCGGTTTTCAGATGCTGATGTGATTTCCTCGTTCAAGGCAAAGGTTACCCTGCCTCGGGAAGCCTGGCACTGCATCTCTGCATAAAGGCTGAGCTACTGCAGCTCTGAGTCAGACTCGCTCCTCTCTGCTTTGATGCTCTCATACACAGAGCAGTTCCAAAGGCTTCTGCTGTCCTATGCCTCCAGGGCTTGAAGGTATGTTTTAAAAGGTGTTCATCTTCCTCTGCACAACAATCTCAACTGCTCCAGCTTTAATTCTGTGCTTGCTTAAGGTGAGACAGCCCCAGCACTGCTGCTGTGCAGACTGCTCCTCTGAGCACTCATCACTGCCTGTTGGTGAGGCTCAAAACCCGAGTGCACTTACATCCCAGAGGAACTTCAGTACACTCTGTACTGTATCTGTTCTGCTTTAGCTTTTGTTGCCAAAGCACCTTCGTTCTGTCATGGGCAGCACAATGAAGGAATTTCAGTGCACTGGAGACCACACCATCATCTCTTAAATTGGGAATGACTGACCCAGCAAAGTTAACATGACAGAAGGTGCTATTTATGAGTGGATACCACTGGGGAACGAAAGGAGTCATCTTAATTCAGCCAGTTACAAACTGGCAACCAGGGTTTTCTCTGGCCTCAAAGGCCATAAGCCGTAACTGATTTTTGAAATACATACATAGAAGGATTGTGAAAGAAAGAAGAGACTGGCAACTCACTCCAGAGCATCCCACTTTCTCCTCATGGCCTCCTTCTCTCACCTGGGAACCATGGAAACAAACAAAAAGGATGGAGACAAATGCTCTACATAGCTGTGAGTCTCAGGCAAGTGGCAGGATAAGAACTGGCAGCAGTTGCCATCCCTCAGTCACTGAGTGCTGCATGGCTTGCCTTGACTGGGAACTAAAGGGGCTGTCCTTGGACAGAACACAAGGGGCAGTGAGTAAAAGGGGAGGTTTTCCCATCTGTTCTAGAAGCATGAAATCCTGGGAGCAAAAATGCAGTCAAGATGGAAAGTGCTGTCTGTTTCTTCAGGCTCAGGTTTCACATGTTGTGCATGTTTGTGACCACCATAAAAAACCCTCCCAAGAACAACATTACTGAGTCATTTTTGCATTTTACAAAGCAGATTGCTCCTAAAGGCAACAAAGAACTCTGTGGCGTTTTTTTAAACTTTTAATAATCTTGGCTTGTCTTCAACTCTAATAATTATATTTGCTTGAATTTTGCTTGGCAGATTTCATTAGCTCAATGGATTGTGTTCCTTCCCCCATTTTAAATATTTAGCATTGTGACTGCATCCCATGACTGAGTGAAATAATCTCTATAAATACATCTGTGTCTATGTACTTCTTAGTCATTTTATCACATCAGAAGTAGTCTCAGTTATCCCAGATACAGCATGGATAATACTTCAGAAGATAATATTGTTGGTGTAAGTGAACATGTGTACCAAATAGCTGTATTCTGAATTCCTGGATTGTTTTTATAAATCTAGAGCCCAGTCTTGCAGCAGTTACAACCACAGGAAAACCTCCACCAGCTTCAACAGTGCTGAATGGGCACAGGTGCTGCTTGGCTGAGGTTAAATACTGCTTGGTTGTGCTACTTCAGCTAAACTCAGCAAAGATCTTCCCCAGCTGCTGCCTTAAAAGATAACAAATAAAGGGGACCTGGGTGAACTGGTGTCCAGTTCTGGGCTCCCTAGTTTCAGAAGGATGTTGAGCTGCTTGAGAGAGTCCAGAGAATGGTCTGCCCAGGGAGGTGGTGGAGTCGCCATCCCTGGAGGTGTTTAAGGTCAGACTGGATGAGGAGCTCAGTGCCATGGTCTGGATGATGGGAGGCTTGGATGGATGGAGTGTGGTGCCCGTGGTTCCACACTTGTGGGGCTGATCCCTGGGTGGGCATTTGCTTGGGAGTTGGACTCGATGATCCTGTGGGTCCCTTCCAACTCAGAATAACCTGTATGAATGTGGTAACTTTGGGCACTGTTGCAAGTCTGACACACTTGGAGGCTTCTGTCACACCCGCAGGTTGGAGCTGCTGAGGTGCTGACTCGGTGGGAGGGCTGTTAGTTTGCTGACAGCAAGGCTTCTTTGAACCATCAAATGTGCCACAATTGAATTCATCAGGGGCAGGCAGATTGATAAGACTACCTGTGGGGGCTGTTGTTTTGGCAAGTCTTCCTTTATTCTTTCATACCTTTTGATGCTTTTTTTTTTTATTCTAACATTTTTAGAATGCAAACTTTGTATTAAGCCAAGACTGTCTGCTGGATCTTCCTCCATTTTGTGCTGTATGGTTTTAACCATTTGAAACTGCTTATTTATGCCACTGTTTGTTTTGGCAAGGACAAAAGTCAACTCAGAAGTAAATGTGGGCACAGTTGAGGTAGCATCTGATCCTAAAACCCAAGGACTTTTTGCATGTTTGTGCTGAGAAATTCAATTTACTGAGCTGTACGAGAACAGTAGCAGTTCAGAGTTGATGTGCCATAGTATTACAAATTCCTACTTAATATTTAAATCACCTATTTCACTTTTCAAAGCTCTGAGCATCTAGGAGGTTCTATGTAGTGCTCCTGTGCTCCTGGGAAATCAAATAATGTAGTCCCACAGTTAAGGAGCTTTTAAAAAGTCTGCTGTTGGCCACATCTTTCTGATGATCAAGAGAGAAGTGTTTTCTATGTGTGTACACACTTGCACATATGCTTGGCCACCCACAAGGTTTTCCCTGCATGTCTTAGTTACTGGGCTGTGGAACTAATCATACTTTGGCACCAGTAAATCTGTATTAATTTCTGTCCCTCAGACTGCAAACATCACAGTAAATTGCCTGAAGTTAATCTAATGGTGGGATACAGACAGCTGTAGTTGTAAACCAAACAGTTGGAACTAAGTGGGCAGGAAAAAAACCAGAAAAATATGGCTGGAGCCAGAGCTTGAAAACTTTCAAAAATAATTTTTAGGCAAGCAGATTTCTAGTATGTTAATTATTCTGGAATATAAACCCATATTGGCCTTCCGGGTAAATGCATGAGTAGTTTAGGATTGCAGAGAAGAACATTTTGAACACAGCAGGACAACACTGTAGTTAATGGCTGTATGTTACATCTCGACTCCCTGAGGGGAGGTTGCAGCCAGGTGGGTGTGGATCTCTTCTCTCAGGCTGACGAGAGGACATGGCCTTAAGCTACGCCAGGGGAGGTTTAGACTGGATGTTAGGAAGAGGTTTTTCACAGAGAGAGTGATCCCTCAGTGGAATGGTCTGCCCAGGGAGGTGGTGGAGTCGCCATCCCTGGAGGTGTTTAAGGTCAGACTGGATGAGGAGCTCAGTGACATGGTCTTGTAGGTGGGGAGTTGGACTGGATGGTCCTGTGGGTAGTGCCATGGTTTAGACAATGGGTTGGTGTTGGGTTACAGGTTGGACTTGATGATCTCCAAGGTCTCTTCCAACCTTGCTAATACTGTGATACTGTGACTCACAGAAAGTGACTGTTGGCTTAGACTAAAAGGGAAAGGAGCAAAAAAAACCCTCATCTGCTTCTGGTGTGTGGGGGGGACTGTACCTGTAACCTAAGAGATGGATTTTTCTTTTCAGAACAATCAGTGCATTCCAGCTGGGTTGGAAAACTACTACTCTGACCAAGATTCCAGCGCTCGAGGGAAGTTTTACACAGTGATAAACCACTACAATCTGGCCAAACAAACCATCACACGCTCCGTGTCCCCGTGGATGACAGTACTGTCAGAGGAGAAACTGTCTGAACAGGAGACTGAAGCTGCTGAGAAATCGGCTTAGTATAAGCTAATTATTAAAAATGTGTCATTCGAAGGTAACTAAGGGACTTCAAGGAACTTTTCATTGAGTATAATTATGGATAATTTAGAGGTTACTCATGTTTATGGTGCAATTGCTTCTGTTTGCTGATACTGCTTTGCAAAAAAAAAAAAAGAAAAGAAAAAAAAAACCAAAACAAAAACTTGCTGCAGAACATTCATGGGCATAAGCCCAGGTGCATATCAGCATTGCTGTAGAGCTTTGACACCATTTTCAATGTTAAAAAAAAGAATAAAAAATCCGATGCTAGATATGTTCTTGCAGTTTATTGGATACTGATGGATTTCATGGCTGGATTTCAGGGCTTGGACCTTAGATAAATCATGTGTTCTGTTGTCTGAACAGATACTTAAGGAATTTTTTTAATTCTCTGTCATTTTGCAAACCGAAACACCCCAGCCATAACTCGAGTGATCTCTTGTTTAGCTGAAAGCTGTCAGAAATCTTTAGCTTGGGCTCAAGCAAGGATGGTAGTTCAGCACTGATGTCAGGGGCATAATGTAAAGACTTGTATGGAGAGAGAAATTGTCAGGTGGTGTTTTTCCTCACGTTTCCTTTATTGCTGTTGATTTGTACGTGATAATGAAGTTCTCTGCAAAAAAGGCATGCTCAATGTTTTCTTATTGCTGTCAGCAAGATTGAACTGCATTTCCACTGTGGCTTTAGCAGCTTGGTAAGGGTGTGCACTGAAACACAAACTAGGTAGATGTTATGGAAAAACAGAGACCGTTTTAGTGGTGGGGGGTGAGGATAGAGTGAAAAAATACACAGTGCAGGATCTTCTGATGAGAAATGACATCTTTTGATGATCTTTTGATCATAATTTATGTGTAGCCCACTAGGAGAGTTGTTAGATACAACTGGGGGAGTGATATGTCTAAATTTTCTCTTGTATTACATTCACATTTTCCCTTTTTATGAACTAGAAAGAAGCTTTCTGTTTATGTGTCCTTTGCAGTTTGATACATTTTAAAACACAGAGGGTCACCAGTGCAACAGTAGCATATTAGATACCACAACTGGCTGTTTTAAAGCTCCATGTGAAAAAAAGAGTGAAGAGTAGAACTGTTTGTGTGTGGCTTGGGAGGGGAAAAGACGTAGAAGAACATAGTGTTGTGGGTGCACGTTAAAGTTCCATTGTAATTACAAACTTACCTATCCTTTGTGTGAAATCATGTTTTCATTTTTATTATAAAATCTTAAATACACATTACAAAAAAAAAGGCATTATTTTAATGTACAAAATAAGTGTGTGGAGCAGCTGGGCAAGCAGGTCACCTTTTTGTTCACTTGAATAGGACAAGGGGTAGTGGAGATGTCAAAAGTTCCTTTTTTTTTTTTTTTCAAGGAGAAAATATGGGCTGTTTTTCAATATCTGTAGTAGAACAAACATGGTCAGCTCTACTGTTTTTCTCTCTTGCAGAATTGCTTTATCAAAACCTTTAATCCCAAAACAGCAAAAATAACTCAATGCTCTAGGTCTAATATGAAATGCGCATTCCACAAATACAGCTTTAAAAGGCTGTTTATTTATTCATCATGGTATGCAGAATGCAGCAACAGCAGTAAATTATGTGCCAGCTTTTTCTTTGCATTTAAGAACATCAAGCTTATTAAGATCTTCAGCACATACCATGGTTGCCTTTAACAGGCATCATCTGCATTATTGAATGTAACTAATTCACATGTAACTTTTGACATTTTCACTCTGTGCAGAGAAAAGAAAATCATGTTGCTTGTTGCCTGTAATGTACAGAAATACACATTTCAGAAGAGATATGAAAACACACGCTTTTCAAACCAGCAAATTTAAAGAGGACAATTCAGATTTGACAGGATGAAAAGAATCTGTTCCCCAAGACTGTCCTACCTAGAAATGATTCATGATCCATCTCCTTCCCTTAAATTCAGGACAATAAAAACTTCAATGCACAAGTAAATACTGATGAGAAACAACTTCTTTTTCTCCTCCTAACAACAAACCATAAAAATTAGTAAGCCTTACAATCTAGGAGAGACATTGCTTACGCTTCTTGAAGTCAAAACCATTTCAACATCACAGATGGGTGGCTGTGACAAAACCAGTATTGTTATTTTTTTCTTCCATCAGCTCTGCTCCAGCTTGTATCTTTCTTCCCAGCTCTTTCAAAGAGCTCTGAAGGATTACAGGTGGTTTTATGTTTGATAGAGGGATTTAAAATGAATTCAATCAGCTCCCTCTGCACATTCATTGGAAGATATTTCCACGATAGAGGTATGAAAATATGTGTAAAAAGTGTAGGTATGCCCTATACCCCCACTCCATTGGGAAAAAAAGGTCAAAAAATTTTACAAACGAAGCAGATAGGCAATAGTGTGTTTTTAATTAGTTATCATACCAGTCCAGGAAAAGCAAGGAAAATGAGCACATCACAAGGAAGAACAGGATCCATACTCTAAATCCAGCATTGTTTTTGATGGCCTGTGAGGAAAAGGTTATCCCTGTTACTATGACCAGTAAACACAGAATTTCAACCATGGCAACCCAGGAAGACTCTTAGTGGTATCACCCATTTACCCCCCCCCCCAAAAAGCTATAACAAAACTGGCCCTTAATTTGAGGTGGATACAGGTCAGATAGGCTGTACCTCTTCAGGTTGGTCAGGTTGAAGTCAAAATCTTCAAATTGGACATTTAAAACAACTAAAATCCCGAGATCCCATTCAATGGAACTCAAAACATCAAGAACAACATCAAAAAGTAAATGCGTCAAGGTTAGTTTCAAGTTCCCAAGGTGAAATTGCATGATTAGAAGTAATCAGGTCTTCGTCCTTCTAATAAACATCAAACTTAAACAAAAAATTTAAACTTCGTTTTTCTAATGAACATCTAACTGAAACAAAACTCAACAAAACAAAAAACCTCCCCCCCAACCTCTGTGGGGGTTGATTTAGCAGAGTGAGTCACACACTCAGTCTCAGAGCAAGCATTTTTCTAGGATTCTCCTTCCCAAAACTCAGACCAGCATCTACCAGGGGACTTCATTTTTGCTCTCACTCTGATTTTTTTCAGATTTGCATGTGGAAGATTGTGTTTTACATGATACAAACATTAATATGAGTTATAAAGTTCTGTATTTAGAGTGGTAAAGAGTCTCTGTGTTGATGCTTGGCATTTAACTCTAGTTTCAACCACTTCAGCACTTTTATTTGCAGTCTGCAATTTCTGACCCCTCCCCGTTTTTATTTATTTTTTTTTAAATCAAGTTCACAGGTGCTTAAATGCAAGCCAGGTGACCTTCCTGTTTAAAAAAAATTGATGAGGCCAAGTTTGTTTCTGCAGACGTGTGTAGCTGTTCAGGTCATGGTGAGCAAGTGAGAACTATTGAGCACCTCAGCAAAACTTGTGCCCTTTTCCCAAACCCACTACACTTGGTCCCAGGGGTGAGTTTTCACGTGCTGTGTAAAGCAACACTTGGGGTAAACCGAAGTTAAGAGAAACAAGTGAGTTTAAAACACAACTTTGAGGCGTTACCTCTCTTATGTCTTCGTTGCCTTCTTTGATATTCTCTGTTGCACCCACAACTAATTGATGGATGTTGTCAATATCAGTTTCCTGTTGGAAAAAGAAATAAAAATTGAGAAACGGTAATGAATGTTAGGGGAAAAAATACTTTCCAAGAACTTGGGGAACAAACAGAACTCAAAAATAAAATAAAATCTGGTATTACTAACATCTTTGTTTCATTGATGCACAGGTATAGAGTAACACAATGAAGTTGTGATTTCTTTATCTGTGATTTTATGAGCCTGAATGCACACCACCAAAAGCAGCAGGAAGTGTCCTGTGTATCTAGAATCACATCTAACCTGTTTCATTTTTCCCAGCTCTTTTGGAAGAGACGCCAACATTTTCAGAGAGAATGCTGCTCTTAAGTAACACATTTAACAGGACATCAGTTCTGAGGCAGAGGGATCATTCTAACACATATGTTGCCTTTTCTATTCCTGGTACATATTAATAAGTAACAACAATAAGTATCTTGATTCTGAATTTGAAAAACAAAAATATTCACCTTCACATTTGCATTAAAGATTTATACTAATCTTACATTTACACAATGCATGCAACCAAGACCAAAATACCCCCAGGAAAATCTTCAAGCTGTATTTGCTGCTTTACTGTTAAACTATACTAACCTGTTGCAAGACTTTCTCAGTGAATATCTCTTGTAGTCTGGAGATTTCCACCACTTTCCCTTCAATTTGCCTTGGCAAAGAACAGAAATACTCCATTAGAAACTAAGTGCACACGTCCTGCTGCTGCAGATTCGGAGGCTCCAGCCCGGTGAGTGGCTGCTCAGGAGGTGAGTTTTGTCAGCTGTCAGTGGGGCAGCAACAATTCCTGGTTGGAGGAAGACCAGCCCATGGTGCTGATGCCACCCACAGACAGGTCTCTGCAGGGGATCAGTGATGGCACCTCCCCTACTGCTGGATGGGGAACTTAGTATTTCAAAACTTAGGTAAGACAGAATGTAAGCCTTCCAAATTAAATGGAACTATTCTCGATAGTTTGTGTGACCCCCAGAACAATTATTTACACTCTGGTGTTCCTTTCCTGGGTGCTCCTGTTATGTCCCACCTCCTCCCACAGTCAGTGCCCTGCACGGGTGTTGTCCAGGTCACGGGACCAGGATGTGACACAGTAACACAAAATTGTACCTGACTTCGTCGAAGAGATTGTTCATTTCACCAACAAGTCTCTGGTTCTCTTGTTCAAACTGGAAAAAGGGGAGGAAATGACACATGTGAGTTCACATGCTTGGACTTGGAGACCTTTCTCAACACCCAGCACAATCAGCCATCTCCCAACCCTTCCTTGCCATCCATTACAGTCTGTCTCAACTGAAACAATCTCATTACTTTGCAGTAAGGAAGAATAGAGCAGATAAATCTGTCCATTTTATATTATTTCAGAAATCTGAGTGGAGAAAGCTTTCATGCCATGAAGCATGTGATTTGCTTCATGCCATCTTTGCACTGTCCTTCACGTTCATTTACTGTCTGTGAAATGAAGTTTAGGAGCCTTTAGACTTAGCTGCAGTTTGAAGAACCCGTTCATCTAGTACTTGATACTTCACAAATGCATTGGCTTTAGTTATTCCAGAAGAGCTCTTCCATTTAAAACATCTCAATATACTATTGCACTGCCTTTGTCAAATACAGTCAGAATGCTTCATACAGGCAAATAAGCTTTGACTTTCCAAGAGTACCTGACTCAGATAATTTGGGACCCATCAGAGAACAAGTGACCATGCCACAGGTATGGTAAGGTAATTTGGGAAAACAAAATGGGCACACTGGAGAGAAGGGTATCCCACTTCACAGTGGAGGTTGTTGGAAACCATGTGATGAGGGTTGCGTTAATGAGGACACGCAGAGCTGGGATGTTCATTGCAAGGTGCCTGCATGAGCTTGATCCTGGGATCTGAGAGTCATGGGGGGATGCAGCATGTGGTCCCTGCCCCCAGCCACCCTTGGGCAGCTCTGCAGCCTGTCCAGGCAAAAGGGTCCTGCCACCAGGGACAGCAGAGCACCTCCCGTCTGAATGGTCACCGGCTCAATTTTGGAACAGGGTGGGGAAGTTTATTCAAGGTGTTCTAGTAATTCTTTAGGGCCAAAGCATCAGTTAACAGCTGGACCTTCATGGTGTGGATACAACCAGCCAGATCTTGGCACTTCTCTCACAAAGCTGGGAAAGATGTGGTCTGTGCAGTTGTACAGAAACTGCACACAGGATACACTTTTCTACTGGAAACATTACCTGCTCTGTGCCTCTGGCAAACCCAGGTGATACGTGCTGCAGCGAGTGCCAGAAAACAGCATTCAGACTGCAGAGAACTGGACACTGGAGCTGTGCAATACAGCAAGCCCTGTTCCAATTCAGTTGATCTCTCCATTTTGAACTAGCCTACGTATCACATCGGGACTTGGGCATAATTCAATCATGTTGCAGTGCCATTAGCAATTAAAGGGCAGCAGTCCTCAGCCACCTGCCAAGGACTCATTATCCTTCTCAAGGCAGAGCAGTGCTGTCAAAGATGGAAATGCCAACAAAGCAGCTCTGCTTCCAGCTCTGACCTGGTTTTCAGTTGGTGCAACAGGAATTGCTTGCTATCTGAGCACATACCCAACAATTTAGCTGGCAAGAAAAGGAGGCACTGCCCAAAGACAGTAAGGATTTGAAAAATAAAGCATGTTAAATACTGAGGGTGCAGTGAAAATTATCTAGTGCAGCCACTGAGGAATTTGTCCTGCTCCCCTCTCTCCCTGTGTACGTAGTTCTAAGCAAGTGCTTCTGCTCATCTGATTTCACATTTTAGCTCACTAACCACTTCTTCCTCTTGAGTTTTCTGGTGGATTAATAAACTGAGTTCCACCACAGGACCGGATGAGATAGGACTGGCTTGAGGAAGAGTAGAGAGCAGGAGTTGAGCAAGATTTCTGCACTGACAGAGAACAGCCCAGAAAAGTAATATGTACATTGAGAAAAGGCAAGGCACCTTTCACAGCCTTCACTTTTCTTCTCTCCCTCACCTCCACACCATTGCCAGTATCCCCCACACTTTGTGCTGGAACATTTTGATCTTGCTTCAGCAGGCCCATCAGGGCCTCAGAGAAACAGTACCTGTCTCTGTAAGCAGCATATTAAATGTCAATCCGCCCGACTTAAGGTGAAATTGTTACTGTTAAAAAGCAGAAATTTGTGTCTTTAATCTCACAGAAGTGAGTGTAAAATGACAGGTATGTGTTTGAAGAAGGGTAACAACGAATCTCACAGAAAAAGGTTTAGTCTTCTGACATGGGCAATTTATGTCATGCAGAATAAAGAAAAATTACTTTTTATTTCTTTTAACATACAGTATTTCTGTATAAATATTCAACGTCAGAAGTTCCCTATTTTGCTGCCTTGGTAAAACTGAGATGGCAACTGATTTAGAAGACAAATTATTAATACAGAAGCAGTGAATGATTTTAATCCCTTACAAATAGTATAAATCCACTTGAGATAGTATTCTTTTAAAAGTCCCTTTGATACTTAAAACCCTCCACTGGCATGGATTGCCTTTTAAACTGCTAAATGATCTTCCAACTTGAAATCCTGGCTGATGAAGTGCTTGGCACAGACAGCAGTTAAGATATGCTAAAACAGTCAACTGCACAAAGGGTTAGAGCACTGAACACATCATATCCCAATGTGCCGCAAAGGGATTTACATGATGGGAACATAAAACCAAGCTCTGGTGATCAGTACAGCTCAACAGTTTATGGCTTATTGAAGTCGTCTTTTATGACAGTGAAATGTTCTGTTACCAAAGTGCAGCATAAAGTGACAAACTCCTTAATAGATATAGCTAAAAATCTAATGCAAAAAAAAAAAAAGAAATAATCACCACTTCTTTTTGTTATCCCAGGGAAGAAATCATTAGATATGCTGTTCCTGAATTTAAGTCAAAACCAACCAAATCAAAACCCGATAAAGTCAGAGAAGAGCAGATATTTTCACAACTCTGAATGGCAGAATCAGATTTTTTTCCCTACTCAATGCAACCACAAGACATCTGCTCGTAATAACTATAAAAACCATTAATACACCTGTACTCAAGAGTAATAAACTGAAATTTATTATGCAAATCATGCAATAGTCTGCAAGTATGTTAAACAATGTCAGGGTCTTTCCCGGGCATACAATACTGATAGACATTGCTGCTGTAGCAGTATGATAGGGCTTTAATTCATTATTTTATCTCCATAAAGGACCACAGAACTACGAGGAAGTTTTATTAAGTACAATTTGAAACAATGTATCCCAATTTAAAAACAATTCAGCAGTTTATACACTGTAACTCTCCTCATAAAACTGTTTAGGATGAAAAGGGCTTTTGAGACCAAGTCCAACTATTAACCCAGTACTACCAAGGCCACCAGTAAACCATGTCACTAAGTGCCATGGCTACACATCTTTTAAACCCCTCCAGGGATGGTGACACTACCACTACCCTGGGCAGCCTGTTCCAGTGCTTAACAACCCTTTCTGTGAAGAAATTTTTCCTAAGATCCAATCTAACTTCACCTGGGCCAACTGGAGGCCATTGCCTCTTGTCTTGTCGCTTGTTACCTGGAAGAGGAGGCCAACCCTCACCTGGCTACAACCTCCTTTAAGGCAGCTGTAGAGAGCAAAAAAGTCTGCCCTGAGTCTCCTTTTCTCCAGCCTAAACACTCCCAGCTCACAGGCTCACAGGTTATTCTGAGTTGGAAGGGACCCTCAGGATCATCTAGTCCAACTCCCCACCATCCAGACCATGTCACTGAGCTCCTCATCAAGTCTTCTCTTAAACACCTCCAGGGATGGCGACTCCACCACCTCCCTGGGCAGACCATTCCACTGAGGGATCACTCTCTCTGAGAAAAACCTCTTCCTGACATCCAGTCTAAACCTCCCCTGGTGCAGCTTAAGGCCACGGCCTCTTGTTCTGGTGTCATCAGCCTGAGAGAAGAGATTCACACCCACCCGACTGCAACCTCCCCTCAGGGAGTTGTAACCAGCACTGAGGTCACCTCTGAGCCTCCTCTTCTCCAGGCTGAACAACCCCAGTNCACCTGGGCACACTGCTGGCTCATATTGAGTTTCCTGTCAGTCATTACTCCCAAATCCCTCTCCATTTCACCGCTCTCCAGCCACTCATCCCCCAGTCGATAGCGGTGGATTGGGTTGTTATGCCCAAAGTGAAGAACCCGGCACTTGGTCTTGTTAAATCTCATATTATTGGAGTCTGCCCATCTCTCCAGCCTGTCAAGGTCCCTCTGAAGGGCCCTCCCACCCTCTGGCAGTTCAACACAGAACAGAGCAGTGGTTTGCTTGGCTCTGAGCATCTACATATTGTGGCAACGTTTACATTTGACACCTGCGGTGCACACATACAGAGTACACAAATATACAAATCTGTTCACAGTCTGACAACTTCAATAATATACAATCAAATCCAGCAGGAAAACAATGACCTGACCAGGAATGACCCTCAGTGTGGGGAGGGCTGTTCTAGTAAGAGGATGGTGTTGTGGAGGTACCTTTTATTTAATTCTAGTTTTTTGCTATCTGTACTAAACAGTGTAGAGAGCAAACCCAAATTTTAAATGCAAATTCGTACATGGAAATTTAAGAATTAAATATGGCACAGAAGCTGTAATAATATTTCAGTGTATTAATATATATAAGTAATATACATTACTTCAAAGTATGTTATTTTTATTTTGGTAGCATTTTGATCTTTTTAATTTGGAGCATTAGTGTCATTTTTATGCCCCTTTTCACAGGCAGTGTGACTCCTTAAAGCACAAGAGATTGAATCAGTGTAAAGCTAATAAAATTTAAAAACAAAGGAAAAAAATAGCATAGCAGAGGAGAGCTCTGAATGGGTAAAGAACAGTAATAGATTTAAAAAAAAAGGTGTGTTGGCTCCCCTCTAGAGTTTTGGATTGCAGATTTAGGGGTCCAGAAATCCATCAAATCACTCTGAACATAAACGTTTCTCTTATATGAGGCCTTATTCTGGAAAGTATAAGGTATGATAGGATTTCATGACAAAGAAATGCCTTTATTCCTCAAGCACCATGACAAGGGATGTTTAAAACTTAATTACAGTGTGAAGCCTACAAAACATAACCCCCATTTAGGGGTCAGACAAAAAGCCCTGTCAGAACCACCACCTTTGATGCTTTTCCCCCCCCCCCTGTTCCTCTGGAAGTTTGCAGCAAGAGGGGGAAAATGGAATTGTGGCTAAAGACAGAAGAATGAAAATATGCAAAGGATTCTCGTTGGAAAAAAAAAAAGGCAGAAAGGAGGAATAATTTAATTTCAGATTAATTTAGACTGGCACTCAAGAACAATAAGAGAGCACACAGAGCAGCCTCTGAAGAGCCTTTTCTCTTCAGCAAACCAAACCATAATGACATGGAACTTACTCATCTCTGACTGGAAAGAGTGATGCAGATCGTGTCTGGGAACACTTCTAATCACTGCCAAGGAAGTCCTTCCCCTTAGTAAAGCTCACTCTTTTGAAATATGCCCAGCTACTGACTGAAATTGTCTGTTTTATCAATTCAACTGTAAGAGGAATTGGGTGGATCAATATAATTATTCTGCATAAAATTAATGTTAAAAATTAATTTGGGTGAATCTATTTTTTTTTAATATATACAAATCCAGCAGAAAACACAATAAAATGCACAATAAGACACAAGATAAACTCACCATTTGTATTTCTTCAGGTGAGAGCTCATCTTCACCTTTGCCATCCCCCCATAACCCAAGGTTGCTCTGGGCATCAGGCAGATTCCTGTCTGTAAAAAAACCCCCACCAAACACTTGAGATGTTACAGGGCACTGAATAGTGAAGTGAAAATATCTTTTCAACCATGTTAGACTGCTGATGGAATTGTTGTCTCTCCTTTGTCTGAGATTCACCTTATATTTACAGCACAAAATTTTATCAGTAACTTTTAGTGTCCAAAGTGTCCAAATTTCTCTTAAACTTTTTCGTTTAAGTTTGTTTAGACTTTAGAAAATATTCAACTCTATTTTTTCTCATTCTGTGAACTACAAGAAGTTGCACTAAGATACTGAACTCACAATACACTGGAGTTTTTAGGGTATAAAATATTGTAGCAGTTGTGTTTTAACAGAAAAAAACCACACAATTCTCATAATAACACTCTATATGCAAACTATTATCTTCCAAGGAGACTTGACAGCCACACATTTCAAAACCTAAAAACCAGAATTTTAGAGATGTTTAGTGCAAAGTTCACAGGACAAATTCGATTTCCTCATGCTGTTCCAACTTCCCTATCACAGTGCAAATCCCACTGTGTCTGGGGTCCTCCAATCCCACAAATCAACCATCACACATCAAAGCTGCTCCATCCATTCCAGCAGTACTTCCCCTTTGATTAAAGCTAATCAGCTGCATAAAAATCTTCGCAGGAGTCGGACATAAAAGATCTTGAAGGGCTATTTCTGGGACATTCCCTTCTGGAAGGTTTAATTTTAGGCTTAATTATATCCTTCTGATTATAGAGGAACAGATTAGAATGGGAAAGAAAAGAAACTGTGCTACAGGAATCTACTGTTTCTGAAGCTTTTTTAGCATCAGTATTTAAAAAGCTCCTGATAAGACTGAACCCTTGAGAGGGCCCCTCTCTCTTCTCTCCACTGGCTGTGACATTTTTACAAAACTCCAAGAGATTTGCACCACCCACAATGGATCAATGCTGAACCTGCTTGGACTTAATCAGATGCAGGTTGCACATTAAAACACAGAAAGATGTAGTTTTTACTTTTCCATACATTCAAGCTTCCTGTTTATCCTGGTCAATTTTTTTTTCAGGCATTTATGAGTATTTTATTTTCTTATAACCAGGCTGAACAAACCATGACAATAGGAGGGGACATGGATAAGGAATGTAGTAATTTTTTTTTTAAAACCCAAATAAAATGGATCAGTTTTTCTTCTGAGTAATAAGAAATAAACCTGAAAATACCTTTTTTGTTTAAGTTTGTTTAGAAAATATTCAACTCTATTTTTTCCATGGGGTGTCACCAGTACATCAAGTTTATTTCACAGAAACACAAAACTTATTGGTTTAGGTAATAAACATTATTTATGTTTTAGCAACATTAGAATAAATTATTTACAATATTCAAAGTAAGATAATTAGTTTATGGAGGGGAAAAAAATAAATCCCTATTTTCTCCCAGAGGAATCAATTACTTTCAGGCACTGTCAGCACTGTTAAAACAACGGCACCTGTATCCAGTGTGATTGCTAATCAGCAAATCCACTTATGGGAAGAGGTGAGCAGGAAACATGGTCTCCCTCGGGTCCCTCCTGTCACTGTGGCACCTTTTGGGCTCTCTGGCAATAAAGCTTTTCTGTAACTCACTACATTTGTGTTTCAGACAGAGCAGTAGTTACCTCATGACACACATAGAAAATAATCATCAAAGCCCCCGAACTACTTCTGTGCCACAAGAGGACAGCTGCTAAGCTTGTAGACCACTTCAAAAGCTACTTATTATTTGCATTTATTTCCATAAACTGTCAAATTTGTAATAGGCAAATAAATACAGCCAGCATATAAAAGCAATCTCCAGAGAGACTATTTCCCTACCATGAGGCAGGAACACTGTAATTCTAATGTAAACAGGTGTTTTGCCTCAAAACAGAAGTAATCACAGTTTGCTTTGTATTCTGTCAGAAAACCCAGACAAACCCCAAGTTGTACTTTAGCACATCAAGCAGGACATTCAGCTGTTCATCAGAGTGTTCAAATGAAGGACAGGACCACAAGCTGCTCCCAGAAGTATCTTTGGAGATGGGATTTAACACAAGGGACCCAGGCAGGGTGATGATGGCTAATTCATCAAAACAAATTATCACCACCAACATCCTGGGGAGGAAATAGTTAATTCTTAAATGTAATCATTCTCCAGTTCCTCAAAAATTGAAAAGTTACTTGGAAAAAAAAAATAAAAATCAAAGGCTGTAAGATTTAACCTGAGAGTCTTGTTTCCCAGTCATCTTGTTCATGTTATTTTTACACTTCAACAGCCACCTACCAGCAAAGTCACAAGGCTGATTTCTATAAGCAGCAGCAGCTACCAGCAAATACTCATCTGTGAGGGATCACAGGCTCTCTGCATTTACAAACTCTTTCAGACAGATTTATTTTGACACACAAATTCCACAATTTTCTCAAAGTCTAGTCAGCAAACCCTCGTCAGTACTGCAGCAGCATCACTTGTGTGGCAGGACCCCTTCTCCCTCATAATTAAAGCCTAAATTCATAAAAGTGAAAAGTGGAGTAATCAAAATTAACATGCAATAAGCACAGCTGCATTTCTATTTATTGCAGTGGTTTGCTGTGTCCAAGGCAACCAGAGAACGGCATTTTCCACGGCGTGGTGCAGATTTTGGGAGCTAAAAATTGTAATGGGCACCATGTGGTGGGAGAAAACACTTCCAGAGACTGCAGGGACATTTGGGAACAAGAAAAGAGCACAAGGCAATGAAGATATGCTGCTGCTTCTCTGGTGGCACTGGCTCACAGCTGCAAAACACTGATAAGGTGTTGGGGTGAAATTCATCCATGTGCCTGTGTGCTGCATCACTTACAACAGGCTGTAAGAAGGTAGGAAGCACCAGAAACAGCACAACATCAAAATCTGGACTTCTTACATTAAATTCAATGTCAGGGATAAAAAAAAGGGCACCCTGACAGAGCTGAAGTACAAACTGGTTGGGAAGATAAGCAATGACACATCAGACGATGAAGCCGCTCGCACACTGTGAGGTAATTCAGTATTAAGAGTCTTCATCCAGAAGTGGAAAACCCACTTCACATGGCCCTGAGATCACCAAGCAGAGGAACTTCAACCTTTTAATAAAAACCACTAAAGGAACAACAACTGCATCTGTTTTGTATTCATGAAGTATTATCCCAAAGTAATGTAACTGAAAGAAAAAAATTCCTGCTGTAAAGTGACAGCAACTGGCCTTTCTAACATGAAAAATTATGTCCTATTGACCAGACAGGCCTTGCCACAAAAAAGTAAAATATAACTACAATTTATTTTTACCTTTGCTTTCCTCAGCAGAAAGTTTTTCTTCAGAATCATCTAAAGGATTCAGTGAAGATTTTTCAGGGGCAAGAGGTGATTTGGACACATTGCTCTGCTCGGGTTCAAGCCTGGACCTAGAAGCACAAGAGTCTGTAATTTAACTTATACCACACAGATAAACTTCTCTAAAATGGAAACAAATATATACTACTAAATCTAATACTTTAACTCTTGCAAACTTCACATGAAACATTTTCCAGTCAAAATACAAAATGGACTTAGCAATTTCCATTGAAATGTCATTCCAAAGGCAAAGAAAGCACATAAAGTACTCCTGGACAAAACACACCATATGCTTGGTGAGGAGAATATTGAGAAGGAAAATCTTGAAGGTTATAGCATAAAAATACAGACACTTTATTAAACTTCCTTTCAAAAATCCTTGTATTCATTTCTTTTAAATCCTCAACATTTTGATCATGCTGAAAACTTCTTTTTAGTAGCAATGGCCAACACTCCTACTTTATTTTTTTGAGTAATAATGATAATTTTACCTTTTCTTTTCAATTACCATAAAGGAAAAGTAAGAAATTACAACAGGATTAGCTTTTTTAATGCTACATCTAAGTCCCTATTAAGTGCTGCTGAGAAGGTAAAGAACTAAAGAACCAAAAAACCCCCAAAAGCAACGAGCTGAATCACCTGCTGTGCCACCTTCATCACTTCCTCCCCCCTCAGATATAATCATCAGTTAATCTCATTATCATCTGCAGTTCTCCCCCGTGCCCAACAGAAGGTGATGCATTTTGTGTTCCCTTCCTTCTTTGCATTGTGTCTAAATTCTAACCCATAATTAGAAAACTCTGAGCAAAACAGAATATAATGCATTAGTCATCGCTGGGTGACTGTTATTTAACAAGAAAAAAACAGTAGCAAGAAGGTTTTTTAGTTATAAACCTCTGCAAGCACTTGGCAATTTCACAAAAAACAACTCTTCTCTCATCTCCTCCCTCTCAAGTCCCAAATTTGGCTAATAATGGGAAAAAATACTTACCTAGGTGCCTGTGCAGCTCAAATAATAGTTTTCATACCAATAAAACACCAATTCCCCAGTTAACAAAAATATCAACTTGATTTTAGTAACTGCATACATAATTCACAAAATATTTGTGATAAAGATTGGGTTATGCCCTGGGATTTGTTCAAATTGAATTTTAATTTTAATTACAATTCAGCCATCACATCACCTCTGCAATCCATACAGACTCCACCTAGTCAACATTTGTTTTCTTATATATTCGTTGTTTTATATATACATATATAAATATATATAAAGAGAGGCAAAGAGCTATGACTGCAGGAACCGTGTTATCTGTCTTTGAAGGTCTTTATTCTGAGGAATATTTATAAGGTTACGTATTTTTACACATGAATAATATCAGGCTGTTCCATTCTGTTCCGGGAGTTACAGAAATACCAATGCCTTACTTTTCTCTCATTGTTTCTTATCAAATTCCAGAACAGGTTTGGGATATTTTGTACTGCACTGTTTATGTTTCAGGAGGATACTTCTGAGTGAATCTAATTATAGTTAATCAAGATAAATCATTCTGAATATAAGATACTCAGGGACTTTAGAAAATATCTCTCTGGTTTCAACGTAACCATAACTCATCAAACAAACACCAAACTGATAAACCAGCAGGAATTTTTCGAAAAACACTCAAGAATTTCAATTCTTGATGTGCGTGCTCTAGAATTTGCTATTTTTAAATTATAGATAATGGACCTTGAGATCAGTAATTAATATTCAACTAATGCAGACTGAGAAGACATGGAAAGCCAACTTTACACATTACCAATGTGAAGGATTTTGTTCTAAACAATTTTGGTTAGCGTATTACTTAATGAGGTGCATAAAAATAGGTTGGTGCATTTGCAGAAGGCAAACAGGTTTATTAACCCATATTTTACTGATTTGGTTCTTTAATCCTTTACCCACATGAGAAGTACAACACTATATTGGCACTCTGTGAAAGAGCCCTGGAATGCACCTGCTGGCAGCAGAAGATGCTCATCAAACCTCCAATCTCCTTAAAATCTAAACATGAATACTGGTTGTATTGAATGTCCTACAAGTGAAAGGCACAGTGAAGCTGTTTTTGACACTACTCACAGTCTCTTCTTGTCTATCACTCGCTTAACTCGGATGGCTCTTTGTTCGGAATACAGTTTGCACACTCCTGGTCAAGACAGCAGTAAACAAAATTTCAGGTTAGCAGGGCAAGATCCCTCTCTTGGAAAATGCAATCAACCATTTTTTCACCAGTTGATAAATATTAAGTACTTTTTAAGTAATCTTCAATGAAGTCCAAGACAGCTGTTCTGTGCTCCTTTACCTGAGCAGACTGGACACCCTTGTGTGCTGGGAAACAAAAGGAAGAGGGAAAAAAAATATTTTAAATTTTACTGAACTCCACAACAGTTTGTACTTTCAGTTGATATGCAAGTTATATTCAAAAGCCTATTTATATTTTACATATATTATATGTTAGTATTACTTTTAAACAAAGCTGTATTTAAATACAGATTCTCTAAACTGGCAAGTTATTACAACAAATCAAAAACTAGAAACAACTAGTGTGTTACAGTATTTTTATACATGTTACAGAGTTACTTACACATGCTACAGTTATACATATTATATCAACTAAATTTCTAAACAGGAGTAAGTGTCACCTAGCCAAGAACAGCAAAGCAGATCTAGAGATTTAACTTGCTTTTAAAAAAAAATCAAACTTATTCAAATTCCCAGTGTTCAGACTATGTGGAAATATTTGAGATGTATTGTGTCAAACATCCTTTTAATTCACATATATTGACATTTCTCGTTTTTACTACTCAGGTAGTAAATATTTAAGACTTTTTTTACACTTGTTAACTGGTGTATTTGAACAAATAAATGGAACTCCATGCTCTGGCTTCTCTTGCCACTAATATTAAAAAAATTAACTACAGTACTAATCAACCAATGGATTACACAGATGCAAACAAAAAGGCAATGAGACTTNATGGCTCTTTGTTCGGAATACAGTTTGCACACTCCTGGTCAAGACAGCAGTAAACAAAATTTCAGGTTAGCAGGGCAAGATCCCTCTCTTGGAAAATGCAATCAACCATTTTTTCACCAGTTGATAAATATTAAGTACTTTTTAAGTAATCTTCAATGAAGTCCAAGACAGCTGTTCTGTGCTCCTTTACCTGAGCAGACTGGACACCCTTGTGTGCTGGGAAACAAAAGGAAGAGGGAAAAAAAATATTTTAAATTTTACTGAACTCCACAACAGTTTGTACTTTCAGTTGTTATGCAAGTTCTATTCAAAAGCCTATTTACATTTTACATATATATTAGTATTACTTTTAAACAAAGCTGTATTTAAATACAGATTCTCTAAACTGGCAAGTTATTACAACAAATCAAAAACTAGAAACAACTAGTGTGTTACAGTATTTTTATACATGTTACAGAGTTACTTACACATGCTACAGTTATACATATTATATCAACTAAATTTCTAAACAGGAGTAAGTGTCACCTAGCCAAGAACAGCAAAGCAGATCTAGAGATTTAACTTGCTTTTAAAAAAAAATCAAACTTATTCAAATTCCCAGTGTTCAGACTATGTGGAAATATTTGAGATGTATTGTGTCAAACATCCTTTTAATTCACATATATTGACATTTCTCGTTTTTACTACTCAGGTAGTAAATATTTAAGACTTTTTTTACACTTGTTAACTGGTGTATTTGAACAAATAAATGGAACTCCATGCTCTGGCTTCTCTTGCCACTAATATTAAAAAAATTAACTACAGTACTAATCAACCAATGGATTACACAGATGCAAACAAAAAGGCAATGAGACTTCACCAATCTCTTTGTCAATGTTTCAGATTCACTTTTCAACACTCAGCATTACTTTAGCCTTTATCAACAACCAAGACAATCCATCTAAGAGCTGCTCATTTTACCTTCTGTTCTCAGCTGATGAATGGCATCTGCACATGTTCTCATGAACACCTGAGCATCCTGATCTATCTGGTCACGCTCCGTGTCCGTCATTCTCCCAAACTCGGACACAATATGGCTGAGAAACAAGACAAACCCATCACTTACAAAACCCCCAAAATAAAATCCACAAGTGCACATCTTAGACCTTCCTCCCAACTCGCCATCTCCACAAAAACTTCCCTCCCTGCAACACTGGCTTTCAAATAAAATTAATAGAAAGTACAATAACTATAATATATTGGGTTTCTGGTAGTAGGGCAGCTCTGGGGGAGGCTTTTCTTTGAGAAGTTGCTGGAAGCCTCCCTCACAGCTGGCAGAGCCAATGCCAGCCAGCTCCTGGCTGGACCCGCTGCTGGCCAAGGCCAGGCCAATCANCCACGCAGGAGCAGAACTGTACCTGGTAGGATCTGTGTGCTTTGGGATGGGACCACACTGGAGCAGCCTGTGCTGAGGAACTGCACCCTGTGGAGTGACCCACGGGCAGCAGAGTTGGGAATGGACCCATTTGCTGGAGAGGGTTGTGAAGGACTTTCTCCCATGGGAGGGACCCCAGGGAATGCAGGGGAATGGCCTCCTCCCCTGAGCAGTGGCAGAGAAACACCAACTGCCTGGTTTTCCCCTACTCCTGTGCCCCTCAGCCACTGAAGGAAGGGGGAACGTGGTATCTGTTGTAAGAGACAGAGGTTGGGGGGTCGGGGGAAAAGGTGCCTTAAAGATCTGTGATACTTCTCACTTTAAGCTCTGACCTTGTTAGAAATAAATTCTTTATATCTCTATCTCGAAGTTTGTTTCGCGTGAGAGTAAGAGATTTCTAATGGTCCTTCTTTGCCACAGCAAACCCTCCCGTTTTTTCCCCTCTCTCCCCTGTTTGTTTGGGGGTGGAGTGAGAGCAACTAGAAAATACATCATTACCCTCAGCAATTATTCTAATTTCTATTTCTATATTGAAAATTCTATTCCAATTCTGAAAATATGAATACAACTTGAAAAATTTAGGTAAAGGAACAGCTCACATTCTGAAGGAAGTACAAAAAAGGAAACTTATTTTACTTAAATATGTTTTTATTATCCTAAATACAGTAATTCTTAAAGTAGTTGTATTATGAAATCTGTGAATTCAAACTAGAAGAAGAATCCTGGGAAATAATGTGCACTTTTAACAACAAGTTGGTTGTAAAATTTATTAAAACCTAGTCACAAAATCACAGAATTAATAAGGTTGGAAAAGACCCTAGAGATCAAGTCCAACCTATCACCTGTTACCTAACCTAACTGTCCCATTGTTCATTTCTATTTTATTTCTTTTTTTTATTATTATTACTTACAGAAAACCAGCCATGTACAGGGTTTCCATTTATCTCTTACCAGCTGAATTGTTCTCCTTTGGTCAGGACAGACAGGTTTCATAAATTTATGTGAAATCCCTATCACAGCTGCAACCAGTGATTGTTAAGATACAAATCTAATTTGCACTTCCTGAGAAAGCCACTTCTGAATGATGAAAGATGTGAAATCGCCTGATTTTTGAAATAGTTAATGGAGTCCCCAACCTGTCTAACATAACATATTGGCAGCTACAAATGAAACATAACTCACACTGTTAAATATATTAGGACAGAGCTCTCCCATCCTCCCTTTGCACAGCTTGTAGAGATGAGTCTTTTTGTTACCAGTCTGTGAATCAGTAAGTTCTTAGCATGTGTAAAGTCAGAAAACACGTTCCTACATCCACCCCCACACAGGCCCAGGCAGAAGGGGAACATTAAAGTCACCTGGTATGTCATAACATCCTTCAGTAAAGCTTCACCTATAGAGCTGAACATTTTAAGGCACACAAACTCAGATGGAAAATGAGGATGGAGTAACAGCCCAATGAAGCACAACCCCTCCATTTTTCCATTTTACATTACAACAATAAATTCTGGCTGGTCTGCTGCTGAACATGGTATTCAGTTTTTCATACATGTCTGTGTTCTTGTATCCTGCCCAGCTTTGTGGTGCTTGCAGAACTACATGCTTTTCACAGACTTTAACATTTCAGGGTAAAATAGAGATTAAAAAAATGCAAACTAGACTTTTAAATCAGACTTTAAAATATGCATGAAAAACCCTGCCTTGGGCACACTTCATTTTTCACTCAAAGTAAAAACTACCACCAGTGTGACTAGTGGTACTGCAGTAACACTCTGAGGATAATTGCCACAGCTTTAAACCAGGGAAGCAAGTTGTTACTTTTCCTGGTTGTTAATAAAAGACTAAGGCAGATCAAATTCTTAAATAGGGGTTCCACCACTTCAAAGCTGGCAAAATGCAGTTTAATCCAGGAAACAAGAAACAGAATCCTTTTCTTTTCATAACTGCTTACAGCTTATGTAGTGTCAGGTACCAGCAACTTTTAAACATGAGCTGGTCAAGATGCTCAGAGGCAAGGATACCTGAAACCCTTGGGAAGGCAAGGATGGAGTCACACAGTCATATCCCATTATGTCAAAACACATATGGCACCCACGAGTACTGATGTCTCCACTGCACATGGAGATTTTACTGAAAATCCATTTAATCACCATCCTCTAACTTCACCGGACAACGCACCATTCATTAAAATAAAAACAGGCAACAACAAACAAAACCACATCAAAACATCAAACAAAAAACCAACTGAACAGGGAAAAAGTCCTGCTGAGTCCTGTATGTCAGAGATACAAACACTTGCTCAGGAGTGCAGTGGTGGCATCACAAGACTGTCACAACTGATCCATCACTAAATCAAGAAAGGCCAAACAATTCAGGTTTTGCAGAAGAAATCAGGATCGTTAGCCAAGACATGCAGATAAGGAAGGGAGAAAGGAAGAAAATAAATCCCTCAGGGGTTTTATCCTAACCAATACAAAAAAACTTTGTAAGAAACTTGGGCTGGAAAAAATGCTGCTTAAAAAATGGAAACCTAAAAAGGAACACAGAAGAATTCAGAGGAACTAGCAGTTTCCATATGGAAATTACATTATGATAATTTGCAATTCTGCCCTTGATGAAAAGGAAAAGTAGGTAATAGAGTAAGAGATCAACTAAGACACTTCAAGAGCTCTTCAGTGAGCTCAAACAGAAGAAGCAGAATATAGAATGTGCAAATCAGTTCTGATTGCTATTGACAAGTCTGAAGGAGTGCAGCACGCAGGGCCATAATCAGAAAAGGGTCAAGTGCAGGATTACAACTTACAACTGTTAACGGATGCCAACGATAACAAGAGATTGCTCTGCCAACGTTACTATGAGAAGCACTTCAGAATGCGGTGTTAGCTTGTCACTCAGCAAAGAAATAAAATTATATAGAGAGTATGAATAAATTCTAGATGTTTATCACTTTTTTAGTTTTTATTAACTTGTGGAGTCGCCATCCCTGGAGGTGTTTAAGAGTAGGCTGGATGAGGCAATTAGTGCCATGGTTTAGACAATGGGTTGGTGTTGGGTTACAGGTTGGACTCGATGATCTCCAGGGTCTCTTCCAACCTTGCTAACACTGTGATACTGTGATGTATCCTCACTGCCAGGAACTAGGAGAGAATAAGCAAACGACAGGTTGATGAAAAGAGGCAGTTTAGCAACTATCTTTAAAAAAAATAGGGTTAAAGGAAAGAAATTTTTAAAAAACCCGAAGGACTTACAGACCACTCAGCCTAGAAAAACACAAGAACAAAAAAGTAGTCTTCAAGCACAAGGCATAGTTAAGCAAATCAAAACTGTATCCAGAGAACAGGGCTTTAATTCCAAACAACACTGCAGACCTGGAGAAATGACAATTCCAATAAGAAATGGTCAGAGGCTCCTCGCTGCAGCAGGAACAATTATCTGAACCCACAGAGAATGGGGAACAACTCAATAGGGAACAGTTCTTCAGAAAATCATCTGGGATCATAAACCAAACACAACAACAACATGTTGTGTTGCATAAAAGGTCGTCACTACAATGGGAGGCACAAATGCAGTATAAAGAATGGCAATCTTTTTGCTGTCCTTAGCTTTGGGTGAGACTTCAGCTGGAGCTTTGTTTTATTTCAACAACTCACTGCAACACTGAGAGGAACAAGTACAATCAAACATCAAAGAGAACACACACAAAAATAGTTCTATAAGAGACTGAGGAAAACCTCTAAATAGATCAGTGAAAAAAATTTATTCTAATAGTATGGGTAAGAAAATAGGAAGAAGCAGAGCACAGGAAATCTCCACTTAAAGAAATATTTAAAAGCAATCATCAATATGCAGTTTTAGTGAGATATGCCCAACTTACCACCTGCAGATGATGCCTTGCAAATATAGAAAGAAATGCTCCCTGTAAGTGGGTAAGTCTATGCATATATCTGTACAATTTTACTTTCAAATACAGCAGACATTTTAAAGCTTCTTTCCATTAGGCATCTATTATGTTTTAGATTGCTTGGTTTCTTATTTAAACAAGTTTTGTGCATTTTCATTTACTGCCTTTTTCATCCAAATGCTGTCTGGCACATCCAAGGTAAAAGCTTGTCTACTCAAATGACAAAACATTCCACAACAACCTATGTCAAATGTATTATTTAAATCTGTGTGGAAACCTCAGCTACTAGAACAGGCATTACAGGCATATCCAAATTGCGTTTACTAGACAAATGCTTAAGACAGGTAAATGCCAGAGCAGGAGCAACTTATGGGGCAACAACAACATCTTTTAAGACAGAATTTGTGCAGAATTTTTTTCCAAGTATGTTATTTATTCAAACACTTAATTGCACAGAAGGATCACAGGAGCATGTAATGAAGAGGCATCAGGAGCCACTTATCCAGCTTTTCCCAGGAAAGAAGCATCATTTTGATTCAGAAGCCCATACTGATTAACAATATAAGTACCTTTGCAGTTGTAAAACACAACACATTAGATGTCTAACAATCCCAGGTGGGAAGGTCTTCTCTCAAACATTTTCCTTTGGATTATGTGATGTTCTGTGATCAGAATTTGGAATTCTCTCAATTCCTTTCAAATGTCCAATTGAAAGAGCAGGAGGAACTACTTGTATTTAAACAGTTCAAACCTTGAAAGATCCTGCAGAAAAACAGGAGGCGGTGGAGGAATCCCAAGAGGACCATTTCAAACTCCCAAGTATTAGTGCACTACAGCTACTTCCTTGAACTATATTTAACAGAAACACACAAACTGTCCTGGTGGTTCAATGACCAAAACCATCAAGGAGCTGAGGATGAAAGGCACAAGTTCATGGGTTATTCTGAGTTGGAAGGGACCCACAGGATCATCTAGTCCAACTCCCAAGCGAATGCCGACCCAGGGATTTTGTTCATAGATGAAACATCAGACCAGTTACCAAAGACACGATCTCACACAGCACAGTGTAAAAAGCAATGTGGGAATGCATTATAGCAAATGGACTGAGAGGAAGAACATAGAAAATGTACAGCAGTCAATACACTAAAAAATAGGAAGGGAAGTAACAAACCTCATCTGAAAGGACTGTTTGCTTAACAAGCAAAAATTAAGAAGTACCCAGATCTTGTTAGCATCCTCAACACCCAAGAATCATGCCTTCTCCTTTCCATGAGCAGTGATTAACTCACTGAGCTGGTTTTGGCTGGGATAGAGTTTTCTTCATAGCTGCCAGTACAAGGGCTGTGATTTGGATTCGTGCTGGAAACAGTGTTGATAACTCAGGGATATTGTTGCTTACACAGAGCCAAGGCCTGTCCTCCTTCACATCGCCCCACCAGAGAGAAGGCTGGGGGTGCACAAGGAGTTGGGAGGGGGCACAGCAGGGACAGCTGACTGCAGGGACATTGCAAAGCACAGGGCATCATGCTCAGCACACACAGGTGGGGGAAGAAGAAGGAAGTGGGGGACATTCACAGTGATGGGGTTTGTCTTCCTAAGCCGGTTAGGCAGGATGGAGCCCTGCTTTCCTGGGGATGGCTGAACACCTGCCTGCCCATGGGGAGCAGTGAATTAACTCCTTGTGCTTTGGTTGCACATGTGGCTTTTGTGCTCCCTATTAAACTGCCTTTATCTCAACCCACGGGTTTTGTCAGTTTTACTCTTCTGATACTCAGTTTGGGTATTCCAGTTAAATATTCGAAGTTTGATAAAATGGGTCAGGGTCTTGGTTTCAAAATAATCCCTCTTGCAGTTGACTTTCTCATTGCTAAAAATTTTTCTTCTAAAAATGAATTCAAGACATCCCCTCTGTAGCAGGGTATTTTATGTATGCCAAAAATAAAACCTCTATTATTAAACAACTTGTAGCCTCCAAAAGTAAGGTCAAAGAAGCAATCAAGAACCTTGATGAAACACATTATGAAGTTTTAAAAGGCATACAATAATTCAACCTGGTAACTCAAAAGCTGAATTTCAACATGTTTTGATATAGTTAAAAAAAACAAGTAGAAGGACTGACAAAATACAGAGAAGTGTCAATTTTCATGAACAAAATTACATCTCCTATATAAATCCCAGCACAGTCTTTCAGTGTTAAATTGTACAGAAATTTTCCCTATTACTTAAATATTGGAAATTTATGGAAACTGATGTCTTGAAAGAGTGAGGGAAGTGTTTGCAAAGACTGAGACCAACAGGGTGGTGCTATGATGCTCTTTGCATCCACAAAGTAGAGCAATCTAAGCAATCCAGCATGGAATTTGACAGTGCTACCTATTTTAAAGTTTGACGACTGAACACAGGATCAACTACAACCATAGATGACACTGGCAAGATTATTTCTGGTTTAATAAAGGAAATCAAACTTCTTTCCTCTCCTTAAGGAATATCTGAGAAGTGGGGAGAATTACCATGGCAATTTACCCACCTCAGACTGCTCTTGGGGCAGTCATTTGCAGTTTCTCAACCTCTGCATTCACGCAGCAAACCACTATTGCAGCATTAAACAGCCAGCACCACCTAGTGTTCCTCACGAGCCATCCAACAGGGATAACAGGGAGCTGTGCACTGCTACTTCTGCCTGCTGCTCGGGAAAAACAGTCCCTCACCCCCTTCGCACACGGAACTGACACCCTCAGGCTTCATTTTCATCAGCACTGACTGTAAATAGTTCTCAGAGTGAAAAGAAAACCTTGATCACTGAATCCAGTGCCCAGGAATTTATTCTGCAGCTCCTTAAGAGGTGTGGGGCTCCGACTGCAAGGTTTTGCTTCAGAACTCACTCCTAAGAGCCAGAAATCATTTTCAAATTCTGAGCCTCATTCAGGCACATTGTCTTCTTCATCTTACAGCAGCTTACAGTAAGCCAGTTCATAAGAAATCTCTGTTTTGGTTTTAGTCATTAGGTCTAATGGTTTTTAAGCTGCTCACTTAAGATAAATCTATTTAAACAAAATGCACACTCACCTGTAAGCATTAATGTAATCCTTTCTGTGTTGCAGAAGAAAATCTTTCAGCTTTCCAATATGAGAAATCTAAATGAATAGAAATCACGATTAAACTTCAGCCAGATAACTGACTCTTTTATGTCTGAAGTCCAGTATTCTGCACTTTAAACATGAATTTGTAAAATCATTAATTCTGTAATTAAAGAAGATAATAAAATTCACTCTTTTATACTAGAATTTTAACATTTTCCAAGCAGTCAATAAATAAAAATAAATCTAAAAAAAGATCTGCTGAATGAAGATCCAGCTCAGAGAAAAGCAGTAAAAATACATTATTTTCCATCCAAAAAGCATAAACACCAAATAACTACAACATTAAACATTAAATATATTAAATACTAATGGTTGTTTAAGTTTACAAATGCAATAAACGTTTACTCCACGTATCTGGGAAAAAGCATCAGAAGCTGCTCAAAGTCTTAAAATCCTATTTTCATGCAAATGCTCCTTGTAATTAAACAACCAAAAAAAAACCCCAAAACACTGAGAAAGAACACAGAATAGTTTGGATAGAAGATGAATTCCTCCAATTATTTTTTTTCAAAAGACCAGCAGCTCTTAGATAATAAGAGGAAAAATGTACGTATAAGACCACAGTACAACTCACCATTCCCTGTGCAAATAAATATGCATCTCATTTCCCTATTATTATTTCCTCTGTTTCATTTTTACTATAAAACCTCATCATATTGGATAAGAATTTTCCCGGTTTCAAGCTTTCCGTGTGATTAACAGCACAGGGAATTTCATCCCATTCACAGCAAACAGTTCTGTCAGTACCTGCAGCAGACCCAAAGCTTCCTGAAGTGCATCACACAGAATAAAAGGGAAATACTGCAACCACTATGAGACCAGTGAAAAAGACACAAAGAGTAAAGCTAAACCATCCTGGAGATGCTCCTTCTCGTTGCCACTCGAATTTTTCACTTGTGCAGTCATCTATTCCTCAGCAAATTTGCTGAATAGGTGAATTAAGCTTGACTATGAAAGCAAAACATTTAAATGTCATACAGAGGAACAATAATACTCAACAAGCAGAAAGAAAGTACTAGAGAGGACAAAACAGAAATGTGAAATAAGAAATATGTCTCAAACCACGTGAATATGCAAACAAACACTAAACTGGGAAAGAGATTAGCAAAATTTTGTAAGCAATAAATCTTAATATTGCTGCAATAGCTACAATTTAGGAGTGATTAACAAGCAGAAAGAATCAGCATGACAAGCAAGAACACTGTCTTACAGTAATTAATTCATCTAGCCACAAAGAGCATTCTATTTGGGCTAAAATTGTCATCGTGTGTTTGAATTGCACTGACCCCACTTTGCCTCTCCTTCATTTGTAAAGCTATTTTCATGAATTTAGAATGACACCATTATGCCCATACTCACATCGAGCTCTCAGTTCCCAAGATTTGCATTAGAAGTGAGACTTCTTGTTCTACTTTCCCTCAAATCCTAACAGCATCTTCCACCACCCTGCACCACTGAGAGGATTTCCCTTTTGTCTTTTTTACAGCATTCAACTTGTCATTACCATATCAACAAAATTAAATCATTTTTAAGAAAAAGAAGGCCACGCTAGCATTGAAGGAAATGTGAATTTTATACAAAATTAAAAAATCCAAACTTTTTTTTTTTGCATGATGCCCAATTTTCTGCAGACACAAAATATCTCTGATTATACAGATATGAATTTTGAAGATATTTTGAAGATATCAATATATCAGATATATTCTGAAGATATCTCCAGGGTCATCAACCTACAATCACTCTGTGGTTATCAGAGACCCACCATACACCCCTTACAAAGTCATCAAGCTCCAGCCTAAAGGTAATAAAGGGTTTTTTCCCTATTACAATGGAATGGTTTTGTTAGAATCCTATTGCTGTTATTGCGAGTTACAACAGATTTACTGATCACCAACTTCTGTCCATCTCCTCTTGCCTGGAAACAGTCGTTTCCCTTAAAAGCTCTGATTCCCTGTGCACTTGTTTGACTTTACTGTCAATAGCTCTGTCTCTGACTTCTGTACCCCAGACAAATGACCCCAAGCTTTTAGTTTCTTCTCACGAAACAGTTCTGAAGCTCCTTAACCCGCAGCTTTCCTCGGCATTTGTTCCAGTTTGTACCCACCCGTTTCCAATGCAGATGATTCGAAAGGCATTCACTGGCGTTAGTTATTTTGTAACTCAGCTGGAAATACCTTTTCTCCCACCATTTTCATTTATTCGTTTCAAGTTTATTCTTTGTTTTGGTCTCCAATACATATTCTACTCCTGAATTTCTTTCTTCTCCCAACAAAACCCAGAGTCATTCAGTCCTTGCTTCTCCCTCTCCTTCCTCTCAGCATCCCCTCATCAGGAGATTTTACCAGTCTGTCTTAATCTAGATTTTAAATTAATCTTGCTCTTGTTTTAGGGAATGCAAAACGTAATTTCCCCAATTAACCCCTCTTCAGCCTAACACTTCTTTCACTTATTCATCTTATTCAGTTCATATTTCCTCTGGCAATCTCCTCTAGACTTCCTGCTGGCACCTTATCAGACCTTATCATCAGATTCCAGGTCATCTTAACCAAGGAAAAGCAGATTTTCTTAAAGCATCAAGATGGTTGGATACATTCTATTTTTAGTAAGACAGTAAATTATACTCATTTTATCTTGTTTTCTGTTCGTTTTTTTCCCTTAAAATCTTAACATTTCTGAATCCTAGACCACTTTCAAGTCAGGTCCTGCTGATGCCATTATCAGTTTCCCTTTGCTGACCTAATTGTAGGCATTAAATTTGCTGCCCTCTGATCAAACGCATAATACCATCTTCAATTCAACTTCTTTTCATTGATCCTATAACCTGGGATTTCTCAAATCCGCTGTGTCTGAACTCAACCTAAAGATTACCTGATAATCACAACTTGGGGGTGCTGAAGTTCTGAGCTCTCCCAATTTCCAATCCCATGCTCTGGTTCCCCACATCTATATTGCTTTTACCCTGCTGGTCCAGCACTTTTTCCTTATTAATTCAGTCTTGAGTCCATGCTTAAACTACTTTTGATCTACACTCCAGTTCCATGACAAACCCATTTTTTTGCTAATTCTCTTTTTATTAAAATAGCTAAAGAATATTTGAACTTTCAGAAGGTTTAAATACCATTAGATAACTCTCTTCGTGAATTTGACCAAACCTGACTTTGTCACCACAATAAGTCTTCTCTTCCATAGGTTTTCATGGCCAGTCTCTCTCCCTCTGCTTTTGCTTTCCCTGGGGTAATTTTTTTGTTACCTTCTATAACTAATCTCTCAGGTAGATCTAGAAGAATTTTAAAGATAGAAGGGCTTAGAGAAAGGCCCTTCATAGTTGAACACTCTTGCACTACATTAAGACTAAATTTACCTTACGGGGAGGATTTTCAGACAACTGAGAATCAGGGGAATAAAATACTTTCCCTCACAATATTGCCAGCACCATTTACATCGTTACAGCAACTTCTGGAGCTTCTGTTCACTCCCAGAATACAGAGGGTTATGTTCCTTCTGACAATGACAACTCTCCCTCTCCCCATTCCCAGTGGCAGCACCTCGAGGGTCAATATCACATCCCAAAACACTGAAATTACTTTTTTTTAAAATTACTCTTCTGGGAATGAGGCTTATAACGTCTAAAACAAAATATAAAGAATCTTTTTTTTTTTCCCCATTTCAGGTCCACAAATACCTGTATCAGCACGAGGGAGAGCAGAAGCTGAATAGCACCAGTAGGGAACTTCCACCAAGATGCATCTGCCATGAACACATCAGGTTATTGAACTTATTTGCTATTTAACTGCAACATAAGAAATTTGACATGATAACCTCCTAAGCTCAGGTACTAAATCTGGAGGCTCCAGGTGTTTTTTACAAGTACACTTGGGAGGTTTTAATCATAAAAACACAATTGATTCTCTACAGCAGCAATTCTCCACTCCGGCAACAAAAGCATCGGCACCATGCACTATAAATTCACATTAAATCCTGCAACATAACTTCTTAAAAGTTACTTTAGTTTACAATGAAGATAAATGCAAACGTGAGCCTATCTCTCTAATACGTATATCTGTGTTTTGTTGCTACTATAAATTTTTTTAAACAACTCCTATTAAAGCATAAAAGCAAATATGGCATCTAATGCAGGTCTGACACAAAAGGAAGCTGTGAAAGGCTGCCATCTGCTACCACAGGTGGCACGCACAGCTCTATTTATACTCTGGGGCCTGCACTAGAAATGGGAGATGTTCTTCTACATATTTAGAGATTTTAGGAATGATTTCAGAGCAGGCTCTGTTGTTAAATGAGGAACAGGAAAGCATTGCCTCAAAGCAGCATCTTGAGGAGGCGCGGAGGCTTCAGAGCAAAGCCGCTGGCTGCACCTCCTTCAGTCTCTTAGCAATACATGCAGCACTGCTCTCCACTGCCGACAAAGAATTGATCACTCATGAAACAGTAGGTTCCAATTTGCATACGTTTAACCCACTGCAAAAAGCAGCAGCATTGTTTGCAATTAAAATGATTGGAGTAGGTTCCCGTGACATATTGTAGGGAGAATTCAACCCTGCTGAATAGTCATTTCCATTGAACAAATACAGAGTTTTATCAAATTTACTCTTCCGTCAGAACAATAAGGGACCATTTCCTACCATATAAAATTCACTGTTGCACTTTGTGCTATGTTGCCACTCTGGATTTTTTTAAATCCAGACTTTGTTAAAGGAAACTTTAAAAATACTTAAAGCCAAAGCACAATAGCATGGCTTTTGTAAAAGTCGTGAGAGACATGGTATTTACTACTGATTTAGCAGCACTGACAAGCACTGCTGGTTGAAGTTCCTTAGTAACCCTAAAAATCGGGGGGGAGAAGAAAAACCCTATACAAATGTTTACATTTATTTTTTCAAGATATTTGAAAAGCATTATCTCCAATATCTTACCTAAATAGATTCCATCTACAGATTCATGAAAAGGTGACTCTATTCCACGATTGCCTCTACAAAAAGTGATAAATTTCAAATTTTTATGAGTATCTAGATACCTATTATGCTTTTAGTTCCAACCACATAGTCAACCTAAAGATACCCACTCCCTATTTCAGAAGAAATTCACAATTCAGTTATAGTCAGTACATGTAATGAAGGCAAGCATTTTCAGAAATCTGGAATAAAACCCAAACATAAGAGATACTACAAACACAATTTATATTAATAATTTTAAAATTAAGAGCTTCGGGCTCTTATCTAAAAATTCAAAACTAGTTAGAAAACCTTTGATACAGAAATTGCTCCTACAGAGAAGTTTTCCAGTACAAACTGCCTTGATTAGATGGAATAATGAACTTTTTAAAAACACCACACATGAAAGGGCAGGTCCCACGCAACTTACTTGTATGTTTTATTTTAAGCACCATCAGCCCATTGAATCAACACAGGGTCCGGCTGGATGTTACTACGAACAGATAAGACTTTTATTTTTACTCAGATTCTACATTTCAAAAACCGGAACCTTCGAAAATTACACAATTCCCTGATCCAGTGACACTCAACCGAGGTGAAGCCAATTAAATTAAACCAAATTTTTTAAATCGGGAGCAGAAGCCGTGGATTTTAATAGGCGGTATGAAGATTTCCAAGTATGAAGATTTCCAAGTATGAAGATTTTGAAGGGATTTGGCTGCCTCGCAGGCCATGAGGTGGTGCTGTCCTCTCAGGATTCAGGGCCAGGGCACAGCGGCCACCTCCAAATGTCAGCCGACCCCTTTGCAGATGATTTGTCTCTTGAGGGGGGGGGGGATACATTTGGTTTAGGTTTCCCCAGCAAACGTTAAAGTTTCTAAAATAGGTCACGCAGATCAATCGCTCTCGTAATCTGAGAGCCCAAAAGAGCAAATCATATCCAAAGTGTGGCACGGGGGTGGCCCCGAGGTGGCGAGGAGACAGCCAGCCTGGCTACCTCTAAATTGTGACTTCGTTCGGTTTCTGCTTTACATCAGCAAATAAGTTACAGCAACTCAAGGGCCGGGGAAACGGTTTAATTGCATTTTATTAGTAGACTTGGATTCGGAGCAAAGGAATTAACCAAGAACGGGGAGATCACGTTAATAAAATGTGGGATCTATGGGGCAAGAACATCCAGAACTACAGGATGAGTTGAAGTACAAGACATGGAAACGAAGATTGCGACGCATTCTAAATCTTCAAAGTAAAGATAACGCAAAACAGTAAAAATTTTTTTAAAACGTTGAATATTATCATTATTTTTTCTGATTTCAAATAACAGTAAGAAGCAAAGCCAAGAGTAGACAGTCTGAGGCAGAAAACACTTCATTTTGCTTAATATCAAGCCATCAAAAAGGAAAAAGTAAAAAAGCACTGTCTTGTACACTATACTAAAAAACTAACTTGGCTTTAAACAAATGTGTTTTGGGTTTGTTTTTAATTCTTGCTTTATTTAACATTTTTACTATGGTGTAAAAATTGCATCATTGATTTCTACTACTGTCAGTTCACACTGAAGCACTTCACATCTGAACTTGGTTGTTTTTATTTTTTATTCTACAAAATGGAGAATTTGGTATTAAGGAACTCATTATCAGCCTAAAAACTTCATCTTATTATGCTTTCCTTAAAGTTAATCCATAGTTGGTATAAGATTTGGTCAAATGTACACATAGAGAAAATTACTTTGAATCCACTGACTTTTTTTTAATTAAACAATCCTAAAATTATATATTCTTACAACCACCGTAATGCTTTGTACTTCAGGCATTTATATATAAAGAAAATAAATCTTATTCTATAATTACTTGCAAACATTGAATTTCAACTCTGAATCAACAACATGCAAACCAGGTACAATTTAAGAGACAAGTCTGTGTTAATTTTGCCACTGTTTTCTTAGGTCTTGTGGGCACGTATTGTTTAGGTATCGTCACGTACAGAACGACATCTAAATATTCCAAAAATAGTCTGTAGAGAGCCAACAGGAACATGAGGTAACCTCCTGAAAAAATTAACAGTAGGTTTTCTACAATGTAACATCATTCTCAATGGTTTTAGCAACCAGTTTTCAGTTATTCTCTGTGGCAACAAATACTTCCAATAAAAAAATTAAAGAGCAGAACATCTGACTTGAATGAAACTCGCTATTTCCCTTTTCCTTGTTTGTTGTCCAAGCCTAATCATAACTTTCTTTAACATTTATACTTGTGCACAATCACTGAAAACCCCACTGACTAAAATATAAACCCCACGACAATAGTGGGGAATGTTTTGGTTGAGAGATAAAAGGAAATTGGCCAAAATACATATCTGGCCTTTACCATAGATGTTCAAAATGGTCCATTTACAAACTTTCAGTAACTGCATTCAACATTGCCTGTGATTTTCTGTAAGGGATATTTTTCTTGTAAAAAAAAAAAACCCAAAAGTTTTACTTTGGTGGTTGATCCAGCATTTTTACCAAATAAGTTTCTCCTCTTCAAATGGTCCTCTTTGCTGACTTTTCTGAGCAAGACACCACTCCTCTGTTAGGGCACCCAGGAATCCAACAATACAACAAAATCCCTCCTCCTACATCCCTGGGGACCCGCTGCTCCTTGTAACAGCAAGCTAAGGTGAGGGAAAAAACAACAGCAAAGATAAAGGAAAATCCTTTTAATAGGACCAGACAGGGATACCAACAATCAGCCTGAAATCCAGTCTTACAGTGTTATGTACCCTATCCCCTTCACCATGACACTTTATAGGAAATAGAAATGTCCTGTAAAATGGGAATTAAGGCAAACCATGACGGGTTCTCAATTCCACAGCAAGGGCAAGAAGTTTATCAGAGCACAAGTGGGACTGAAAACATTACAGAACAAAGGCATCTTGCTTTGTCACCACTCCAGAATCTTCTGAAACAACCAAATTCTGGAACAATCCCTTCCCTTAGAGCACATTACCCTTCCCTATTTCCATGAAATGACCATCAGCTTCCCAAGGTAACGTAGGAAGTGTCTGGAAAAAACCCCTCTGGATCCCGACATTTTGTCCAACACACAATGCTCTTCATCCTGGTTTGGATCTATTTTGAGATATTTGCTAACTGGTTGCCCTATGAAAAAAAAATAAGTAATTTCTACTTGTAAAAATCCACTAGGAAGTCACACAGGAATTTCTCCCAAGAAGGTGCTTGCAGAATTTGAGAGAAAGAAGCTTTAGCAGTAAATAAAACGGGGAATCAGCACTGTTCTTTTGCATCCGAGCAATGCTGACAGTTCAGAGGTGTATTTCTAATCACTGGAAAGCAGAAACTCCTGACAAGATTTCAAGTTGTGAAGTAAGGCACTTTTCCTTTCTCACTTTTTCTCAGCCATGGATCTCAGTAAGGTTTTTTTTTACATGTCCAGTTCCTGTAATTTTGGTAATTTTAGAGTATAATTATTTTTACATTTTTATGATGCCTTTGGGGTATCATTACAAATATTTTTTAGGCATTTAAACTTAGAAAAATAAAATTAAGTAATAGTTTCTCTTAAGGAGAGACTGTCAGTCCTGTTTTGAATAAACTGCCCCTTTTAAAGGCAATCTAGAGATTTATATCCGCTGTAACCATAGAAATTAATCTCGAGTTTAAACAAAATAGAGTAAAACATAATTTATTTAATGAAAATCAGAACAGTGCTATTGCAAATGAAAGTTTGGTTTCTGGGGTTTTTTTTTCATTCAACAGACAGCAGTCTGAAGATTTCACTTGATGGGCTACTTCTTACAACTTAATCATACTCATTTAGCCAATTTGAACTCAAATTTCTGAGTATTTTACTGGAGAGAGATATCAATCAGGAAAAAGAAGTTAAGAACTTAGCAGACTTTAAAATCTGCAGTTAAATACACAAAATAATTTAATGGTAAGAGCAACCATGAGAAACTGGTATGGCATTGCAAGGTGAACAAGAACACCACGGAAAAATTTTCATGAGTTTCTCATATAAAAAGATTTGGAAATAGCAAAGCACAATAAAAGGGAAAAAAACTGAGAAACATTTTTATTTGTCAGTATAGCCAAAACAAATTACATTATGTTCAGGAAAAAAGTGGTTCTCATATATTAAGTATTTACAAGTTTGCATGAAACATTCCAGCATGCAGACCCTCCACAACAATTATAATGGATGAAGAACTTAAAATAGTTAAAATAGTTAAATAAAATAGGTTAAAATAGTTAAGTATTTCTAGGTCAGGTAATTAAGAGTTAAAAGAGCAGCAGCTCTTTCCAAAAAGCAAGTAAATGAAATTGAAGTTCATGTGAGGAAACACTCAGAGGCTCCACAATATAATATCAAAACAAAAGACACAGCCCAAAACCTGGGGAAAAAAATCACATTACAATATATTGAAATAGTTTCCTGTGGGAACATCTGCAAAATTGATGTGGCTGTTACAGAAATTGTGAAAAATATTGGAAGGAAACTTTATCAGAAGAAACACAACCTAGCACATAATTCCTCTAATTCCTGTATGTAGTAGGATAATCTATTTGTGGCACTTGCAGCTGTTACATTACCTGGACATAAAAGGGCACCTCGATCATATCAAAAGGAAATTAGATCAGAAAAAATAATAAAGTTCAGTTTTGTTCACAATTAGGAACCTAAACCAAACTCTTTCTATCTATTACACAATGACAGCTTTATTATCAAAGAAGAGAAAGAAAGAAAATTAAGCTGCTTAAAATCCAGAAGTTCCTCATAAGAGATTCATAAAGGTTTATAAAGCCAGACCAACTCTGAACATGTCACTGGTGTCCTCTTCTTACCTCAGCATGCAAAGGAGATGGTTCACACAGACACAACAAAGCTTGGCTTGTAATGCAAAGGGGAAGAAGAGATTCAATGAAGTGAACTTTGCAAGGCCACACACAACAACTCAAAATACAACAGTCCACTCCCGTTTCCCATAACAGGCTCCCTCTCCCTGCAGCATATCACTCATTTCTGAAAGCACGACAGTATTACTTATCTCTAGAAAGTCTCAAGCGTAGGAACCCAAAGCTTTTTGAAGGTACCTATCCACAGACAGTGGATATAGAAAATTACAGAGTGTGTAAACAGGGGGAGAAAAACAGAGATAAACCAAAAAAAATTAAGGCAAAATCAAGATACGCAGGAAGAAATAAAAGGGTTGGCTGAAATAAAAGGAAGGAACATCTACATTGAGACACGCCACCACTGTATTAAATCTGGGGTTCCAGTCAGCAGTCAACTCCAAAGGCCACCAAGAAGAAAGCACTACAAACTACAGCGTTATCTTCATGGCTGCTCAGGAAAGGAACGCAGTCCCCATCCTGAAATTGCTGTGAGACAACCTCAGGAAGCAAGATGGTGAAACACACGCTGACCCACATTTATGGACAGGTTCCTGTTCACAAACACTTTGCAGTGAGAGCACCTGTCAGCTATCCAGCACCTGAGCACACCCAGGTGAAATCACATCAACCATCTGCGTGAAGAAAGAGATTGTGGTTATTCTGTGAACTCTCACGAAGGAGAAAATAAAAATCTGTTTTTCAAAATTGAGTTCATATTTTACTTGAGACACTCTGCTAGAAATAATAAAACAGGTGCTATTTTCGTCTGTTTTTTTGAGATTAAGCAACAAATGGTAACAAAAGATGTTACTGTTTTCATAAAGACCTTCCACACAAAGTTTCACAGCTCTCACATGAACTATGTGAACAGGACAGAAATAATACTGTATTTTTCAGTTCCCGTTTGGGTTACAAACACCTGATTTAACAGATGTCACCCCACTGCTCCACAGTTCTCTGCATCACAGATGAGTCAGGATTGCTGGGATGTATTTCATCAGTATTTCAGTACTCTGCTCATGCGCTGGCATGAATTTAGGAAGAGTAAAATATTCTCCTGGAAAGGGTTCAGAACAGCCTAAACAAAACCCTGTATGCTGTATATATGCTAGCAAAAAGAGGGTTAAGCTGACCTCATGTTTTAATAGCACATTTTACTCCCTGGCACATCAGCATTACAACCAGAGTATCCCAAAATTACAATTTTTCGCCACAGAAACAGAACAAGTTCAAATGGCTGCAGCTCTGTCATACCAATGGAAAAGCAAATTGCTGAACATGCAGAAAGCAGCAGTGCAGATACTTAAAGTCAGGATACCTAAACCATCTGGAAACTATTTTTTATTCTTTGTTTCTTCCTAAATGTTCTTCACTCCCCTTGGTAAATATTCAAACATTGTTCCTGCAATAAACAACTCAAGTGTCAGTCTCACTGCGGTAACAATGAGCATGGAAGAGACAAAAATGGGTAAGGGAAGGAAAATAAAATCCATGGCCTAAATAGAAAGTTTTACTCATAGAACTTTGTTCAGTTTTATCTACGTAGTTGCACTGTGTCAAATCAGCTGAACTGTGATTTTTTACGAAAATGAACTAACTCAAAATGATTTTTCTCTTTTTTAAACTGATTTAAGGAATTTGCATTTTAGAAAATAACAGTGTGACTTTAACTGCATGCATCTTTTTATTGCTTAATTGGCAGCCCTTATTAATACTAATTAACAATATGAATGGATTCAAGAGAAGGATGAAGACCAAAAAGTACGAGCTGGACAAGACAAGGGGGGGAAAAAAGACAAAGGAAAAATTATTTATACAGATTAGGCTTCACACAGACTGCACTTCTAATTTCTTTGTTTCATACACAAATCAGAAAGCAACAGGAAGAATAAGCCTAACTGACTAGATATTTGTGGGCAACCAAATTATCCTTCCTGAAATTAAAGGTTTCTTTACTATTTACATAAACAATTGTCTAGAAATGCACAGAAAATCAGGAAATAAATATAGTAACAAAGGAATCAAATGGAGTGCAAACAAAAGAATACCAACAAAAATAAATCAGTGACACCAAAACTCTGAGAGATTTAAATGGAGAATAAATATAAATATAACTAACAATGATAAAATAAGGTAGACAGGGCCAGAAATAAAAGCACACACTGTCAAAATAAGTAAAAATTGGAAGGAGCAAATGTCCTTTTCCGTTAAACTGAAAACTCAGCGAGGTTTGGGTTTGTTTTTTTTTACATTGTACTATTTCTCTCTTACACTACAAATATAAAATGTATGCAATGCCCACAGCAGAAAAACCTATTCTGCAGCGTCAGTTGCATGTAACCAACTGAAATTCGGTACTTTGGTGCAACAAAGTCACCAAACAAAGTATTTTCTAATGAGCAAAGAGGTGGAATCGAACCACCCAAGCTTCACTTGGGACACACAGTTGATGTGGACATTATGGTAAGTATTTACTGGAAGTTCTCTGTGTTTTTAGGCTGCACCTTCTATGATAAATCTACTAAAACAAACACAACTGTACAGCAGATGATGACGTTCAACACCAGTAACAGATGAAAGGTCTTCTTGGTTCCTGATGTGGAGTTAAGGCAGGGAGAAAAAAGTTCTGAGTGCTTTTGTAAATGGGATTTTGCTGAAGGACTGAATTGAAAATTGAATTTCCTGACTTCTAAGTGCATGACAGTCCTTCCTTCTCGAGAGACAAAAAAAACACCCCACAAAAAAACCCGACTGACGCTACATACCAAAGACAACAATATTTCCTCAACATATACTCTTACAGATTTTGCTTTGAAATTATCATGAAAATAATTTTGTATATATTTCCACATTACCTCTTCAGAACAGTAGAATTCATCCAGAAAACTACAACACACTAAGAAACCAAACCAAAAAAAACCTCCCCCAAACCCCCAGAAGACAAATATCACAGAACTTTTCCCATGCTTACAAAATAGAGACAAAATACATTCCATGCAATCTCTTGGGCCTCAGATTTACAGTCAACAACATTCATTAAGATCATTTTTCTCCTCAAGAGTTACAACGAAAACCAATTAAACATCAAAAGACTCCTGCTTGTCATGTCAAATTTACTGCTCGTTGGAACAGTGGGCCTTGTTCATCAAGTATGTGTTGACTTGGAAGTCACCATGAACCACATTCTTAACTAATTACAGCAACTGCTACAAAATTAATATTAAATATTCCAAAGAGCTGCTTAACCCATTTTTTTAAAATTTAAAATTATTTATCCAGTCATCCATTAGGACTCGGTACCATTTTATTAACTTCGCTCAGATAAAAACGTAACTCAGCAAGTCAAAACCCTTCACGATCGAGCAACCAGGCAGCAAAACAAATCCCTTAAAAACTATCAAATGATGGTAAAAAATAAAATTAGATATAAATTCAAGTTTTAGACTGTGGTCAATTGAGGTCTAGACAAAACCCTGTGTTTGTTCACTGCCTAGTCTCCAGTCTGCTCCAAGTTTGAAAAGGTAATTGAACTCAGTCTATAATTACTGGATTAGATACAGATGGGCTCTGTACATTTCAGGGGAGGAAAGAACTGTTTTGATTCATTTTATGATTGCCTGTAAGGTCAAACTTTTCAAAATGTACTTTCATCTGTTAAATGGTTTCTCCAAGTCCCAGGGGGGCATCTTCAATAACTGATGTTTTAAGCAATTTGGGTCTATCAGATCCAGTCTTTGAATGTAATATGCTGTCCATTTTCTAGAATTATAAATGTGCATGTAGGTTAATTGCTACAACTCCTACAGATTTTCAAAACTTCACTTTTTTTTTTTTTTAGAAAATTGCAAGCTTTACTCAACAACTGTTACACATAAATATTTGCAGTGTTATTTTGGTTTAGCGTCCAGAATACCTTTGAAAATACAAATAAGTGACACAAATTAGAAATGCCCTTACTCATCATTCCTACCCATTTGGAGAATGTTCCCCTAGGACCCAAATGTTTGAGTAGTCCCAAACTAAATTAGTTCTCTCACGTAGTTTCCAGCATTAACACTTTATTTGTATTATTTCAAAGTCCTCCACATCAGGGACAAAAGCTGAAGGCAGAACCCATGTAACACCAGAGTTATTTGTCTGGCTGCTGGGACAGAAGATCATGCCTGTCAGCATCAGGCTGCACACAATTCCCACCACAACTCACAAGTCTCACTGAAAGAAGAAACTTCTCCCGCTGCATTTTAAGGTCTGATCGAGAGAAATCAGTTGGTTCAAAAAAGCCCCACAAAATACCTGCAAACAGATGATGGGTTTTTGTGGTATGTGCATAAACAAATGCACACAATTTTACTCACAAGAGAAAAAATCCATGCAATGTTTGCATTGTACTCCTCCCCACATCTCTACCCGATGTTTTTAAATGTATATTTAAAAACTTAAATAATACTGATATTAGAATTTAGATGGGGTGTGTATGCTTAATTCAATACAGTAAATCTTGACCTTTAAGAGGCGTAATAGTAAATGCTTCTCCTTCAATGTAAGGAAAAAAGTTTCTATTAAAAACCACATCTCTTATTTTCCCTACAACATAAAATTATAAGTATTTCAAGTGTATTGTGTGAACCCACAAACTACTCCTGAAGCTATTGTCATTTTTTAGACAATATATTGTCTGCTATTTTTTCCTTTTTTTCTTCTCCTTCACATTTTCACTCTAGCAAGTATTTTTCTGTATTTGCCGTGCAGTCCTTTACATCATATTTAAAAGGATAAGAAACAGTATCTGAGCTCTCATAATTATTTCCCATCTACTCTTTAATGGATTCCACAACGAGCCAAAAATCTTGGGAACTGGAAACAACGTCATCAAGGTGAATTCTTACAATAACAAACTTCTATGGTCGATTAAGAACCCTGTGAAGTCTAACATGGCTATTTCATTTTAGAAATACTTCAGCATGTTTGTTTCCTATAAATTCATTTATTATTAAAAATGAAGACAGGACGTTCAAACCTTCGCCCAGTCCAAGGTCAGGCTGATCAGAGTTACAGGTCACTGGAGCAGCAGTCTGGGATCTGAAAAACCAGTATCCAGTTCCTTGCTTTGGTCCCAAGCAGTGCCCCCGATGTAAAAAGGAATTCCTGATCCATCCCTATGCATTAACTCCTGCATTACCTGCTCAGCACTGACTTAAGAGATTTCAAGTGATGTGGAATCTACCAAATCAAGGATCAGTTGGATCATTCCTCAAATAATCTTACTTTGCTGCTTCATAACACTCATGAATAAATTAGACTTTTTTCTAGTGACCACGTACCCTAAAAAAATAAGATTGAAAAACCTACTTTGTGGTGAGAAATCCTTTGGATTTTAGACCGTTTTTGTAGCTCTATCAAAAACAAAACACCCAAACCAAATAAACAAACAAACAAAGAAACCAACACAAAGGAACCTCCCACCATTGCCACATTTCTGGAAAAAGTAGACATCAGAACTGAACACATTTTGTCATTTTAGAAGTGCTGTACACTTTTCCTTTAATTGATAATTCTACCCACGTTTCATTAAACTTACACCATTAAAAAACTCCAGTTCTTTCATTTTGGTATTGACAATATTTCCTAGGAACCAAAGAGGCCTACGACACCCATAACCAGAATCTACAAATGCCCTGCTTACACATGCAAAGGTAATTTTATGCCTTTTTAATATCTTTGCATAGGTGTTAGCATTTTTCTATATGGTTGGATGAGCCAGGCCTCACTTTAAGCCCAGAAAAAGGAATATTTTCCCCTGAATATCACGGCAGAAACCACAGTACACATCACACTGTCCAGCTGATTCGACCCAAAGAAAATAACATGTTAACAAAGACATCTGAAGAAAGCAGAATTTTAAATTAATCAAAAATTTGTAGCTGTCACTTGAAAACCAGAATGCCACAAGGTTCTGAGAGAATATCCCAAGGACACACACATCTGTTTAATATTACAAGCCAACTGTCAACATCCTAAGTGAAGTTTTAATTTAATTTTTTTTTTGCTTTCTTGATGTTTTACCTTTAGTCAATGCCTTGCGAGAGTATCAGCTTTCTATAAGAAACTGTTAAATATAAAGAAATGTTATTGTAGCATGTTTATAAAATCATAGTTCGAGAACTTTTTATTTTTCTAAGGCCTGACCACAACTTAATTATCTGCAGGACATTCCAAGCTCACAATTGCAAGCTCCAGTTCCCAAGCAATTTTGAGCAATATCTACTGTACAGGACACACAGCATTGCAAATCCCACAACATGGCAGCGTTTCCAGAAGTCACCATTGCACCCTTTCGACATGGGTTTTATTTTCGATAAATACTTGTTTCTCTGCTAATCACTGTATGGGTTTCATCACCCTTACGTGTTTGCCTTTCAAATGTCAGCTTGCTATCACCACTTATCTTTAATGTGAGTGAACTAGTGACAAAAAGGCAGGTGCAATGTATAAAATGCTTTATGTCACATATAAAGTGTCGTTAAGAGTAAGCAGTGCACTCATCTTCAGGTCAAACAATGTTTTCCTTTGCCAGGAAAGAGCAAAGAGTAAAAGCAGGAAAAAAAATTTGAGGCTTTACTTCTTTTCCTCCCATAAAAAAAATAATAATCATTGAATGACCACATTAGAATTCTAATGAGAATATTAGAATAATACTTCAGATTAGAGGTCTAATAAAATTTAGGAGTAAACCCAAGACCCCTTCTCTTATTTTCAACCATAAACCAACGTAACATTTAAGAGCTTCTGTATCTCCTCACAGAACCTCCATCAACATCCCCTGAAACCCATTTCACACTTCCTACCCAGCTGAGACACGCAGAGGTGGGAAACATCCATCAGTCGCATCTTGGACTACAGAAATGAAATATTCCATTTAGAATCACAGGTTATTCCGAGTTGGAAGGGACCCACAGGATCAGCTAGTCCAAGATTACATCCACATTCAGAACTGTCTACAAGTCAACCAAAACAACAAATTATCCAGAGGGAAATATCAAGCAATCCATTAACAGTGGAAAAGCAAAGACTGAAAGGAACCTGGATTAAACTTACATTTTCAAGAAAGTACCCATCATTTAACATTCTATGCAATTATATCACAGTAATATTTTCAACACTAAAGAACATTTTCCTCAAATTGCTGGAAATGATTCATACCTCCAATTTTCACCCTTTAATTGCTCTCACTGCTGAAGTTGTTGTGCCAGGTTTTAACATTTGCCGACCCGAAAACCATTTTCAAGTAGAGTGGGCTGAAGTTTCAAAGACAGAGAACACAATTACCTCATCTTTCACTGAAAAAATACATCACTTTGTCTACGGTGAAACACAGAAAAACTTAATCCAGTCATTACCAAAAATCACAAGTAATCAACTCAGCCATGAGTGCCTAATTAAATACTCATGTGTGCCAGGTCACACATGCGCAGATGTGAAAAGGCGTCTCCTTCATCCCTGAAAAATCACGTCACAAAGATGTGAAGCCGCAATTTGGGGGGTGGGAAGTGGAAGAGGGGCTGACTGTAGCTGTTCCCTGACACTAGAATTAAATGTATTTCGCTGACAACACATATGGACCATAAACAGCATCATAAATAACAGTATCTCCCCATTTTATCAATATTTTGATACACCTCAGAGTTCAAAGCAATTAACATGTGCCATGACTCAGAAATTCTGTTTAATAATTGTCACAGAGAAAACACTTTAGTCCAACCCTTGATTTAGCAGACAGTATCACAGTATAGATAAGGCTGGAAAGGACCTTGAAGATCACCTAGTCCAACCTATAATCCAACTAACCTATCATCTACATCTAGATCATATCGCTCAACACCTCATCCAGACTCCCCTTGAACACCTCCAGGGTTGGCGACTCAACCACCTCTGTGGGCAACCCATTCCACATCCGAATCACTCTTTCAGTAAAAAACCTTTTCCTAATATCAAGTCTAAACCTTCCCTGCTGAAGCTTAAGGCTGTGACCTCTCGTCCTGTCCCCAAAGAACAAGGAGAAAAGACCAACCCCTGCCTGGCTACAACCTCCTTTTAGATAGTTACAGACAGCAATAAGGTCACCCCTGAGCCTTCTCTTTTCTGGGCTAAACAGACCCAGCTCCTTCAGCCTCTCCTCACAGGGCTGATCTTCCAGCCCCTTCACCATCCTTGTTGCCCTTCTCTGAACTCCTTCCAGCACCTCGACATCTTTCTTGAACTGAGGGGACCAGAACTGGATACAATACAAGTTGCTTTTCCAATGTCCAAGATCATCCCTCTCTACATAAGTAAAGCAGCAGAATAAAACACGCACATAGAAAATAAGAAGTGCAGGATGGTGGGAAGAGTTAGAGCTCAGTCCTTCTCTGGGCTGCTATCCACCAAACTTGTTCTATTTTCAAAAATGCAGAGGAGGAGGATAATCACAACCTTAAAGTTACTAACTCCCAAGGAAATTAGCTTTATTTTGGCCTCACTGCTAATACCTGGAAAAATAAACCCCAACAGTTAAATCTCTTAACAAATCACAGTGATACTCTTTTCAGTGTGCTCATTTGTATGTTTGTTTTTGCCCCAAACAAGAGATTATATTTCAAAATACATAAATACAGAGCCCAAAGCTTGTAGCAATGGCAGTGTATCAAAGTACTCAAAATAATAAGCTGCTCTTGCTCCAAAATCTTTGACAAAGAACTCAGAGAAACAGTAAAAAGCCTAAATGCATCCATTAAATTCAGCAACCGGAAAATATTGTTTCAGCCTCATTCTTCCTTCTTCCATTTCCCTTCCTTTCTTTTCTATTTAGATGGATCATAACCTTCATATAATTTCCTGATATTTATTCTTTTTACCCATATTTCTATCTCTAATGTTAGACTGGATGTTAGGAAGAGGTTTTTCCCAGAGAGAGTGATCCCTCATTGGAATGGTCTGCCCAGGGAGGTGGTGGAGTCGCCATCCCTGGAGGTGTTTAAGGTCAGACTGGATGAGGANTCCATCATTCCATTTCCTTCCAACTATGGCCTCTCACTTTCTGTTGTCTTTCTTTTCCAATGGACCTCTCCAGCCTTTCACACACCTCAAGCCCCACCACCTTGTTCCTTCAGAGGTCATGCTAATGTAAACTATGTTTAAGAAGAGAAGGAGGCTACCTACAATAAACCTCAGCTTTCTTCAACTTCCACACGATTCACAAACATCCACAAACGTTATCCTTATCTGTGGCAGGACAACAAAGAAAGAACTCACAAGAGGTGTTGGCCTAATGGACAACCACAGTCAGGGATGAGTTCACAGTGACCATCCACATGATACACTAATTCCTCCAACAACCCCAGGCCAGGAAAGAAGCTCCCACAATCAGCCTGGAAAGAGGTGAGGTGAGGACACCAACAACATCCTCAAAACGAGAACTGCAGCCTTAGATACTTTTGGACTCATCAGCACCGCATGAGGTCCAGTCAGTCAAAACAAAATTAACAGGCAACTAAGGAAAATTGTCTCCCAAGCCAACTTTCAATCTCCTGCTGTTCTGTTATGTTCAGAAAATAATTCCCATGGAGTTAAGACAGCACTTTAAAACAAATAAACAAAGCAGTGGGGGACAACTACAGACATTTGCACAGACCTTTTCCAAAATGTAAGAGTTCATAACTTTTCCCCCAAGGCCAACCTATGCTCTCACCACTATTTCTGATGTGAGTTTTGCTAAAACCAGAAGCATTAAATGGGGAATGTTAATAATTTGGCACTGAATCCTAATGTGTTGAACAAGGTCAGCATTTCATTCTTCTCCAAAACTATTTTTTAAAAAAATTTTTACTCTGTTATTTCCTTAACCAGTTTTTATGTGTTTCTCCTCTACTAATTAAAATGATCAACTTCTTTCCCTTCCATCTCTCAGGCCAAAGTCGTCTAACAAGGATGAAGGAAATGAGAAGCAAAAACAATAAATGCTCATAATCAAAAACTAACATTAACCGTAATTTGCACAGGAAAAAGAGATAAATCTGAAATATCAGCCAGCAGCACACTGTAACCTCCTATTTGAAAAAGTATAATTCAAAACTGTATTTTCCGCACAAAATGCAGCATCATTGGTGAACTATGGGGAAAAAGGCTGACTGTTCATAACTGTGCATGGGAGAAGTCAGAATTAATCCTCATGACCTCAGTTGTGGGCCCAATTTATTAGAACTTGCCTCTCATTAAAAGTCAAGAAGTGAACTGAAATATCGCTCGCTGTCCAAAATTTGGCACAGCCATTAATTTCTAATAAAGACTGTAATTGGCTACACCACAAGCAGTATATATTTCCCCTGCATCCAAAAACTCCCTCACGGGAGTTATTCTTATGTAACCATGAGAGTCAAAAGGATCCTATAAACCAACCTTATTAAATCAGGTTGTAATTTTTTAGTTTGAGTATAAAACCAAAACCATTAAAGCACACAATTTTTAACAGTTTTTGGCAATTTCCCTCATAGCACTGGTTAGTATCAGCTATTCAATTACAATAGAAGTAGTTCACTACATGGCCATGCACTCTTTGATGCTCTGCTCATGTTCTGCCACAGATTTTAATGGCACCACATTTGGATATGGAAATTTTAAGTATTAAGTCCCTTTCAGGTCTACCCTAGACCTGGCAAATATATATCCCATCCCATAAAAGTTAATACAGCAAACTGGCTATTTCTTTATTTTAGGTATTTCTCAGTCTTTTGAAAAGCTCATACACAATGTGACTTGCTCTGGAGTCACCAACTTGAACTTGCCTCAGAACCAGCAGCAAAATAATTACTGCCTGTTCCAATAAAACACTTAATACTTCGCACTTTTATTTTTATTATACCTCTTACTTTTAGAACAGAGGTGCTGTTACTCCCTGCACCAGCACATTGGTACCTGTCAAGCACCAAAGTTATTATGCACATATCCAAAAGTGGAAAAGCCTGTGGACCTCCCAGTCTGCAAGTCAACTCCTTTTATTACGTATATTAAAATTGTATAAGCACAAGAAACCCTCTTTTTGAAATCTAGAGCTCTAGAGTCCATCTACTAATTTATTTAAACTTTCCTTTTACTTTTAAATCCCTAGAAATTTTCCAGTGAGGCTGTGGATTTGTCTTTGTCTATCAGCAACCAAGGACGAAACATCAGCTCTCCATCTCTTCTAACACCATGGCTATTTTGAACTGCAGCTGTTTTACGCAGAGGATGTAAAATTTTTAAAAAATAATAAATAGAAGAGCCATCACTACCCTGGCGAAGCCAGAGCAGTGTACCACAAAAGTCAGGTGGCCTTCAAACTAAAAGGTTTGCTTAAAATTTATATTCAATGTCATTTGTTTTGGCTTTCACAAGAACTAGTTTTGGAGACAAGTTTTATGTCGAGATTTTTTTTCCTCCTCATTACACATTTGTACAGAGCAGCTGAACATATTTTTTTACGTGAATATTGGCCCATCGCACCAATTTTCTTTTCTGAAGAATCATTTAATCATTCTACAGAATCCTTACACAGAACTTATATGAATAACAGATGTTGCAGCCTCATGAATCTGGCATCCTTATGTGTTCAATGGCTTCAAACATGGACATTCGATCATTCTGAAATTCAGCATTTAAAGACTTAGAAACATTTAACCTTTCAAATTCTCCGGTCTCAAGGAGATGCTTTCAGATAGGCCTGGTATTGCTTTTGAAGAATTGATGCTCCAACACTTCATTTTTCAGCTTTTCACAACATCTTAAAGAAAATAGAATTTCCCACAGCAAACCAGCAGATTTTATTCGTGGCTACAACCAAGCCCACCATGAAATTCTGCTTGACCATTAAGTTGCATTTATTTTTGTTCATAGGCCGTATCAGCTTTGATTCCATTTCTCTAACACCTACTCAACAGTTTGGAGTCAAATTCATCGTTCCTTCAATATTTCCAAACACCTAAGAAGCACATTTGACAAATGATACTGCCAATAGCTTGTGGTTGCCATAAAAAAGTAACAGAAAAGGCTTCAATAGTTAAATTTCCTAATATTGTCCTATAACAAACTCAAATGCCAAACACCTTCTAAAACTGACAATCTTTTAAAATATCCAAAATAACAGATTTAAGACACTGTAAAGGTGTGAACAAGTGCCACATAAACTCAGCCTCTGAACTGCTTATGCTTCTCACTGAGCACTTAGTTGAAAGACCATTTTATTTACCTAAATACTTTTGCTCTAATATTTAAAATTCTTCAATCATTTATTTAAATCTGACACCATACCAAGGACAAATGTATTGGGTTTGCGTGGCAAGGTTTTGGTAGTGGGAGGGGTTACAGGGTGGGATTCTCTCATGTCTGGCAGAGCAAGCACCAGCCAGCTCCAAGATGGACTGGCCTGTCAAAGTATGACGAAATGCAATCTTTAATATCCCTGTATTCTGCATTTTAAATAGCCATGCCACTGTAAAATCTAACAGGGGGGAAAAAAAAAAGTTGCGTTTGTTTTAATTCACCAAAAAGCACTACCATACACCATAATGAATTCTAAAAAATCTTCTATAAATTGCAGGCAATGGAAGGTCTGACACCGTTGCTGTGGATTTCCTCTGGAGTATCTCTTGACAATCATTTCTCACCTGGTCCTAGTCAATATGCAACTGGTGAAGAGGTGGAGAGAGGCCAGGAGTATCCACCATACATAAAGCATAAGTCATTTTTCATTACGTATCAGAAAACCCAATGGTTGCACAGTGCAGCTGACAAACCAAAAAAGAAATAATCAAACCAAATAAACAGTAATGGGTCAATGCCAGGGCAAACAAAACCCTTTCAACAGTTCATGGCCATAACATTCATGTTCAATTTATACGGGTCAGTTTTGTCACAGATTAACAACATCAACAGCAGCCCCTGCAACCAACATTGCAACGGTTATAAATGACCTCGTGACACTCTTGTTTTAACAACTTAAGTCTCAAATACCCTCGTCAGCTCTCCAGAGACTCCAGCAATACAGTGTATCTGAGAATAGTCACCTACAAAAAGATACAAATACAGTCATACCTCGCTGCACTGTGACCTTGCTGGTTTGGAAGAAATTTTCCCCGCGAATCTGCCTCAGTGACTCATGGAGCTTCCCGGCCAACGCACGTGCAGTGCCTCTGCCTCGCCGNTGGGCCAAAGAGGAGCCCAGGGATTCTCCAGAGAGTCTCCCCAGGAAGAGAGGGCTCAGAAACAGTTCCCTTTCCTCCCATGTGCTGGAAGAGCCCGTGGAGAGGAACGGAAAACGCTCCCCAGAGCTCTGAAGTGACTGGGGGTGGAGTGATGGGCGTGGCCTGTGTGCATATTAATGACCTGTGTATGTTTGCAGATGAGACATTTCACAAGACCCCGACAAGACGCCTTCCTCTCAAAGGGTGAGGTATGACTGTACTGCACGACTAACACAAAATACAGGATATCCCAACTGCACTGCGACCCCTCCATTACGACCTTGCAGATTTGCGAGGAAAATTTCTTACAATTTTGCTTCAGCCATTTGCGAGGTTCCTCCCGTCAATGCATGTGCAGTGACTCTGCTCCGCCCAGGGACTGGCCCGGCCCCGCGGGGAGGGCCAGGAGTCACGCTGTCCCCTGTTACGGCCCATTCCTCACAAATGAGGGGGTATAACTGCACCAAGAACACACACACATACCCTTCCATCTCTACACCAGCCTCCCCATACAGTATCGATTCAAGCCTATCAGTCTTGAAGAGGCATTCGGACAAGACCCTTAACAATGTGCTTTAACTTTTCCTCAGCCCTGCAGTGGTCAGGCAGTTGGACTAGATCAAGGCTGGAGGTCCCTTGCAACTGAAATATTCCATTCTGTGAGCACACAGGCATCACGAAAGCAGTGACCAGGTGCAGCTTATTCAGAGTCTCCACTGTTATCCTGTTTGGAGTCTGACCACTGTCCTTCCTTACAAGGTTTATAGACAACACTAGTTCACCATTTGATGCATTCCTCAGATTAAAAAATAAACAAACCCCCTATGCACAGGTGTAACACGTACATAATCGAACTGAACTGCATTTGGGTGAAACAGGCAATTCAAATAATACGTAATTTGTTTTACTACAAAGCTTATCCTTCCAATGTTTTATTCACACATTAAAACAGTGATCTGACGTGCTGTTGGCTCATGGTCACAAAGGTCCAGGAGTTCCAGAGCAGGGCCAATCCATCCCACTGATCAGCACGTCAACAGACATCAGGTCCACACGTGCTTCAGCAAGACAATTTTAACTTTCACTTCTTCTCCAAGGTCATTGTTTATATAAGCACCATTGATGAAGCTCATTCCTTCCCAGATGCTTCAGCTCATCCCCATACTGGTGGCAATGGGGCAGAGGGTATAAATCTTCAGAGGGGACGAACAGAAATCTGTGGCTTTAAGAGAATCAAGAACGGAACATAAAGCCCTCAGATTTCCTCCTGCTTCCTCTGCTACTACAACAGAATATGCAGAGAAATATGATATCAGGATATGTGCTTGAAAATTAAATTATTCCTACATTGCATAATGACACAAGATAATTTATGCATTCTTCATTTAGTCCTCGATTTAAACACGCATTCCGTAAGCCTGTCTTCTCAAAAGGATGTACTAACCAGCTTTTTCCTCTTAGCTTTTCAAACTGCAATCCAGCGCCTCATGACACACACGTTGCTCAAACCCTGCCCTCGACTGCCACAAAATCGTTCTTACGGAACGACTGAGGGCCGTCAATAACGCCGGTCACCTTTCAGCTCCGTAATTCCTTAACTTTCCAGTGGTCGCCTTTTCAAGCCTTAAAACCTCCCGATGACCTCCGTACGATTGATCGGCCCGGCACTGGCCGTGTGACAGGGGAGAACAACCAAACCACCCCCAGCGCGCAGGGAGCGGCACAGCAAACCCCGGCAGCGCTCCGTGACGTGGCAGCCGGCGAGAGGGAACACCCGAGCACGGGCAGGCACCGCCCGAGGGGCAGCAGCCCCGCACCGCAGCCCCGCACCACAGACCCACAGCCCCGCACCGCAGCCCCGCACCGCAGCCCCGCACCGCAGACCCGCACCGCAGACCCGCACCGCAGCACCACAGCCCCGCACCACAG
>WEKX01026001.1:264647-302227 GCA_013390025.1 Pitta sordida
GTCTTCACGGTCTTCACGCTGGCCTTGAAGAGCAGCGTGATGTCCACCGCCATGGCGGCCGCCGGTGCAGCCGCGCCACCTTCCCCGCGCAACGCGGCCCCCGAGCGGCGCGTTCCGGGGCAGAACGGGCTGCTGCCTCCGCCCCTGGGACGGCGGCTCCGCGGGCAATGGGGGATACATTCCGGCAGAACGGGGAGGCGGGAGGTTCATTAGAGTTGGTTGATAACGTGTGGGCAGGTCCGCGCGGGGTGCGGGGTGGATGGGTGCTTGCGTGAGATCCCCGCAGGAATGGCCGCAGGTGTGACCGGACACTGGTCTCTCCTCTGGGGTGACCTGAGGCTGAGCCAGGGGAGGTTCGGGTGGGATGTTGGAGAAGGTCTGTTACCCAGAGGGTGGCTGGGCGCTGGAACGGGCTCCCCAGGGAGGTGATGGCAGCGCCAAGCCTGGCCGAGCTCAAGAAGTGTTGGGGTGATGCTCCCATGCACATGGTGCGGCTCTTGGAGCTGTGCTGTGCAGAGCCAGGAGTTGGACTCGATCCCTTCCGACTCAATATGTGATTCTGTGGTTCTGTGTTTGTCCTGTGATCGCACGTCCCCGAGCTGTGCAGGTGGAGCAGCCTCGTCACAGCTGGGATGATGAACTCCAGTGTCCTCCGACCTGCTGCCATCCTGCACGGGGGCAAAAAATCCGCTTTAGTACAGCGGTGAGTGTCCCCACCTGGCGTGTGGGAGACCCGGGTTTGACTCCCACCAGGGAGACAATCACAGAGTCAGTAAGGTTGGAAAAGACCTTGGAGATCATCAAGTCCAACCTATATATATACATCAAGTCCAACCTATATATATACGATGTTAAGAGTTGGACTCGATGATCCTTGTGGGTCCCTTCCAACCCAGAATATTCTGTGATTCTGTAATGACAGTGTCACACCAGTGCCTGCAAGATTTGTCACACTGTTTGTAACCTGGTTCCGAAGAAAGTTCTGTGAAATAATCGTTGTTAATGAGGCGAGTTCATTACTGTGCTCTGTACGGTAGACTGGCTGTGTGAAATTGCATGGCACGGAGGGGGAAACTTCTGACCAAATAAAGAGTGATGGGGTTTATGTATATACATATATATATATATGTGTATTCATCCATAGACGCCATCCAATACTCTGGGATCCTGCAGGCACCGTGTAGCTTTTGACTGTCCTTTCCCTGACCGGAGGCACATTCCCTGAGACAGTCTCCGAAGAGCACAATTTCAAAATCCTGCCTCACCCCAGTGGACTGGAACTTCATCAACCACAGCTATTATCTGCTCAGGGTATCAGGCTTTCCTCTCTTCTTGATTACTCCTCTGCTTTCAGCTCAATCCCCATCAATTCAGCCTTGGCTATAAATTAGTGGTTCCCTCATAGTTATATTGTAATTTGTATTCTTTTGTCCTTTGTTATTACTGTTCTCTTTTGAATTGAGTTTTTGTTGTGGTACATATTTCTGATTAAAGGAACAGACCGGTTTAAGTCCCTGTCCTCGGTGCTGGAGTCACCTTGAGTTTGTATTTAAGGTATTAATAAAGGGGACCATGAAGGAGATTAAAGCTGTCCCTCCAGGAATGCCAGCAGTATTTGTCTGAACCCTGAGCCAAATGCTTTGCTCTTTCTAGATTAAGAAGTTCAGTGTAAAGATACTTTAGCAAAGGACGTGTTTGATAGCAAACTTTTACACTCACCATTTTAAGCGGCCAGTGGATAAGAATATACAGTTTTCCCTACTAGAGTGCTGGGTTTTTACATTTAAACTCTAGAAATATGAAAGTAATTTTGAACTTCACCTTCCATTTCTTCTTTTAGGAAAAAAAACCNTGCGGCCAGTGGATAAGAATATACAGAGTTTTCCTTACTAGAGTGCTGGTTTTTTTACATTTAAACTCTAGAAATATGAAAGTAATTTTGAAATTTTGAACTTCACCTTCCATTTAGGCTTTTAGGAAAAAAAACCCCAACTATAAAAAAAACCCAACTATATTACTTCATAGTGGCCATATGAAGTAATAGTTTAATAATTTTCTAATGAAATTTAGGTTCTTTAACTGGAGTAANAGAGGCACATTCCCTGAGACAGGCTCCGAAGAGCACAATTTCAAAATCCTTCCTCACCCCAGTGGACTGGAACTTCATTAACCACAGCTATTATCTGCTCAGGGTATCAGGCTTTCCTCTCTTCTTGATTACTCCNAAAGAAACTACAGTTCATTAAAGCAAGGCAAATCTTAACAGACATACTGCAGTTTACCTTCTAACTTTGCAAAGATTTATGCACATATTAAACTACTGAGGTCAATGGAACCACACATGGCACACACAGTTAACTGGATCAGGACCTCCCCTGGAAATTTTATCAGGAACGAGATCACGTTTTTATTTCTACTTCTACTTATTTATTTGTGCTTGATGTATGTGACCAATAGTTACTGAAAAAACACCCCGGAACAGTAGTAGCAGTATTACACAACCAATTTTGAACCTCAGCAATCTTAAAACTTCAATTTAGGCCCAAGGAAATAAAGAGAGACACATGTTAAGAGGAGCAGAGTATTACAATTCCATATAGCTGATCTCATCTGTCAGAAATAGCCTGAATGGTTGATCTGGCAAAGGGAAAAGTTAAAGTACCTCTATAATGTGAAAGCAGGTTGCTCAAGTGATCTAACTCATTAGGTATATAATACCCAGGGCCTCTGCTGTAGAGATAAATAGATAGCTTTGAAGATTACAACTGCTTTAAAATCAGTTGCTAAGAACTGGTGCCCAGAGCTTTTTATTTGAACTTGATCCTGGCTTCCTGTATACAGTAACTGCATCTGCTCAGGAGTCATTTGCACTTCCACAGCCACCTTCTTTTGAAAGCCTAAGGCTCACTTTGAAGCGGATAGGTTTCAGCAGAACATGCTGGAGCTTCCTGTAATTGCTGAAAAGACTAATCTTGAAATTTAAGATTTTAAGGTTGGAGTGAGATTCCAAAACCACACACAAAGGACCACAGTCCCACCACAAGCAGGGCAGGTAAATCGGTAAGACCACATACACTGTGCTCTCTGGTGTGCCTCAGCAGGCAGAGAAAGATTTAGGACTTTGCAAACTACAACAGCTTTTCTGTGCGGTGTGAGAGCAGCTTGATGATCATCAGGTCTTGGTGTACCATCAAATTATGGAAAGGAGTCGATGTTTTCCTGTGGTTGTCAATCAATGTGCCCTTTAAAGAGGGGTTTGTCTCCACTCGGAGACAGGTTAACTCCTCATGTTGTAATCTCCTTTAGTGTGAGAAGTAAACAAAGGGGATAGAGCTCCTCAACATCTTCCCTTCCGATGTTATAAAAGTTCTCATTTCGCACAGACAATAGAAAATTACATGATTCCCATTAACCAGGGGAGGTTTAGACTGGATGTTAGGAAGAGGTTTTTCCCAGAGAGAGTGATCCCTCAGTGGAATGGGCTGCCCAGGGAGGTGGTGGAGTCGCCATCCCTGGAGGTGTTTAAGGTCAGACTGGATGAGGAGCTCAGTGACATGGTCTGGATGGTGGGAGGCTTGGATGGATGGAGCGTGGTGCCCGTGGTTCCACACTTGTGGGCCTGATCCCTGGGTGGGCGTTCACTTGGGAGTTGGACTCGATGATCCTGTGGGTCCCTTCCAACTCAAAATAACCTGTGAACCATTCTGATACATTTTGTATTTTTACTGGCGTAACTTTATATGATTGCAGTGTTGCAAACTGAACAGAATATCGAAGGGAAGGCAACTTGTTCACAGAGCACATTTGTAATCAAGGCAAATCAAGAAGGGAGAATCAGTATTTTGATGACAGTTTAAATTTCCAAGCCAATAGCATGCATGCTTCTTGGCCTAGACTTAAACACAACTTTGTGGGTGTGTAAAGAAACCTTCTTTGGTGTCTAAAAGTAGGACTGGAAGACAATACAACCTGTACAAAGGGAGTATGGTCACTGTATACATTGAAACAAAGTTTTGTGGGAAGAATGGGTATGAACTGCAAAGCTGTAAGCAACTTGTATTGTCTGTGGCAACAAATGTGTATTGACTGCTAGAAACCAGCTCAATTGGCAGTAACATCAAGGTACTGTTATTCTTCTTGGGACTAGACAAAATTTACACCAAAAATGGTTCAAAAATAGAAACCCCTCGTGTTAAATGTATTTTCACCTTAAAACAGGCCTGTATGTGTGATGTCTAACAATAGAAATTTTTAGAAAAAAATATTACTTAATTTTTCAATGGTTCAGAAAGATAGTTCATTCAAAAGGTAGACAGCTATAAACCCATCCTTTAGCTGTAGGGTAAATCCCAGCATGAGTACAGATTACATCACCAGAGAAGTGTGTGTGTGTGTGTACATGTTCAGTGCAATGAAGTTTGAACTATTGGAACATTAAGAAACTGGTTACTGCATGCAAGAACAATCCTTAAGAGTGCTGATTCTTCCTCACATAAAGGGAAATACTGTCCCTACCTCTGGACTTTCTACGAGGATGCAGGTCAAATCTCAAGTGAAGAAAAAAATTGTAGGTCTTCATCAGAAAAAACCAACAACTTACAGACAAAGTTTTATAAGAAATAAATGCTTGGGTTATATCCTTAACCTGTGCATCAAGATACATAGATGTTATTTTCCAAAGCAGCAAACTTCAGAGGGTAAAATCTTCAGTTCTTTGCACACAACTCCAATTGTCCAACTCCCAAGCAAATGCCCACACAGGGGTTGAACCCACAACCCCAGAGCCATGGGCACCACGCTCTGTCCACCTGAGCCTCCCGTCGCCCAGACCATGTCACTGAGCTCCTCATCCAGTCTGACCTTAAACACCTCCAGGGATGGCGACTCCACCACCTCCCTGGGCAGACCATTCCAATGAGGGATCACTCTCTCTGGGAAAAACCTCTTCCTAACATCCAGTCTAAACCTCCCCTGGTGTAGCTTAAGGCCATGTCCTCTTGTTCTGGTGTCATCAGCCTGAGAGAAGAGATTCACACCCACCCGACTGCAACCTCCCCTCAGGGAGTTGTAACCAGCACTGAGGTCACCTCTGAGCCTCCTCTTCTCCAGGCTGAACAACCCCAGTTCCCGCAGTCTCTCCCCATAGGGCTTGTCCTCCAGTCCTTTCACCATCAGCAAAGGTAGTTGCAGCAAATAAAATTTGTGAAAATATGTGTGGCAATAACCCACTTGAGACAGAGTGAGTCCTTTGAACACTCTCTGAATCACACTGATGAATGTTAAGAGGCAGCTTTGATTAAGCTCAGGAATGTTCAGGTGTTTTAGGTGGAGCTTGGTTTAGTGCCGTGGATGTTCACACCCTAATTTTCTGCCACAAGCTTCCCTGAGTTGATGAACCCCCTATAAACTGAGCAGTAGCCAATACAAAGAAATCAATAGAATACACATTATAATTACATATATAATTTAATATAAATAATGAAGAAAATGAATATTCCTAACAACTACACATGGCTGTCACCAGGTGTAGTTGTTACACTATAGGCACGGGGGAAACGAGATACATTGAGCACAAACCAGACAGGCCTGAATTTAGCACACCCCTGCCCACAGTATTGAATGCAATATTGAAAATACATATGCAATAAATACTGTGAATGTGAGATGCTCACATCATCCCACGAGCTGTGGGTTACTGGCAGTGAGCAGAGATAAAGGAATGTGTGCAGGAGATCCCCGTGAAAAACAATGTTGATATGACCACTATTAAAAGAGTAGGAGAGAGGTTAAAAAACCACTTTTCTGGAACTATCCTACTATGGAGACTGAAAAGCAGAACGGACACTGCTGTTCTCAAGATTCATAGTTTTTTTGAACCAAACTAGCTACTCTCCAAAATTCCAACCCCTGAATAAAAATGGGTGATAAAAACGTGTGTTATGAAACATTAATATGAACTTCAGCCATAGAACACAGCACAGAACATACTGTCTTGTTGTATTAAAGAGGAACTGTTTTTAAATGTGATCTTCCATTGATTCCATGTAACAACATGCAAAAGTGGTGGTAGGGTGGCCCTTACAAGAGGATGGGTAGAACAAAAATGCAAAAAATGTAGAAAAATTAAAATTCAAAAGGAACCAATTTGAAGAATTATTGTAAAGGAGAAGAGGGAAGGAAAAAGAAAGACCTCCTCTGAAGTTATTTACAGGGAATGATATAAGAAAGGGAGTTTGAAATTGTGAAATCTGAGGCTTTTTTTGTTCAATTTTCTCATAAGAAATGCAAGTCTTGCTGTGTACATAAAAAAACATCCAGCATGATGGTTGGACAGGCACTGAATTTATTTTATCGTGAGTGCTTTAAAAGAGGAAAAATCAAACTGGAATTTTAATTCTGTTTAAATTGGTGTAAACTTCAGTGACCAACTGATATGTTAGGGAAAAAATGTCTCAGTGCCTGAGTTCTTCCCACATTCATAGGATCAGAAATAACAATAAGCTAAGTCAAAGACATTTCTGTTGTTGGGATTTGAATCAGGCCCAACATACGTCACTAGAGATCCTACAAAGTCTTTGCTAAACCCACAAAGGACTGGAGTCATTCCATAGCTCTATTTGGACATTTCTGAGGTTAGGCAGTGGCTCCCTATCTGCTGGATATCATGCAGATTAGTAGCAGAGTGGCTTGTCACAGCGGCTTTAACAATAACTAAAGCACCAGTAAAGGCACCAAATTAATTGACATTAAAGTATTCAAAATTATGTTGCCTCTAGTTCTAATACTTCCAACTTGAGGCTTATGTATATTCTCACAATATTTGCCTAGTTTTGCTACAGCTGAGCTCCCTGAACTTTTTCTTAGCTCAGCTGCACAAAGCACTACTATGGGTGCAAGGGAAGGGATGGGAAAAAATAGCTTGTGGCAAAATGTGTAGGAAGGCACTGCAACAGCCCCAGCTTATCTTGGTTTATTCTGCCAGTGAATAGAGACAAAAACAGCCAGACCAGCCGAAATAAAGCGGGCAGAGTAACCTTATAGAGAATAATTTTATTCTTATTTGTATCACCTCGGTTTAGTCACTCCACAAAACCAGCAGAAGAGGCATAGAAATACAGCATTTAACCCTATTCTTGCTTATCTTGGTAGAAGCAGGAGTTAAACTAGATGTAAAGAGGTGTTAGAGCACTTTTGACGTGTTTGCAACCTGCACAGCAGCCCTGTATAGAGATGCCTGAGCTGGCTCCAAGCAGACTGGCACGTCCACTGTGTGCTGGTGCCCTGAATGGTTTCTGCCAAAGTGTAATCATATCCCCTCAGCCCTTCAGCTCAGACTTGTACAAAGGCATCATTATTGCAACGCAGAATATCCCTTACCTGACAGAGCCTTAGAGCCAAATTGGTTTTTTCGTGTTGGTGACTGAGTGTCAGCAGCGTGGCTTTCCGGCTCATCTCTCTTTTCCAACTGATGAACCCCCAGTTTAGAGCAGAGATAGAATTGATACTCCTTAACTCCAAATAATATCAAAGTTGTTACACAAGCTCAGGTCATTCTCTAGACACCTGTGCCCTTCTGGCAAAGTGTGCTGTTCTTTCTTAGGGACATCCACAGTGGCTAAGGTGCATCTCCTTCTTGCAGTGCCTGTTTTCACAGCCTTGTTTAGACTAGACCTTCAGCTCAGATTGGGCACCTTTGGAGATGAGATGAATATAATCTTTCACGTCGTGGTGGTTCGTGTGATAAAAATGGTATATAGCAAAATTAAATTATTCAATACTTCCCAGAGAACACTGGAGGGAGCTCACAGAAAGAGACAGGAAAAAAAGAGAGAAGGTGGCAAGAAAGAGAAGTTGCTCCAGTTGTCTGAAAAGTTCAGTGAATACTTACACTTACAGATGGCATTTCATTTTGATACATATACAAGTGCAGGAAAAGGATATTTCTCTTTATGTTAAATTCTTGGGGTTTTTTCTGTATTTGTATCCTGGCATCATTGTAGCTTTCTATTTTGAACACATTTGCTTAGAAAACATGCTTAACAGGCCTTTTCTTTTTCATTTAAATTGATGTTTATTTGACTTCTCTTGTTTCTGTTTGCTTGGCTTCATGCTTTGCAGCTTGATATTTAATCTAAAATGAAGGAGAGGGACTTTGGCAAACTGTAGTTATACATCCCCTAGGAAAATACGATCATCTTCAGCGAACACAAAATAATGAGGAGGCGTCCTATTACATAATTGAAGAGGCATTGTCTTTTATTTGCATTCTGGTTCATTTTTCACACTAAATTAATCTTAATAAGCATCTGCTTTGAGTAAAGGAGAGTTTTGTGATATTTCAACCATGACCTCTCTGGAAGTCCAAATGATTTTACTTCATGTTTCAGACTCGAGTATTCTTTTGAAACGTTTCCCTTTACTACATGATAATCAGTATGTTAACATAAGCTGATTAATCCCATCAGTCTAACAGTGATACCATGGCTCCTGTGCCCTTTCCCTGATAAACTTATAGCTACAAAAACACTGGCTCCTTAAATTAATTCAGGGCAATTCTGCAGATTATGGAGGTCAAGTTTGATGATCACAGTGGTCCCGTATGTCATATGATCTATGAATCTGTAACTCAGACTGGAAGAAGCACAAATAACTGTACAATAGCAGTAACTGAAGAAATAAAACCAGCTACTTTTAAGACAGAGCTTGATATATTTATGGAAAAGGTTATATGAACTGGTTGTCTGCAAGAGCTGGAGCAAGGATTTGGTGGCCCTGCAGTCACTTCCAGAACCATTTTACTGTGTTTCAATTACTCATCAGCTTGCTCTCATTTTTAATACTTGTTTTAAAACAGTTTTTGAAACAGTTACTAGGATAACAAATTAAAGATGGATTTTAGCTTTTTTAAAGAAAGGCTCTCTTTCATTTCAGATGACAGACTGAACTGAGGCCTATGAATAATGCTTGTGTTGACCTGCCAGAATATGTCTTTGCAGCAATGAATTTTCAAATACCCAGGCTGAGTTTATTCATTTTGAAGTCAATAGGAGGGAAGGCAACACAACCCATGGCTGAATCAGGCTGCATTTTAGCATAACAGCGATAATATACTGTGTTTTCTTTAAAAAAACCAAGAAAACACTTTGCAAAAACCACATTTGATTTTCTCTGTGTGTGGCTCTTGCTACAGAATTTATCTGCTCAAAATTCTACTGCCATATGGCATGTGTTAAAGAAAATATCCAAAAAGTGTTGCAGAATTCCAGAGTTCTTTCCTGTCTTAGTAGTTTGTAAGATTTGACAGTTGTAGCTCAAGGAAGAGCTGGACTGAATGAATATGGGAAATGGAGACATTTCCAAGAGAAGTAGGAAGTGAGTTTGGTCATTTATTCAGTAACGCACTAAGGATCTGGCCCAGTTAAAATAATGGGTAAGATTTAGACTGGCTCGGAGTGAATAAATACAAGGCTAACCATTTTAAAAGCCAGTTTGTTACTTACTCTGGAGATACATCTCAGATAAAACTAAAGGAGATTCCCATTTCTTTTTGTCATTACTCATTTCATGGGACTTTTTAACAGGATTTGGAAAATGACTGCACACCATCATATCTTAGCTAAATTTCAGCTCTAGTAACTATTGTAACAACCTTCATTTCTTCTTGGAGATACACTTGACTTCCACTAACCAGTAACTAGTTCCTGGTATGTTTTGCTGCCTCATGGAAAGATTTACAGCATTTTATAGGCATTTGTGGAACATTTAGAGCTACTTGTTTGAAAAAGAGCTTGGAGATGCTGGCTTAAATTCATAACCACTAGAAATATCAATTTGTAAACTGAAAGCTTAAAGCAAGAGCATACTTAATTACATTATTTTTTTCTCTCTTCTCTTCTCTTCTCTTCTCTTCTCTTCTCTTCTCTTCTCTTCTCTTCTCTTCTCTTCTCTTCTCTTCTCTTCTCTTCTCTTCTCTTCTCTTCTCCCCTCTCCTCTCCTCTCCTCACTCTAACAGTAAGTTGAAGCATTAAGTTGAAGCATTTCTGATATTAAATGTATTCTTTCCACGTATTTCTTTGTCAGCCCACTGGCAAAGCCTCAACAGATTGCTTACACAGAGCAAGAAGCAAACGCACACAGGCTCGGGATGCAGTTACATCGTCTCTTAAAGTAATGTAAGTTCAGGCTGGTGCTGAAAGCCCCGTCCTGCCTGCTGCCGGCCCTGGCAGCCTGTGCCCATGTGCTGTCACTACCACTTGTGTGGCTGCCCAGTCAAGCAGATCGCCCTGCAGTTTCTGTAGGCTTGTATTTCCAGCAGATTGGGCTGCTCAGGACCAGGAGTGCCAGCATATTTAATGCAGCCAGAGTGCATAACCAGAGGCAACTGGGAGGTTAGGGCTGGATTTTTCAGTAATGACTCCATGTAAGTGTGACACAAATTGGTAGAGGATGACTAGTTTGTAAATGCCTTACAGTGTATCATATCATGTGGATTTAAACATCTTTACCTGCAATCCAAATACTGTATCAAGATTACTTGAGTATCAGCTATCATGCATCATCAAACCAATTTATTCAATTCATTGTCCCTTTTCCTTTCCCAACCACAGTTCCCTGCCATGTACATGCTTAAACTTGCAGCTGTAATTCATATGTCAACACATTTCCATTAACTAATCACAAATTATCATCTTCGGTTCTAGAGGTCTGACCATAGGTAAGTTTGCCCTTTGTCCAGCGCACTTCAGGGCTCAGATAGAGATTTTGAATGCGATTATAAATTATAAGATATGTCATGATAGCAATATTTTGTGCTTCAAAAGGCATTTTTAGACTTATGTGCTTGTGAATACATTTATGTAGAACAAAAATAATGAAACTATGGCATGCATATAGTCTGCTGCTTATGTGGTTATTCAGTTTTTTTACAAAATGTTTAGCAACTTTATTGCTTAGCAATTAACTGCTATCATAATGAATTATAAATGTGTACGTTCGAAAGATTTTAAAGGGGTATTTTCTATAGGAGAAATATACAACTGTGGATCAGAATATGCCTTGGAGAAGAATTATTACTTTATTATGGGCAAGGTGGTCTTCCCCAGCTAATGCCCCAGGTAGGAAGGAAAGTGAAAAGCCTCCAGACACACTTCCCAAAAGTTTTGACACAGCTTTGTTCGGGAAGCCTGGTGCTCTGGGGTGCTTTGGGGACAGAGATGAAGGGGCTGTAGGTCTCTAGGGAATCCACCCACAGCCTCACTGAAAGGAAAATGCTCGTGTTATTCACAGCTGCCACTGAGGGAACTCGGCAAAGCTGAGTTTGTTTGAGAGCACAGTGCTGGCAGGCAGTCACACATACAGTGTTTTCAGCTTTGTGAATTCAGGAGCCTTAGGTAACCTGTGTGATCACTGCTAACTTGTGAGTCCTGATGGACATGTGCCTTTGAAGTCCACTTCTTAATTCAGCAAAGCATTTGCTTTCTCACATTCTTTACTAAAAGAAATAAATTTTAACTCCTTGTTGTGAGTTCAGTTTCAACAGTTGGGCCAATTACTGCTCTTAATTTTAGTAGAGAGCTTGAAGACATCGGCTTCTATAGGAGCATGTTATATATGAGTATTGCTAGACATCACTTACTGGAGAATGCTGCCTCAAAGCAAAATTCCAATTCAACTCTGAAACCTTTCTACTGACACATCTGTTATATTCATACATGAAATACAGGGGGAGAAAAATGCTCTCTTTTCTGCCCTTTCATATCCAGAGTATTTTACTTTTCTCACTGACTTTGGGACTTGAAGCAAGGCAGATGTAAAACTGGTAAAAAAAAAAAAAGAAATTATGATTGGTTTTATGTCAAATAGGCTTCATTCTGTAATTTTAAAAAGATAGCAGTACTCTTGATTTTAATTTGAAAGGGTGTCTGCTTCTATGAAATTTTCTGTTTTTCATTTGGTTTGTTGCTTTAATTCCTTGTTTGCATAACAGGTTTTACAAGCAAAATAGTTGACTACAAAATATTGACCTGACAGCTTCTTATTGAAATAGTATCAAATCCTGAACCCACTTGTTCAGCTTTTTCACCACATTTCACTAAAAAAGTGAATACGAGTTACCTCCAAAGTAGTTTTACATTGTTTAATCAAAATTACCGAACAGGTTAACCAATCCTTTTATGTCTGTGTAATATTAATATTTCATTTATACTTTGAAATCAAATTGGTGAAATTCTACAGATTCCCAGTCTTTTTTGAGATGCTTTCGAAGCAATGTCTATGGTCGGTTCTTGTCAGAATTTAGCTAAATTGGTAAAGGATTGTTAAATCAAAACAACCCTTTCATATTGAGACAGTCATATTAACACAAACATGGTCGTAGCCTATTTGTTCACACTTGACTAAATTTATGGCAGCTTAGCTATTTTAAAAAGAAAAGCTCTTTATGATGATATAACTGCATCCAGACTAAGGAATTACAGCGATTTAATTTGTCCTTTTTTTGTCGTTTGTTTGTTTGTTGCTGGTTTTTTAACAAATTATTGATTCGCTCAAATCGCTGGGTGCAAAAATCAAGTGTAGATCAGGCCTCAGATCATGCTCTTATTAGCAAACCAAACACTGGTTTTGTTTTTGTTGCTGACGTTGTTTGTTTTCATTGCTGTCTGAATGAGCCTTTTATGGTCTCTGCCTCTGCCTGGCTGACTGCGCTCGATTGTATTTAATTACATTTACTCAGTAGTTTTAGCCGGGATTCCCGGCCATTACCTATCGAGTCCCACCGCTATTATTTAAATCCAATGGCTTAGAATCAGGGAATTTATCTTTTGCACAGTTATTGCCTAAACATCCAGAGCATAAACACGCAGAGATCTGGAGGACTTGTTTCTGACTGCGCTGATTAAAGGCGAAGAGCAAGATGGATGGAGTCAGTTGTGATCAGCAGGCTACAGCGTCCTGCTGTGCTCCAGTCTCTGCCATTGTGCTGGGCTCTGGGTACCAGACTTGCCATGGTCCTCTCAGGTCTAAAAGGAAAGCTGGCTTTGTTTGCCTGTAAGCATCTGCAAACTGTTCTGACACATGATCTACCCTCTCAGCAAGGCCACTCATTAGGCTGATTATCACTTCAAAGTTTGTATTATCATCCATCTCTAAAGGCAATTAGGAATGGGTGGCTTTGAGTATCAGACACTGGGTGACACTAAGTGACTCATCTTTATTGATTCTTTTGTGAGCAGAGACAGTGATTGAGATGATAGGATTGCAGCCTACCTGCCCCTTTGACTGGTAAATACTGAAGAAAAACGGTGTGTAATTAACTGACAGTTAATATAGGTTCTGTTTAGTGTTCAGAAGGCACAATAGTGGAAGCTGCCCAAAAGGAACAAAGTAATGAAACTCCTTTGACAAGTTAAACTCTAAAGCCAACTGTGTAATTATCTGACATTTAAAGGGGGGAGGGGAGGGCCGGGTTCAGTATTTATGAGGCCAAAGGAATTCCTGCGCCTGAACAATGGGGACAGATACAGACAATAATCATAGCAGCTACACAAAATATTTGTTTGTGCAATTCTGCCTTTCAAGTGAAAAAATGATCGTCTAAGGAGTCAGAAGTAGCTTTGCCATTTCGTACCGCCAGTGTTTCAGCTTCCCGGGGCCGGTGTGCGGGGCTGGGACTGGAGCTGGGAATGGGACTGGAGCTGGGAATGGAGCTGGGAATGGGACCCGAGCTGGAAATGGGACTGGAGCTGGGAATGGGGCTGGGAATGGGAATGGAGCTGGAAATGGGACTGAGGCTGAAGCTGGGACTGGAGCTGGGGCTGGGAGTGGAGTTGGGAATGGGACTGGAGCTGGGGCTGGGAATGGGAATGGAGCTGGGAATGGGACTGGGGCTGGAGCTGGGACTGGAGCTGGGACTGGAGCTGGGGCTGGGAATGGGAATGGAGCTGGGAATGGGACTGGGGCTGGAGCTGGGACTGGAGCTGGTGCTGGGAGTGGAGTTGGGAATGGGAATGGAGTTGGGAGTGGAGCTGGGGCTGGTGCTGNGGGCTGGGACTGGAGCTGGGGCTGGGAATGGAGTTGGGAGTGGGACTGGATCTGGGGCTGGGAATGGAGCTGGGAGTGGAGCTGGGGCTGGTGCTGGGCTGGGCGCTGCCGGTGCGCCAAAACGTAAATTAGATAAACGAAGCCTCCCTTGAGAAAGCCAGACAGGCACGAAACAGCCACCGCCTGGTCTTGCTGGAAGAAATGTATTGGCATGAAAACTTGATCCTCCCCATCTGGCATTCACGTGCAACGGTGTCTCACTAACAAACTCCACTTTTCCAGCGCAGTTATGAGCATTCCTTTTTTACACAGTGACACGCATCACGCCTTCTGTCAGATCAAGTGGATTAACACCTAGGCAATTCAGGATCAGTCAAATTTACTGGTCGTCTCCTGCGACACAATTAACTATCCTCCACAAATACACTCTCCCACCATGCAGTGTTCCCTGTAGGAGCAGCCTGCCTGGCAGCATGTTGGAATCTTCACGGTAAACAAGGAAGGAAACAATCCAGTCCATGTTCGAATGTGACTCACACTGTTTTGGAAGAGGGTGTGTGTACTCTGCCATTTTTCTCCTGAAGGTGTTGAGAAGAGAGCTACTGACTCTTTAAAGATGGTGTTCTCTTGCTGAAACGAGCTCTCTGCAGTCCTAAAGTTACAGTCAGAGTTTGCCGTTGGAAATGTCAGGCTAATAACTGTGGAGTTTCAGAGTAACAGGTCTTTTCAGAGTCTTTATGGTGGCGTTTTTGAGACTGAGGGCTGTCTAATATTACTTGTCATTTGGTCACTCTGGGAGTATGGGGACTTCTTTCTTAATCTGGTATAAACTGTCAGCGAGCAAATCATGCTTAATTTATTTTTATGAACAGAGAATTTCAAAGCACGTCAGACTAAACAAGCCTGAAAATGCTCCATGATATGGGCAAAAAAAAAAAAAGGGGAAACATATAGCCCTGAAAATTTTAAAAAATATTTGCATATAGAGCACATAAATACAGGCAAAGCAGCTTGTTGAAAGAACGTGATTTCCCTAACTCTTCTGTTGACTTACCATACCTTTTCCTTCGGGGACACATAGCTAAGACTTCTCATTTTAAGCTGTCTCCAACATAAATAATTTCCCTACAACTGGCACTGATCCCATCTTATTGGACAAGCTCATGGCAGGTGTGAAAAATTATCTGTGGAGTTTGTGGAGTTCAGTGATGACCCAACCCAAGCAAGGAAAGAATTAGGATGACGTAGGGAGAGGGAGGGAAGGTACTTGATGGACGATTCAATTAAATGATTGAATCATAAAGCAATACCAGTATCTTGTGGCAGTGGGAGACAAGCAAAACTGTATGGACAGAGATATGTGCAGATTATCTACTTTTCATTAGCATAGTAAACAATGAAATGAATATGGTATGGCTGGAAAATCTCTAAATGTGTCAACAGAGCACTAGGTAAATACAAGGAAAATACATATTGCAACTGTACATGGCCTTTCTGAAACTGCTGCAGAAGGAGAATAGTGTGCTGGGTTTGGATCCTCCTTCTGCCAAAGGAAAGTACAGAAAACACAGAAAAGAGCTGTAAAGATCTGTGTGAAGACTAAAAATCCTAATCCATTTAATTTACCTAAAAGAAGCTCAAGACCGTCCAAGATCATCCATTTAGTTGGGAGATTTTAGTCTATCAGACAAACACTTAACAAGAATCAACATCTGGAAACTGAAACTGCCAAATTCAGGATAAAAATAAATCATACATTTGAGGAAATGTAACATTGAGGGAAGTTACACAAGAGTGCAAGGTTACGTAGGGGTATTGTGGCTTGGTTTTTTAGTTTTAAATCAACAAGTCTGTCATAATTAGGAAATAGGCTTGAAGGAATGGAAGAAGGATGCCACAACAAAATTATCCAGTTTATTGAATGAAGGTGTATTGATCAGATAACTGTATTTTCCCCTCTGGATTGATATCTGTGAGAGGATGAAGTAAAGAGGAGCTGAGGAGAGAGTGAGAAGTGGGAAAGGTGCATATATGGACTAGCAGCTTGCAGATACTGCTGAACCACAACAGATCTCTGGAATCCAGGCCCTGATGCTGTTGGCCTGCTGTGCCTTTGGCAAGTCATGATGTCTTACAAGGTTTTTAATACCCCAGGAATCCTTTGATTTTCTTATCTACTTGAAATGAAGTCATAACATAGCACTACTCCTGAAAAAGGCAGAGTCCAACTCTCACATGCAGGTATTGCTGCAATACAGAGACAGAATAATCACAGAGGACTTCAACATGGTCGGTGCCTCCCTTCCAAATCACATCCCAGTCAGGCTTCTTAGTCTTCCTGCAAGAAATGTGGGATCAGTTTAAAAGACTTGCACTGATACAAGGGTTAAACTCAATCGGCAGGAGAAATGTGGAGTGTAACAGACAGTAATAGCAGCCCGTGGAAGAACAGTCAGCAGGCAACAGTGTGACAAAGCTTTAATTGTCTTGAATTCTTTTATTCTTCCAAAGGCATTTTCTTAGGTTACAATAAAAAGTGAAATTTCAAATTCACGTGATATAAAGAATTCCCTTTGGACGTGCTGTTATAGCTGCCCTTGTCAACAAAGTACACAGACAAGAGGAAGAGAAAGCTTCAAGCACAATGTTTGCTAATTCATTTTAACCTTCACTACTCATTTGCAAGTGCATTCTACTGTCTCTCTCACTTTTACCTTCTTTTTAATTTAATCTGGTCCAAACAAATTACGTGTACATGAACAGTCATTTTCATTTGAGTCGTGTTCACCGAGATACTTAGCAAACAATCAACTGAAGAACAAGATAAGGACAGCAAAAGAAAGCTAATCTTTTGTTTAGATAGTGGGATCACAGATAAAGACCTAAGCAGGCCTGCACAAACTCAAGAACCAGTGATACTATCTTTTAAGATGTGGCACTGTGGTTGTATTTACTTGGTATACATGCTCATAAAGCTTAAATTAAAAATAATTTTAACTGTACGCACTCCAAACTATTTTTTTATTCATCTTTAGGTTGCAATGGAAAGAGGTAGTCTGAAAAGTTTATTATTTGTTTTGAAACCTTTATGGTTTTAGTCTGGAAATAGCAAAGCAAAAGAAAAAAAAAGACCCAACAACAATAAAATTTCATTACCTGGACTGAGAGAATAAGAGGAAACAGACAAGAAAAAAAAAAGAGACAAAAAGTGAAAATTACAATTTGGAAGCCACACCTCTCATGAGACTCAGTTTTAACAGTGGTGTTGGAGAGCTGGGACCATGACTATGAATGTAGTGCCAGTTACAGTATTACAGTATTAGCAAGGTTGGAAGAGACCTCGGAGATCATCGAGTCCAACCTGTAACCCAACACCAACCCATTGTCTAAACCATGGCACTAATTGCCTCATCCAGCCTACTCTTAAACACCTCCAGGGATGGCGACTCCACCACCTCCCTGGGCAGACCATTCCAATGAGGGATCACTCTCTCTGTGAAAAACCTCTTCCCAACATCCAGTCTAAACCTCCCCTGGCATAGCTTAAGGCCATGTCCTCTTGTTCTGGTGTCGTCAGCCTGAGAGAAGAGATTCACACCCACCCGGCGGCAAACCTCCTCAGGGAGTTGTAACCAGCACTGAGGTCACCTCTGAGCCTCCTCTTCTCCAGGATGAACAACCCCAGCTCCCACAGTCACTCCCCACAGGGCTTGTCCTCCAGTCCTTTCACCATCCTTGTCGCCCTTCTCTGGACCCTCTCAAGCAGCTCAACATCCTTCTGAAACTGGGGAGCCCAGAACTGCACACAGCACTCAAGATGTGTCTGACCAGCGCCGAGTACAGGGGAAGGAGAACTTCCCTAGTCCGACTGACCACACTGTTCCTGATCCAGGCCAGGATGCCATTGGCCCTCTGAGCCACCTGGGCTCACTGCTTCTATGGATAGAAACACTACAAGTGGTATGTTTTGCTTTGGAGCCAAATATTTCATTGTTCTTAAATGAACATTATCAAAATAAGCCTCATCACTGTGGAGTAAGCAGGAAGGACAAGCCCCCCTTGCAGATGGGCAAAGTGAGTTACAAAGGGTTCAGGTGAGTGGCTGGAGGTGAATGAGGCAGCAGGTCCTGCAGGGTGGGCAATGGAAACCTGACCTCCTCACACCCCCCTCTATTCCCTAACCACAGGACCTGCACTTCTTCTACACTAGTCGATGTAAACTAACAGTCTCTAGATGAAACCCATAGAAAATCGCAGCCTCTGAAGATATTTGTTTGGCACCACTCATTAGCGCTGCAGTCACACAATTCTTTTGGAAAAAAGCATCCCCCCGTTTGAAATACACTGAAAACTGTAACAGTTCGTTTGCTCTGTGAGAAAATACATGTGCACAATTAAAATACACCCAAATATTCAAGTTGACTCAGAAAGTATATTTAAATGTTCTCTTGAACATATATACAATATATGCATTTGCAAAAAATGTTGCTGGAATATATGAATTGCTATAAATACATCCTCAAATTATATTTAAATATGCACTCCAGGATTTAAAAAAATATGTATAAGAAACTTAAAACTTGAGCCTACAGTTTCTCCATGTCAGAGAAATAGGCTTGTAGTGAATTTTTGTTGGGATGGCTTTGTGTATCTAACAAGTTGTTTCTTTCCTCTGGTTTGTGTCATCCAGAAGCTTTAAATCCCACTTATACAATCATCACTCTACAACAGAAAAGCTGAATTTTCCTACAGACAATCTAAAGAGTGGATATACATCCAAGAACTGTACTGGTGGAAGCCTTATCCTGACTGCATTCGTCAAAGAGTGCAACAATCCCAGCCTTGGCACTGTCCGTGGACACAGCTCTTCGATGCTTTTTAAAGAACTATGAAAAGTGATGTTGGGCTTGTCTGCTCTTGTACCTGCTCAGAAGATCAAAACAGAAGCAAATATAAAATTTTCCCAATGTTTTGTGCAACGAAACCTAAGGATGGAAATGTAAAATTTGGTTGTTGAGAAGCAGATTGTTTTAACTGGTCTGTATAATACAAAAATAGAGAGGCAGGGGAAAGGAGAAGTTCAGGGCTTTCTGGGAGGAATAAGGTGTGAATTTGATGCAGTGGAAGGAGAGGAACTAACAAAAGGATCCAACAGTGGATAAATACTATAACAGCCATGTTTTGAACTGGTCATATCAGCTGGGGGCAGGAAAGGAGGAGAAGCTGAAGCGACTGAACATTAGAAAAGCCAGACAAGAAGCAAGGAAGTGAAGGGAAATGTGAGCCACCAGAAAAAGGAATGCTGTGGAAATATTAGAGGGGAAACCAGTAATATATTTGGAAGTTTGAAATGAAGAACAGGGATGAACTGAGGAAGAAATAACATTTCAAGGGAAAAAAAAATCTTAAATCAGATATAGATTTGGCTCCAGGCTTCACACATCCTCTACTCTGGAGTTTTGGCTCCGCTTACAAAGGGAGGAGCCATCCAAGACAGGGCTCAGATTCGTTCAAACTAAGGATGCAAGGTTTTGGGTTGACACCATCTTAAAAGAAAACCCCTTATAAACCAGCTTGGAGTTAGGTCTATATAGAGGCCAAAATATAGAGTATTGTGGTGATTGATACTTGTTTGGGAGTCAAATTTGTTCTGCATGAAAAAGCCAGGGAAAGGGTTCCTCTTCTCTGATTCACTGAACAGAAGGTAATTGAAAGATCTCTTTATGGCAGGATTTACAACCCCTGAGCCTCAGTCGTTTAAAGCTAAATAATAATGCATTTGCATCGTAAGTGTATCTAATTTGAATTTCGCTTCCTGTCTAAACACTTTGAAAAAAATGCATGCCTTGAGGTATCTGGCTGAATAAAATTCCTGTGGAACTGAGGCTAACAAATAAAGTATGTCGTGGTGTGTTAGAATCTGCTCTGCCCCGGAGAATAGCTCCCCTGATAAAGTGTCTGATTTATAATGACAACTGCTCCCACTGTTGTATACAAGTATACCTTACAGTAATGGGGAATTAAAGAGGCTTTCATGTGAAGCAAATATTTAGCTTTGAAGTCAGTAGGAGCTGCGAGAGCCCAGCACCTCACAGGATTAGTCCCTTGGGAATTAACCTTTTCACCCTGCTGTAGAGTAAGGATGAAATTTTAAGGCTGGGTTTTAATGTTTGTGAGCGTACTGAGTAATAGGAAGGATAAGAATTCATAACAGTGAGTTACCTTCTACTTCAACAAATGCTGGGATGGTTCTATCAGTCTGCATGACTTTCTGAGCACCTTCTCACTGCTGAGACTTACACGGAATTAGTTTCCATGGAGAATGTAACCTGTGACCCTTTGTCATAAGCTTGACCATATAACGTAAGGACTTCAGTAAGGGACTTTATGTTTTGAGTCGCTGTGTTAACCAACCCATCAGCACCACATCAGTTGTGCAGAGGCAAGACCAGTTTTTGTGTTTTCCTGTGGGAGACCTTCCATCTGCTTTTTACTTTACTTCTACTTTGTTTGAATCACAAAAAGTGACCATGGAAATCCGACTGCAGTTGCTCAGTCAGAAGTGAACTCGTTTTTTTTCCAGGTCTTCTTTTGTTGATGATGATATTAAAAGTGACTTTTAAATTGACTGTTGTGAAACAAACAGAATCTGCCATTGAGGGAAAAAGACAAACTGCTTATAATTAGTTCTGGCAGCTGGAGGATGGCACTCCTGCTGTTTCTGCTGCTGGCACTGTCAAGTACATCATGTCACAATGCATGAATTATCTGAGGTCAGCTCTTCAACACACCCAAATTGCTACCAATTATTAATTAATTACTATCATTATGGGACTGCCTTGAGGGCCTTATCAATCCCCTTGAAACAAATAAAGTGACTAAGGGAGAAAAGGAGGTAGAAGTGTTTATTGCTGAATAAAAAAGGTAAATAAGTCTAATCTTGCAAGATACTTCTGCTCAAACGGTCTCTAATCCTCTCCTCATCATCTCCAAATGCATTTGAGTTGCATGGAAATATAAATCACCTGTTGCATGTTAAGATACTTTTCATTACTAAAATGTTGCTATTTAAACATTACTTTCCAACTGTGTTGTTTTTATTATACCTATCTTCACTTGCTCTTCCTCTGAAGGCTTTGTCTACCCTTCTAGGAACTGTGATTCACAATATATGTAGTTATAATGCTAAATAGTGCTATAGCTAACATGTGGTCATTTGTCTTCCGAAATGAAGAATTTAAAATCCAACGCAATGCAAAAGTTATCACTTAGAATGCGATTCAAAAGAACAAATGCAATGAGGGGGTAAAAAGATGCATTTTATTATCTGGTGATTAGAGGTTAAGAATGAATGAGGCAGAAAGTCATTTATTCTACCTAAGTGCCACTTTAGCAGTCAAAGTCCCTATTTAAGGACAAACCCCCCCCCAATATTAAATCAGTATATATTGCAGTCATTGTAACTGAGGATATGACGCACATCTAATACACATGGCCCCTGCAGTGACATCTGGTTGTGCGTAATAAAGAACGAGCAAACTTTGTCAGCCTGTGATAGCTTTCAGGAAAACTTAGCGCCCACCTAGACTGGTAAAAGTGATATTTACATTTCAAACGTTCCTGGCAGGAAATCCCAGGCTGGAGCTTTATGGGGGCTGATTTTCCTCTGTCAAGTGGTGCTGAAGTCGATCACTTATTTTGCACAAAAAGTGTTCGTCTCTTCCTAAAACACTTCCTAAGAACTTCGATTCTGCATTTGGGAATAAGTAATTAAGCAATTAAAGCACTGCAGTAGGTGATTGTCATCTCTAAGTCTGCTTTTTGCATGTTTTGACACAAAACTTCAATGACATCTCTGTGCTGTTTCGCCTTAAATATTTTCCAGAAACCTTTCTAGGAAAGAGGGAAACATAAATAAGGGAAAAGAGCTAATCTCAGTCATAAGTGATTTAAACCATGGGTGTTCATTAGTGCTTCGAAACAGCTGTCTCAGGGAAGCTTTTAGAAATATATTACCACTATTATATGTAATTGCTGTAATTGTATTTTGAGTCCATAATGAAGTGAGGAGGTTTATCAACACACACTCTTACTTCAAATGCATCACAATCATGATGAGTAGAGTCATAAGCAAAAATACCAAAGAAGGGAGAAGAGGGTTATGAAGAGAATAAGCAAAAAAGGGAATTTTCCAGCTGAGAAAAGGGGATTCCTTGTGTGGATCCCAGTTCCCTGAAAATTGGGTTTGCTTTATTATGTCCCTACAAAGTGGGGCTGTTGTCATGCATACAATACTGAAAATGTCAACCTTACTATTTATTTTCTCCATCTCCAAATCTACCTCCCATGTTGATTTTTTCATTTAATGATGACTTTTTACCTTGAATGATGTGTTTGCTTAGAAAGGGCAGGGAGAATTGAGTCAGGACTTCAGCATAAAATCTGCTGAAGGTGGTGAATGAAAGGACCTGATATACAATTTTGCCATTTTTCTATCCAGTTTTACTTTTCCTAGTTTTCAATTTAATCACTATTCAGTCATGATTGTACTCCAGGATGCCCTTCCAGGGAGCAGTTGGACTTTCAAATGTGTAATTTGATCTGACTATTAAGAATTATATCACCTGAGACATTTCATTACAACCCTGTGGTTGTAGCTGCAGTTTTATAAAACAACATATTTTAAAATAAATAATGTCACTATTCTAATGAAAATGTCGTTTCTGTGCTGGATTTTGATTTTTTTTTCCAAAATATATGGGTGAACATTTCAGGAGCAGTTTCCTCCATCACAAAGTTGCACTGTCATTGGTTCATTAGCCATACAATAGATGTCTCTGAGAGTTGGTTTCATTATGTTGGGACAAACAACACAAGAGAATGAAGACTTTTTTTTCTGATTTTTAGACTTTCCGTGCAGACTTTTGTGATTTTTCTGGACTTTCATAATGAACTGTTCTGAATAAGGTCATCATCTGTGCCTTATGTTCTAATATCTTATACTCAGAGTGTAAACAACTCATTTCTGTGAATCAAGATTTTTTTCACTTGGGTTTGCCATTGTTTAGCTCTTTGAAGAAATCATCAAATCTTTATGCCAACTTCTGGGAGACATTTCCAGAACAGCCTTTGGATGCCAGTGTGATGCAGTACTGCCAAAGTGCACCTTAGCAGAACCAATATAAGCTCTGCTTTTTCCTCAGGAGAAGAGCTTTCATCAAAACGAGCTACAACTGAGTGGAAATTAAAAATATGTGATAATTTTCAGAAATAGTAACTAATAGATAAAATGGCATTTTATTTTAGAATTTTTTTGCCTTTACAGGGACTATACTGCGCGATTTAGGCCCTCAAATAAGGCTTCGTGAAGTAGGTTTTTGAAAGACAGTAGGGATGGAAATATTGTCATGATCTCTGTTCATTCTAAAGGAAAATGTTTTGAATTTGAGCTTTCCCTTCCAGTGTGATGAGTCTGGCTAACCCTCTGTGAGTGCCTGAGAACCAGACTATGAACCCAGCCAGAAAAAAGCTATTAAAAAACCCTAACATGGACATCTCTGTTTTCCATTTGCCTTTAGCTCAAGTGGAAGGTAATATTAAGAAAACTGAATTAAAAAAGAGTTTTGAACCCAATTCTGTCTGGCAGTTTGTGCCTCCTTGTACAGGCATCTACTAAATGGTACCTTCCCGAAAATCTTCAGACCACAGTCACTCTACAGAAGCTCATGAAACAATTTTCATGCTGCAGGTTTGGCACTAGAAATGTACACTTTAAGGTATGTATGGGCTTGTTTGTTTCAACTCTAGGTAGTCTTTTTACTGTAGAGTGACTTGTGCTACTGGAGAAGGAATCTGTGCTTGGCCACATTGGGTATCACTGTATCACAGTATAGATGAGGCTGGAAAGGACCTTGAAGATCATCTAGTCCAACCTATAATCCAACTAACCCAGCATCTACATCTAGATCATATCACTCAGCACCTCATCCAGCCTACCCTTAAACACCTCCAGGGTTGGCGACTCAACCACCTCTGTGGGCAACCCATTCCACATCCGGATCACTCTTTCTGTAAAAAACCTTTTCCTAATATCAAGTCTTTTATATTTAAATTAGAAAAGTTTTACGTTTTCTTTTAGAAAAAAATTAAAGCCTAATCTTAGTTCCTGAAAAAAACCCTCTAGTTACTAGAAATTTATAGATTTTTTTCCTTGCAAATACATGAATGCTGTGTTGACAGCCTCCCTCTAAATGTTTATCCTTTTCTTATTTACCCTGTCACAGAAAAGTATTGGCACTGACAGCTCTTAGATCTGAAAAGAGCTCAACAATACAGTCTCAGATACATTTCTGAAATGCCAAGAAGATGAAATGTAACCACATCCTGTTGGGTGTCTCTGGGTAGTAATGACACTGTGCAAAACTTTGAGAGGATGGGTTCCAATTAAACCTCTTTGACCAGCTTCCTTTTGTTGGGTGCAAGTTGCCATCTAGAAAGTCTAAACTCTTCCCTGACAATGGGTGGAGAATTTATGTGTGCTACCATTATTTAACATAGAGGCAAATCTGAATATTTTTTGAAAAGATTCTTTCTAGTCTTATTCATTATCAAAATGCATCTCTCAGCCATCAGGTTCAAAATAACTATCAATTGACAATAAAATGTAATGCATTTTAATGATGCAGGTGAACAAGAATAGCCAAAATAAGAATGTCTGGTTTTTTGTGGGGGGCAGGGAGGGCAGGAGGTTGTATTGATTTTATTTGTTTTTTCCCCACAAACCACACAGTGAATCGACTATTTTCTTATGAAAATAAGTACATGATAATGATGCACCACCAGAGGTTTTCTTAAAGGATTTTGCAAGTCCTTTGCGTTTTCACTTGTCCCATTTCTCCCCGACTGGAGATTTGTCTTTCAACCGGTGTTTTGTCAGTCTCATCCCTATCTCAGCCAAAATGCAAAACAATCCCTAAGTCACTGAGAGCAAACCTGTGTGAGCCCCAGGGCCTGATGGCCTCCCTGCTGAAGTCGGTGAGAGTCTGTGAATTGATTTCAAAGGGAGCTGGATGAGGTCCCAGTGTCAGATATAACTGTTCAGAGAGTTTTCGGGGGATATGGTCTGGATAATCAGCTAAACATTTAATTCATCCAATTGAATTGCCAATGCAGAAGGTTCATCCATCATTTCTTTCTGCTTTCCAAGTTCAGAGCTCAGGGATTTATCTGTTCCTCTTTCATCAGTGAATCGCATAACCAACATGACTATTTCAAGCCGTGCAGGAGCAGAACTCTCCCCTGTGCTTTTAGTGAAGTCACTTGTAATACGGCAGATAGAGGACACTGTTAAAGGAGTATTGAACACATCTGACATAAAGGGAACCACTGACTCTTTTCTTCTGGTTTAGCTGAACAGAGTCTGTGCTGTCTAATATCACCTCAGCAATCCTGGCTGAATATTTAAGCAAGGAGCTTCAGACAATCCCTGGCCCGAATCCCTGGGTGCCTGTAAAAGTTCAGACTAGCAACTTGTACATTCTTACCCAGGTTTCAGTGTTTATACACAACAGTTTTTCTAACAGAGGAAATTCTGAACTCTATTTACCCCATTTTTAGTAGCTAGGTGAAGGAAGGTTTATGTTTAAGTTACACACTGTGTAATTTCTGATGAACTTTATGTGTTTAAAGCACTTTAGGTCACCTCTAATCACAACTGTGTAACACATGAGGGTCTGTTTCAACATCAGAGCTCAAGGGTCTTTAGGGACTGGGAGCCCTGGAGTCTTTTGGGTTGGACAAACCAACAATCAAGTGAGGCCACAGACCCCGGCCCCTGTCTCTCTACCTTCAAAGCCTATGTGGTGCTCTCCCACTGCAATTTCCTCCTCCATAATCTGACAATGACAGTGTAGCCACGAGACTTTTCTTTCCTTGTTCTTGATGCCTCTTTCAGCTTTAAGGCTGCCACACAGTTGTCAGAAGTCTGGCTTCAATGCTCTGAAGGGAGACAGATACTGATAAATTTTCTTTTGATCTCTGCTCTGCAAAAACCACTCAGTCAGAAAAAAAATAGAGGGGTCTGTGTGTGGAGGGGTTGGAGGACGTGAAAGGCAAAAAGCACCCTCTCATGCCAGAGTGAGTATAACTCCCACTTCACATTGGATCTGAAAGATGAATATAAAGAGTTTTGTATACATCTTGCAAATCAGGACAATGCACTGTAAGAAAATGAAGCCAATGAGTAAAATGGGGCTAATGATACTGATCTCCTTTCCAAAGTGCTCTGAGATCAGCTGATGAAAAGGACTGTACAAGAGCTAGGTATTATTATGGTTAGATCACTGCAATTGCTTTGCTCAAAAACCTTATCTTTTTTGTTGCATATTCATCAAGACCAGTGTTGAAAGGTTACAGTTTATAGCAACTACTTTGTTATGCTCTAAATGAGACTGAAAAAAGAACTTTAGCTGCCGTGGTGCTGCAGAAATTTGCAGGTATCATTTGAAGATGCAGAAGTACAGCTGCAGCAGGTGTCCCCCCAGCTTTATGTGTCTGCCCTGGCCTAAGGCTGAGCCAAGGCAATGCTCCAGTGACATCAGGCTCAGAAGCATCCAGTCCAGAAGCCAGGCATGGCACACTCGTGCCTGTTGTGTCTATGAATTCATATGTTCCTTTACTCAGTGGATCTCAGCATTAGTGGAACTGACTCTTATATGTCAGACTAGAAAAAGTGTAAAACTTACAGGGGAATAAAAGAGCTACAAAGACAATGCTCCAATAGGATTACCAGGGCAGCCAAGAGCACCTGAACATGAACTAAGATCCAAGGAAAATGACACAATGTATTGATATAAATCCCAAATTAATTTTTTTTTCTTCTCCAGAGTAGAAAGACTGCTACTGGGAGGGAGTAATTTCATACAGGGTATGTACAGGAGAATATGCAAACAAATTTAGATTTGGAAGTACAAAGTAAAAACTAAGGTGATGGAAAAGTGTTTTTCATACGTTATGCATTCTCTAACATATCACCATATATTAGATTTTACAAAATCGCTGGTAGTTATAATGTGCTAATAAAAAGTGACAGCAAAATACAAGCTATGGGATGTGTGAGAAAAAATAACACAGCTCTTACATGTGGCTTAACAAGGCCAGTACTACATTATTTACAGTTTATAAGAAGTTCTGTGATGTGCCTTTTATTCATGTCACCACAGCAGCACATGAAGTAACCATATAGCCACCACTGAGTCTTCCAAATGCACACAAACAGCGGAGCCAACAGCTGCATGCAAAGGTTCTAGCTGGGTTTCTGGCAGGTCCTGGGACGGAACACAATGGCTGTTAGTAAAATACTTTCCACAACATTTTTCTGTCTTCCTGCATGAAGGAAATATTTTTCTTACAGCTTTAAAATGGAGATATCTCAGTGTGTCAATGTAAATGTTGTGTTTGCAGTCATCTGTGAAAAATCCTTTCTGTTTTGGGTGAAACAGTTTTTCCAGTGGTCTGGCAAAGCCAAAGTACAAAAGCTGTTTTGTTATCTGTTAGGATTTTACAGGCCATGTAGCAAAATTCATAATAAATGCATGTGCATACAGTTACTGAAAGAAACCTCTGATTAATTGATGCATTATTGGGACGAAGATCAACTTGCTGCTTTTTTATAATAGCACTTCTAAGAAGTCGTTCAACCTCTCCATGTAGGCAAGCAGAAGTTTCCAGAAACCCAAATAAAAATAGCAAAGCAGCTTTGCTTAGCTCGCACCTGCATGGAGATAAGTGTGTGTCCTGCCTCGAAAATCATTTAAAGACAAGACAAAGGAATTGATGCAGGCAAATGAGTAAAAGGGAAATAGGCAACATCAGATTAATTTAGCAAAAGCAGTGATAAAGGTCTCTGCAGGGCAATAATCCAGCATTTGTCTGATTATCCGCAGGCATCAAGGAAAGAGAATTCTGACTGTGAAGGAGCTGTGTCATGCCAATGTTTGTCAATAATTCCTCCCAAGAATAATGTACAAAGCAGGAAAAGGAGTGAAGATCCTTGTTTTAAAATTAGTGAGCATAAACTACTGAGAGCACCATTATATTCCTGTTAATATCTGTGGGCTAATAATTGAAAATTAGTAAGAGATACTAAGCACGATAAGGAACAACGGTCCAAATGTTTAAAAATACTTCAGCAATCATCGTTTTCGTAGAATAAAAATGTTGGTCTTGGGTGGAAGCAGATGGGAGAAGCTCAGTTTTTCATTCAGTGAATTTGTAAATTAAAAAGTAAGTAGGGCAATTGTTGGAGAGACAACGGTAGGGAAGTGACTGTGGGATAAAATGAAGCTGGGTTGTGCTTAAAGGGGAAAGTGACAAAATCTATGGGAAGAGAAATGGATAAAAATGGAAGAGTGAAGTGATGGGATGGGACTGCTGGAGAAAGCAGAGTTCTGAGAAGAAGACAGACACTACAGCACCTCTGCCTCAAAGAAAAAGTGGGGAGGAGAAGAGAAACTAAGACAAAGTAGAAACCTTTGCTGATTTCCTCTCCAAATATGTCAGTGACATGCCATCTGAGGAGAGATAAGTGGATGCAGGAAGATGAGAAGCTTAAGGAGTGAGTCAGAGATGTAGAAAAAATCACTGGGATTAAGTAGATTTGCTCTGAACGATTTTACTTAGGGGAATGTCAAAACTGGAGGAGAAAACACATCCATGATGCAGGAAATTTGAGTGTTGTTCTGTCTTCTGTGTTGTGCAAAATCAGGAAAAGAGGAAGGGAGCAATGGGAGCGAGCTAGAATTGTGCTCTCAAAGGCAGCATAAAAACAAAATGAAGGTTGAACGATAGGGAATAAAAGAGGCAGGAATTCTCTGATGAGAAAGAGAAGGGAACAGAGTGTGAGAGAGGGAGCTGGTTTCCTGCGGGTTTGCTAGTCAGGCTTACAGATTGTTCTGGCCTCAGCTCAAGAAGTGGTTCATTTCTGTGAAGCTAATGACAACAGTCTTATCATGCAATCAGTCAGACCTTAATTATTTTTCCCTGGACGCCAGCTCTCAGGCATGATTGCTGTACCACCTTTAAGAGGTCAAAGTTAAAAAACAATAGTTTGGTGAATGGCCATTTCACACTGTTTGCCTGATCCAAAAATGTATCAAGTAATGCAGTTAAGCTTAAATTTGGAAGCAAAATTCTTGCATCAAAACTTTATAGAAACGCAGCAGAGAAAACATGCTTTAATAATAAACAGATAATTAAAACCACTCGAAACACATGTATGTGTTTTATTAGTGACTAAAATCAATGGTATGTTGCAATTTAGTTATGCAGGCTGATTTAGTATCATGTTATGTACCAGTTACACAGACATGTGCTATGGGCTTAGTCATAAAAGTGTGGAATGCACCACTAACAAATTCAATTTTTTGGCCTTAACTGCTCACAAAACTCCTCTTCTTATAAAGGGAAACCACACGACGTCTTTTATAAAGGGTTCAGTCAAAAGGAAAGCCAAAATAAAGACCGTTCCTCACGGCCCACTGGACCCTCACTAAAACTATGTATTTTGCAGGAAAAACAAAGAAAAGGAAAAGTAGTCAGGAAAGCTCACTCCCATCCTCAGAAGAAACTGCTGTTCTTAATGGAGTTCAAATTTTGCAATGAGATAGCCATGTCATTTGGAAAAGCTGAATGTGTGGGTGTCTGAGAAAATGCTGACAGTTGCTTTTTCTGTCATTCTGATTAAAGAAGCCAAGAACATGGCTGGCTCAACAGTACATTAAGGATTTCAATCTTCAGTTTTGAATTGAAAATGGTATTTTTAGGTAACTGATTTATTAGGGCAGACATCTGAAAAAATGTCTTCCTTTGGAATGCAATGCCACTAATACCAAGAAAATGAAAGCACAGACATGTTTACAGATACAAATCCGAATGCCTGGCCTTGGCCCGCAGCCCTGGATATCCTTCATCTGCTGAGCTGCCCCATGGGAATTGTAGCTTGAGTGGTTTGAGTCTATTACTCCTTCACAGGCTGAACTTCCATTATAAGTGTCCTTGAATGCCCTGTGTCACACAGTTCCTTTGATACCTTGTACAGAAGGGAGACACGACCTCGCGACATCAGGGAACCGTGACTTCAGAGGAGAATAAGGCCTCTGGATTTCAACTCTACAGAAATGTTATGGAGAATGTATGCTAACATCAAATGGATGCCAAAATGAAATGTATGTCTAGAAGAGACCTCTTAGGTGTCTGAATACTGTTCCAATAGCATTTCATAGAAAGGCACTGCATAACATATCAACCTTTCTGTATGATCAAATATTTAGATTAAAACAGTAATTGCACATTGGTCATAGGCCCTATCTTTCCCCTTAGACCACCTTTCTCCACGTGGGAAACCAAGCTGTAAGTTCACAGGTTCACAGGTTATTCTGAGTTGGAAGGGACCCACAGGATCATTGAGTCCAACTCCCAAGCGAACGCCCACCCAGAGATCAGGCCCACAAGTGTGGAACCACGGGCACCACGCTCCATCCATCCAAGCCTCCCACCATCCAGACCATGTCACTGAGCTCCTCATCCAGTCTGACCTTAAACACCTCCAGGGATGGCGACTCCACCACCTCCCTGGGCAGACCATTCCACTGAGGGATCACTCTCTCTGGGAAAAACCTCTTCCTGACATCCAGTCTAAACCTCCCCTGGTGTATCTTAAGGCCATGTCCTCTTGTTCTGGTGTTCATGAGCAGTGTGTGAAAGAAGAATGACTTTTATTTTGCTTTTAAATGTATTTTTAGGTGAGAAATCTAGTGGCTATGAAAAATAAATTGCACAGAAGTAGGTCACCATGGAAACCAGTCATCTAAGTGCTTTCCACTTTTGGTGGAAACTAATCCAGAGCCACCCAGGCATTTGAAAATCTACGCCATCATCAGTTATTCAAAGTTTGCACTGAGACTGGTATACACACTTCAGCTAAATCTGATCCTCACTGTGTAAAAATTTGTATAGACCTGAGAAATGCCAGATCTGCTCTCCCAAATAATTTATGGTGCCTAAGCTTATTTTAGAAAAAGTTTGCACCAATGTAAATACGCACATTTGTAAATATCATCATTAATTTAAATACATTTAGTAGATTTCTTATATAGGTAAGGTATTATATGTACTCAGATTCATCTAAATTGAGGTTTCCTTAAATACATAGAGGTGGTCTGTCTGAAGATGTTTATAAATCATGCTTTGATGTGGAGAATATGGACACCTTTCCTGTAAGTATAGCCACTGTGGAGGCACAGTAGCACCAATTGGAGCAAAAATAAAGTCAAAACTGAAAAAAATTAGATTTGATGTTTACTAGTGTGTGAGATGTGCTAACAAGAAAGAGTGTAAATAAAGCATATTCTGCTTTTCCCTATTCAAAATGTCTGAACTTAATCTCTCAGGGAGGTTGTGAGGGAGCTCAGAGCCTGCAGCATCCACAGGGAAAAGAAATAACTCAAGTTGCTAAAACTGCATTATAAACTTTGTATTGCTGGTTTATTGCTTATTTAGGCGAAGGAAGGAGTGTCCTAAGCACTAAAAAGGTTTGACAATCCCTTGTGAAGAACTTGGTCTGTAACCTGTGTGTAGCACTGTCTCCTTTCACAGTGCCAGTATTATTACTTGCTTTTTAAAGGGTTAGGTTTTGGGTTGTCTTTCATATATGTAATCACTATTCAGGGATGCCAACAGTAATGCAACAATGGCACATCCTCATCAGTCTTTTTTTAAAGGTGTAAATAAATGTGTTACAGTGAAAGTTAGTTTCAAGCCCTTCAGAAGTTTATTGAGCTTAGAGGACTAATCAGAATCACAGAATCACAGAATCAGTAAGGTTGGAAAAGACCATTGAGATCATCAAGTCCAACCAATCACCTATTACCTAATCTAGCCAATCAACTTAAATTTGTCATTAGTTTGTTGTTTGGTGCTGAAATCAAAGAGTTCACTTGCAAGTTTTGCTTAGGCAGCTTTTAATCAAATTTTAACAAGCATTTTGCAAGGATTGAATCCTGGAATATCTCACCTTTCTGCTGCCAATTTCTGGGACACAATCGTTACCAGTAAGAGTTCCTGTCTCACAGCAGAAAAGGATGAGACAACCAGTAGTGAAGATCCTCTACCCTGTGTTGAACAATATCAAAATGCCTACACTAACAGTTTAATTCAACCCACATTTTCTGAGGCGATATGAACAAATTCTTTCATTCAGCAGAGCTCTGGGGCAGTAGCCCAAAAAAAGATGGCCAAAGAAGGCCAAAAAGGAGTACTAGAATTTTCAGCCTGTCCTTCTGTACCTATGCCTGCCTCAGTCTTCCAAATCCCAAGTGAATGGAATGGCTTCATCTGCCTCTGTTGAGGTGGATCTTCTCAGTCTTTTTTACAGGACCTGTTCTAAATAACAACAAAAAATTACGTACTAGTTCTAAAGACTGAACCTTATTCTCTCATATCCCAGATACTGGCCAGGCTAATGTGGGATATTCTCTTATTTTGGACAAGAATCACACCTTCATTAGAACTAGTGTAAATATCCCACTGGGAAATTTTAATTTTGATGACATGGATTGAGAATGACAGGAAATCCCTGATGGACTCTAGTTATCCCGTTTGCTTCACAGGCGCTGAGGATTCGCAATGATCCTAAAGCAGATGATCTCATAGGCTGCCTTCAGGAAGCTGCCAAATGATGATTGTATCAAGTTATTTTTCTAAGAACAAAAGGAACCAAACTTCTGACTCATCCTTTGTGCACCTGCTGCTAAATGAACCCAGTGGTCACCAGGTTACTATCACTTAATAAGACACAAAACTCCCAAATGATCTTGGAATGGAAGATGAAGCAAAAAAAGAAGAGGTAAAAATGGAATTTTTACTGCCAAATTGAGGTGCACTATGGATCCTATAAAATCCATACAATAATTTGTATAGACAACCTTACAAACCTGAGGTGATACACAACAGTGTGAAACAGACTGTTCAGGAAACAGAACAATGAAGCTGGAAGAGCTCTGTGCTAGCAGTGTGTGAGAAGAACCAAGCATTGCAAAGCTTGTAGGCTTAACTCAAGTGTTAAAACTTGGATGACTTTGAAAAAGACTCTTTAAAATGATGATCTCTAGTAGTAGTTTTTGAAAAAGCAGTAATTCCTCAATGCTTGTGGCACAGAATTGAAAATACAGAAAATCCCTTAAGTGGAAAAAATCATAGACAGTATCAAATTAAAATGGAATTGACTCTATAACTTATAATTTCTATTCTGGGAAAACTTTCAGAGATTTTACTAGTTAGACCAGCATCCACTAGTCCTTGAATTAAAGACCATTTTAGTAATAATGTACATGTGTCTAACCATCATAGTAAAATAAATTTTTATTTGAAAACACTGACTAACAATTTGACATCTGAAGTGCCACAGTGGTTGATATAGTTTTGTTTATATTTCACGCCCAAGAAAATTTGTTTGACTAAGTTGCTGTGATTTTTTTTGCATCTGGATTTTATGATGTTTGCCTTTGTAATGGTTGTATATAGAACTGATTCCAGTATACTTGAGATTCTGGCTAAATTTAATTAGTTAAATGCTTAGAAGATGAAAGTTTATTTGCTTTATACTGGATTAAAGTGTGAGTAGCAAAGGTAGCATGAACAGACTGTGTAAGTTACCTCCAGCTATTCCAGTTCTAGAGATCTACACACCAGCAAAGGACAGTGGCAGCCAGGAAGTCTAGAGATGTTTGAATTTATTAAATTTTCTCTAAGAAAACATCAGATATGTTCATGGATTAAAAAGGTTAAGTGAAACCACAACCTGCGTAACTTCTCAGAAATGTTATCACATATGCATATTATACGTTGGTGCTTCCAGCTTGAACAGCATTCTAGGTGCATAAAGTTACTGCCAAGTTTCACTCGTTCTGCAATGAAAAAGCGTAATTCTCACCATCACAGGCACTGAAGGATGAGAAGAGGGAAATGCAGAGGTGATTCCTGTTATTAAATTCCAATTTTTTTATNAAGAAATAGAATAATAATAATTATAATAATGATAAGAAATTAACAGGGCAATAAGATGTATTATATTGTATATTTATACAACTGAATTTTTATGGACTCGTGTGTAATTGTAGCTACCATGCTTAAGAATGTAGAAGAATCAATCCTTTTGCTTTCTTAAGCTGCATTAGAAAATATATTTCCTCTTCTTTGACACACTTAGAGTGCATCTATACCAATAAATAGAACTGGTCCCATGCTTTAAGTGGTCTGACACAGCTCACATGTTTATGGTTGCATTCTCTTGGTAGCAGGAAGCCAAATCCAAGCTATGTGTTGAAAATGGTCATTGCCCCATATGCAGTTTGTGATTGCTTTTTTTTGTCAGAGGCCACAACTTTCACAGGGACTATCCTAATAATTCAACATCACAGTTGATTATATATTTCTGCAGCCTGGACCTGGTTCACAAACAGACATAGTTCTGTAGTTTTCATTGTAAAAAGAATGAAACTGAACCAGTGATCCAGATGTGGAATGGGTTGCCTGCAGAGGTGGTTGAGTCCCCAACCCTGGAGGTGTTCAAGGGTAGGCTGGATGAGGTGTTGAGCAATATGATCTAGATGTAGATGATAGGTTAGTTGGATTATAGGTTGGACTAGATGATCTTCAAGGTCCTTTGCAGCCTTATCTATGCTGTGATACTGTGATACTGTGAAGAATGGATGCTCACATATTTGTCAGTCTTCAACACTCTGTAGATTCATTGGAGTCAGCTGAGAAGAGCTAATTTTACTATTTAAAAATTAAGAAATATGTACATATAATGTTGAGTCTGTGGCTGTGACATTGCACTGCAGATCAAGAGGTATGGATACCTGCGTTGTTCCTGATTTTTCTCCACTATCCATATTTTAGAGCTATTTTAGGGTGTGTTCTCAGAAGACGAAAGAAACTGGGTAGTGTCTTGCATCTTTTATGTGGTTACCATGGATAGTCATCTTCTCTGCTTCGTTAAATTAATGGCAGCAGGGCAACCTCATTAAACACTTTCAAGCTCTGTGTTTTTCCAAGAACTGTTTCGCAGTGAACATCATGACAACTCATGTAGATGAAAGGCCTCCCAACATTATTGGTTCATATGTAAGAAATGGGAAGGAACTCAGATACTGGAGATAACTTAGTTGCATCAAGTACCTTTCTGTGGCTTGTGCAATAGAGAATCTGCAGGTAAATTCCAAGTGCATATTTTACCCCTCTCTCCAGCTGCTGTGGAGAATATAAGAAATAACTTGTCATTAGACGTTTCTCAAAATGTGACTAAATCACTTGCAAGATACTGACCCCTGACCTGGAGGCTGCTGAAATCTGTGAGAGTGAATGCTGCACATCCCGAGTGCGGCACAAGCTGTGTTCAAACGTGAGCTCATGAGGTCCTGGAAGCGCACGATCCCGGGGATGTACACCCTGCCCCCTTGTGTCTCCTGGGCCCAGCAGTAGGGCACTGAGGTAAAAAAAACCTTCAAATTCCTGCTTGCTAAAAAACCAACTACAAACCTCCTGCTAGGAGTAACAACGCTTTGTGGAAAAGCCAAGGTGACAAAATAGGCGACTGAGCTGGAAAGTTTGCACCTTTTACAGATACAAATTGGCCAGGGGGTACGGAAAACTTGTGCATAATAGACAGAGGAGCACTATCTCTTGGCCCTCTCCATATTCAGATGTAGTAGCTGAGACTGATTATAAAAAATTTTTTTAAAAAAGGAAATCCCTGTCATGTTCTCTCCCGCTCTTTTGTTGCCCCACACCCTGTGCTGAAGGGAGTGGAGAGATGCTGGCACACGCCCACCCTGCTGTCCCCAGTTTGCATCCTGTGTTACCATAGGGACCAGCTGTGACAGACACCGGTGCCCACCCAATGTTCCTTTCCATGGGAACACTGCAATGCACCCCGGACACACACATACACAGCGCTCCCCACTCTCACCCCCTGGTGACACAGGCAAGCTTCTCTCTTGTCCAGTGCCCCAGACAGCATTAAAGAACCCCATGCCCCATGTTTAAGTGCCGGAAGAGCTGTACAGGGCCAGCCCCAGCCCCGGCTTTTCCTTGCCAAGCGTGTCCCCCGGGAGGGAACATGGTGGGCAAAACTTGGAAGTCCATACAGCCCCATGGTGCTGTATGAAATATGAATATGTATGAATATGATGTAGGAAATTTACAGCACAGATGGTATTTTATCCTTTGTATTTTAGATCTAAACCTGATATTCACTGTGGCCTGGATGTAGTCTCACATCTCGTGTTTGATCTGAGATAATTTAGGAATGAACTACCAAAGGGACTGAACCAATCTTTTCTTAGTCCCTGCTTGTACCTTGATATTTCTTCCTGTGCCAGCATTACCAATAAGATAGCTACCCAATGATCTAGATCAGGCAACGGACATACCTGGATTTCAATTTACCAAAAAGAACTCAAAAAAAGGACTCTTTTTTTTTTTTTTTAAATGCAGTGGTTGGATATTGCTATCCTACAAAGCAGTTTTGTTGTACATGAAGTACTTTGCCCAAGTACATCTAGATGCAATGTCAACATAAGGGATGATGTAAGAGCATATTATAAGCAGTACGGAGGTTGGTATAGTGCTTTTTGGTGTCTCCTTTCAGGTAAATTAAAACATTTGTAAGACTGGAATCGGAGGTCTGTTGTACTCAAAGCTCTTCAGAGTTTCCCCAGAGTGACTGGTCACATTCTCTTCTCTGAACATTTGCTTTTTTTCTCTTCTTTGTAATAGCTCTAGCAGAGAACAAGATGGTTCAGTGAACTGACACAAGAAAAAAATATTCTCTTTTTCTTTTGGTGGATTACTTTTCCACTGGAATAACAAACTGTACTAACTCACACTTAAGATGACTTGGTTGTTGGGTCCAAGGCGAGTGACAAGGCAGGGAGCATATGAAAGAACCAATGCAAGGGCAGAACAATCCTATTTGAAGGTTGCAAGTGCAATTTCATGGGATTAGATGCAACTTCAAACTACTCTAGAGTAATCAAACTCTCTTTCAAATCACAGTGAATATGTCATTTAATTTCACCATTATGTACTCAATTCTTAGCAAATTAGACAAATATCTTACTTCAGTTTTCTTCATCTTGATGATCTCAAAATATTAGAATGCATTAAAATAAATGCCTGATGGTTTTACCATCCATTCTTAGGTTTATATTGCAATTTGCTTTTGACTATGAGTACTGCTTTTGACTATGAGTACTGTTAACACTGAAAATTCCTGATTTTTTTCTTTACAGCAGCAACTGAAAACCCCAGAAACAGACTAGATGCTGTATGGACAGGCAGTTTATGGTGTTTATCATGAAAATAAGGCTGAATAAAATAGCAGATTATATGGTCCCTTAATGCTACAACCCTTCAGGTCAGCTATTCCTCTCAAAAAGTGTTTGCAAAAGCTGTAAATCTTCATCATGGAAAGTATGGGG
>WEKX01026003.1:1576-40817 GCA_013390025.1 Pitta sordida
TGCCTTCTAAATGATGCTTCCCTTGCAGTTCTGAGCTTGTTAGTTAGAAAATAAACCCTTTATGTTCTTTATTTATAGTTTTGCCTTGCTTCTTTTGCCCGTGACCAGTTTTATTTTATTTTCCAGTTGGTTTTTTTTTAGTTTTCTCCTTCAGGAGAAGTTGGGGTGGGTCTCTGGCATCCAGCCAGGGTCAAACCACGACAGTGAGTATTTCCAACTATACTGTAAATTTATCAAACAGTGAATAATTATATGAAAATAGTTCAGCAAAACCAGCGACAGACTGAGGTTTCAGAAATGGCTTTTGGTAGAATAAATTGGATGCATTAAAGGATTTCAGAGGCAGCAGGGGTAATGTTAAAAGGAGGACGGCTCCCCTTTATATCACTCACATGCTGAATGGCCTCTATTTCAAATTGCCAGTTTTCATGATCAGCCTCTGAGGGCTTGGCCTGCCACTTCGCACTGTCTTCAGGTGAGGAAGGAAGATCTTGTATTTAGGACTATCCTCTGACGTTTCTCATTTTCTTTGTCCTTTGGGGCCCATCTGGAGTTTTTCACTCACACCAGACATCATCCACAGGTACACACACAGAGATGTATGTGTGCATGCACATATGTGTACAAGGATATACCAACACAAAGATTGGCCAGAATACAGATCTTGGAGGTTGGAAGATGCTTCTTTTCCATTGAGTCAAAGTTGAGGGTTTTTGTCCTGATGTCAGATGAAGAAATGTATTTATTTCTTCCATAAAATTCAAGCATGTGTTGTCTATCTATTCAACTGTTCGCAGCAAGTCCCTTCCAACTCAGAATAACCTGTGAACCTGTGAACTCTCCTTTTGAGGGCTGACATGTGATGGGGTTTGTACTAGGTCACGCAGCACTTGACTTCAGGGTGGATCTGGAAGCCAAGAATCTTAAATGAGTACACAGAGCACACTTACATCAGTTGCCCTTCAGTGTAAAACTTGCCATAAAGGAAGCACATCTTTCATTTGAAGGTGTTGAAAACCTAGAACTACAGTCCCAATGGCATTATTATACCTTACCTGCTAATTCACTGCCCTCTGTGGGTATGTTACACTCTGATAGCATAGGGTTGAATTTATAGCATGTATTTCCTTCTGCTAATGGCACATTGAAAAGGTTTTGTAATTTTCCATTTGTTTTTATGATGACTGGTATAGACTTTTCCACATCAGACCCCCTGGGTCCTTGTGACATTCCAATATGCCAAAGCTTCACAAGTTAAAGTACTCTGAGCAACAGGGTGGTTGCAGTATGTCTCTGAGCTATTGGGGAAGGGGGAACAGGGGGAGGAAATTCTTCTTGTGGCTTTTATCTGCCCCTGTGGTAAGAGAATGGCATTCTTTTATATTGCCAGAGCTCTTATTCTCTACACAGAGGTATTTGGATGGCTTTGGGAATATCCTTGCTAGTACAATATCAGAGAATAAGACATGAGTCTGCCTGGGAACACTATCCAGAGGGGAAAGATTTATTCCTACAATTGTAAGATATGTTAGAGCAGTTTTATTTTTTGCCCTAAGGCACTGTCAGTTGAGATTTTTCTCTCTATATTCTCAACACAAAAATTGGTTTGGTAGTAAACCAGACATAGGATCTTAAGATAGGAAAAGTGCATCGATCACCACTGTGCCTTTCTCTGAAGATTTATACATTCTGCAGTGCTGAACTCCTTGTTAATTAAGCTGTGTGCATTGCTGTTCTGTTTTATATAGCCAAACCAAAGGTGTGTTGAGACTTGAAATCGGAGATTTTAGCAACCTGCGTAGTAATACCTTGCTCTTACTCTATTTAAAGACAAAGCACTTCTGTATAGCTGAAACCCAGGGGCTCACTGTAGTTTGATAGTGAATGTGCTTCATGATGGGGCACTGAATGATGTCTATGAGAGAACATTTTCCTTTGACCTGGTTTAAAGTAATATCAAGCCTCAATCAGACTTTCGCAGCTTGGCAGATAGTGTGAGAGATGGGGCAAAATAACTTTTCCAAGATCTTGGTGTTGCCACCCATCATTTGGCAGCAGAAGCTGTAGTGGTTTGGCTTGCTGTATGTATTTTTTAGGTTTGCTGCCTTAGGTTAGAGCTGGATGCTTTGCTAGTTGGTTTTTACTAGAGCTCACTATAAATGCTATCTAGGTTTTAAATTAAAACGGTGAATTTTTATTTATAAATCCATTACAGAAATTAGTCACAGTTTAAAGGAGAAAATCACAAACAGAAATAAATATAAACGTTAAATATGTATATATCATTTGGGGTGTGAATTAATACCTTTGGCTGTCTAAGGAAACTGTAGTATTCTGAGCTATTGAACTACAGGTTCGACTTTGCTGCCCTTTGACTTCCAAGGAGTTTTTCAGAGCAGACCGTGTTTTGGTGCTTTCTTCAGGCTTTATTTATACCTGAAAGCTACTACAATCCAAAGAAATTATCAAAACACGGCTTATTTCTCCTCTGTTCCCTTCACATCATCTTCCTTCTTGCTAATTAATTTTATTGAACTCATTTCTGTTAGTCTTAGTTCATGCTTACAAGTACACAAGCCACCGTTTTTTTGTCTTAAGTTTTTAGAAAGGCCGTGTAGTATTGTGAATATTTAAATCATGCTTTTTGCCGTGTCAGGAAGACTATCTTACTCATTTGCTCCCTGACCGCTTCCTTCTCTGTCAACATGACGCTATTTTTTGGTGCTATTTTTATTAATGGTTCCACAGTACATTATTTCACAGAAGGTACTGTATTGCAGCATTGTTGACTGTCCCATGGCTTGGGTTGCATGTCAGGCTTTATGATACAGGGACATCTGATCTGACACTTATATGCTCCAGTTTTTTCCACTTCCTGTGTTTTGTGGTATTGATTGCTTTGATGTATTACCACCAGAGGTGCTGAGAACCTGCTTGCTCCTTCCATTTAAGGTTGCATGGTGTAACTTCTACCAGAGCATCCTTGTGCTATGCTGCTGACTGTAGCACACCTCTTCTGGAGTTCTGAATTGTGGCAAAATGCCTATCTGCCTCAGCTAATACAATCATAGCATTATAATTTAATGCTTTATAGTTTAATCCCCTTTAATAAGAGACTTCTGGAAGTTACCTATGCAAATTCTCTACTCGAAACAGATAGGGTCATCTCCCATCATCTCTTGGCCTGCCCCTCTACCTGACAACGGAGGAATGATGTCTATTCCCCTGAACATCAAAATAGTCTGAACAAATGTCTGATCTCTCAATTGCAAGCAACTGTGGCACCTGTCTGTCCTCTTTTCGTTCTTTTCAGCAGAGAATCATGCCTTCCTACTAAAGATCTCTTCAAAAAATTGCAGCTTAAGACTGGCAACTAAAGTTTATTTGTCAGGTAAATAAAATCTGCCCAACAATTCGCAGTCTGCCACCAGACAGGCACAACATGCATTTCTGGTCCATCATTCCTATCCCATATCTAGTGTGCCTCTCCTCTGATCCAGGCAATGACTTCTAGCCTGTCCTCCTCATCTTGAAGGTAGCCCAACCCCCTTGGGGACAGTATTTCTCCCAGACTTAATGCTGTGCGCAAGAAGTTCTACAACTTCCCCAGTTGCTCTCCCCAGTGCTTCAGAGGTACTCTCTGGTAACTCTATCTCAGCTTCTCTTGCAGGTGAGTGATTAGGGCTAAGAGACAAGATCTTGGTGTCTCTCGCAGTTAATTGATGGTTTTCAGAGGTTTTTTTTAAGCTCTGCACAGAAGACTCCTTCTCTGTATGATTTTGCTCTCATAATTTCTACCTGGCTGCACTCAAGCCATAGGGGAGCAACTGTTTGTGATCTGCCTTTGACAAACTGTGCTTTGCTTAAATTTTTGTGGAACAATGCCAGACTGTTTTTATTTTGGACTACTGTTAAAGTATTCGTATCACATGCAAAAGTTGCTTGCTCTTGTCAGTTAGGGAAGGCTCATCTCTCTCAAATTCCCCTGTCCCTACGTCCTCTCACTTTCTGCACGGACAAGTGCAAGAGACGTCTTTTGAAGTAGTCGGGCCTCCTGTACCATGGTACCACAGGTCTTGACCCCTCCCCGTGCAGCCCTCTCTCAGTGTCAAGTGGCAGCCCTCCGTCAGTGTCGAATGGCAGCTCATTAATCTGCAAATTTGGCCCCAGTTTTCCTGCCCCCCAGCTCTGGAGTAGTTTCAGGGCGTTCCCAGAAGTTCCTTGCACAACTTGGGGAGTGAAGTTGATCTCCTCTGCCCCATGGGGCAGCTGCAGTGGGCAGAGGAGACACTGGGGGGCACGGGCAGCCATGGCACAGGCTGCGGGGGGTGGGGTGGGTGTGGATTTCCATATTCATGACTGCCTACTTTGAATATTCATGTGTCAGATCGCTCACGCGCAGTTCTGAAATGGGCCTCATTAATCGATGAAAAATCATGCAGGGAAGATGTGAAGCCACTGTCTGGGGGGAAGAAGTGGAAGAGGGCTGACTGTATTGAATATGCCTGGGTTTTTCCACGGTATGCTTGTGAGCACTGGTGGTCCTGGGGAATGCCTTCATACATGCTTGGAGGGGAGGGCACTGCTGTGTGCCATGGAACGTTTGGTAGGGATGGACTGGTTTGATTTTGTATTGGGAGAGTAAGGTGCTGCATATTACAAGCAGACATTTAGGTGTACTGGGAGGCTAAGGTGTAAAGTGCTCTGGTACCTCTATGAATCCACTGTTCTGGAAGGGAACGGATGAAGTTAGTCTTAAGTGCTAAAAATTGCCAGTGTTTAGGAGGATAAGTTGGCCAACTGCCGTCTTGTGTTATGCCCTAAGCATTACGTTGAATTACAGAGTGTCAGTGACTTGTGCCTATTAGGAAGGCTGCCGTGGAGCTCTCAGGACAGTGTTGTTTCCTCTGCGTGGGCATGCCTGTGGGCTTGCCAGGATCTTCTCCTCCCACTGTTGCCTATTCTTTTGCAGGCATGGGCTGTGAGATGAAGTGGGTGCTATAATGGGACAGTGGTGAAGCTAGGGAGCTGGAGGGACTGTGGGATGTGTGCTGCAGGGCATGCTCCTCAGTAGAAAATACTGTGATAAACCTCTGCATGGTGTGTGCTGTATTAGCAATGTTGTCTGAGCTGGTGTAGCAGGTTCCGTCTTCCCACTGTGCCACCAAAACCAATCTGAAGTGTCACATGTGACTAAGTTTGCAAGGAAGACTCAAATGCTCTCTCTCTCAGTTCCTCTCTGACCTTCTGTCAGGCCGTTGCTCAGCACAACCTCTGTAGCAGGATTTAGGTGAAAAGATATCTGAGACTCAACCAGCTTGGAACCTCCAAGAGATGATGCATTGTGGCTCCCTGATGACAGGGCCTGGGAAGTGTCTTTTGAGCCACAGAGCCTATATGTCTGTACCTATATGGGCAAAGTTAGTTTTCAGTAATGGTGCTAAGGTGGCAAACTAATCAAATATCCACAGTCTCTCAGCTTCTTTTCACTGGCTTTGCAAAGTATTGATTCACCCTAACAGATAAGGGACAGCTTCCTGTTTACCAGTCCACCATCATGCAGGCAGAGCTGAAAAGGCTTATGTGTACCTGTTAGAAGGAATCCAGTAACGCTTCTCTGCATATGTTAATTCTATTAATCAGCCCTTTTTGGAAGTCAGACTTGATAACTGTTACAGGTGTATTTTGGTTCCGTCAGACATGATACTGTGTGGAGAGATGGAGAATATGATCATCATTTTCCTTCCTAATTTGTGGATCTCCATTTTATCTGCGAGATATTAAATAATCTGAGTTTACCATCCAAATAGTTATAATTGTATTTGTACAATTGTATTTGTACAATTACTAAAGAATTAGGATTGTGCTGTAGACCACTATGCTAGGTATCCAGGATATGACTAAACCAGGATTTGGAGCTTTGTTCTGGTATATGCAAATACTGTCTTAAGTCTAAACATTGTTTTTTCATAAAAAGCTTTGTTAGGTCATAAATACATGAAGTGCTACATAAACTCTAGGCAACGTAGTGTGTAGTACTAAAGATAGGAAATTGTACTGATTGTACTGATTTTTCCCTGTTTTTTTGGTATTGTCAAATGAAAATGTTTGCTTTCGTACCACTGCAGTCACAAGAACATAAAACATGGGAAGGTTTCATAAGCTTTCTCTTTGAGGAATTACCAGTTTAACTTGTGTTCAGAATTTCAATTATTCCTTGCAAGCACAGGTTAAAGACTGATAACAAGTTTTCCTTTTCAGATTCTCCTCAACAATTTATTAGCTGAATAAAGTTTTAGATGGAATGCGCTGTTTATGCAGAGCTTGTTGCATGACTGCTTAGCACAGTCAAATTGTAGGCCACACAAGTGTTTTGTACCACAGTCAGGCAGTCCAGTGGGAGGGCAGACAGTTACGAATAGCAAGCCAAATATGGGAGGACATGAAATAAAGGAAATTTCTTAAGAATTTTTATCATAATTGTCTAAGACTCACTGTAGCCTATAGAATTGTAGTTGATTATGAAAACCTAGAGATTGGTTTCTGAATGTTTGTTAAATGTTTATAAATAATCTCTCTTTTTCTCTCCTCTTCAGGAACTCGCAAAGTGAACCTCACGTCCTGGCATCATGACAAAGGCCAGGCAAACTTATCAAATATGACATTCAGTGATGGAAAACTAATTGTTAATCAAGATGGCTTTTACTACCTTTATGCCAATATTTGTTTTAGACATCATGAAACTTCAGGAAATTTGACTAAAAGAGGGCTTCAGTTGATGGTATATATGATAAAGACAAATCTTAAAATAAAGCGCTCTGATGTATTGATGAAGGGAGGGAGCACCAAATACTGGTCAGGGAATTCAGAATTTCATTTTTATTCTGTAAATGTAGGAGGATTTTTTAAATTAAAATCTGGTGAAATGATAGGTATCCAGGTATCAAACCCTTTGCTACTGGATTCATCTCAAGAAGCAACTTATTTTGGAGCATTTAAAGTTAGGGATTTAGACTGAATCTTTCTTTAGCGTGCTGAAAATTGTTTGAGTTTTCAATTGTCCAGCTACAACTTGAAGAAAGAACTGAAAATCTTCTGCAACCCAATTACATCTCTCTATAAGCCATGTATCTCTAAAGACATATTTTTGTCCCATACTGACTCCAGCGGGAGTCCCACAAATATATGGAAGGGCAAAACTACACAGGTCTCCTGATTTGGTCTTATAGCAGGAGTTTTTATTTAATTTGTCTCCACTGGCTTCAGTAGAGTCACTAGGTCTTTTACATTGGTGTGGTTGATACAAACAAAATTAATATTATTGAACTTCTGTTTCCAAGTTCTGCCCTGAGTTTTTAACCAGTACTCCTCAATGTACTCAGGCAAACGTAGATCGGGACTGAACTTGGTTCCCAACTTGCATTTAGGACTCCATTTTGCTTGTGGAGCACTCTGACCCTGAATTATGAAAGTATAACTAATCCCATTGCATTTGATACGACTTTTCACATGCTGAGTCAGGCCTGTTTTTGCATTGCTGGATCAGGGTTGGGGAGCTCAGACCATGGCAGAAATGGGTTGCAGAACACCTAAACAGTTCAGCCTAATTTTTACCTGATTAAAAGGGCTATTCCGGGAAGAGGGAGATCATCTGACCTTGCAGTTCTTAAAGGTTAATTACAGGTCATTTTATCATTGTTGCACAGTTAATTGCAAATTTAGATTCCCAAAGTATAACGTGCCTTTAAAGTATTACATTGTGCCAGAACCTGCAAAGACATTTTTAAACAAAAAGTATGTATTTTTATATTCTGTAATATCTAAAGTTATATTTCAGGTGTAATGTTTTGTGTAAAAAAAAAAGTAAATTATATTGTCCTATAGTATTTGATACAAAATATTTAAAATCTCTTACTGTTTGTATATTTAATGTTTAAAACTGTTTTTATGTACAGACATGTTAAACTGGTGCACTTTTTAATCCCAATGGGAAAAAATGCAGCTATAAGAGGTTGTTTGCAATTAGCAAATGTAATATATATCTTTGTTCTTCTTAACTTAATAGATTTCTTTTAAACTTGTCAGTGTTACCGGAAGGGGGACGAAATCACACCAATGCCACAAGAAATTACGCCAGAATGCTGGTCACTGGGTGCCTGTCAAACCTGGGGAGTAATTAACATTTCAAAGCTGCCATTATGTAAAAATAAAATTTAAAAATTAATACATAAACCCCAGACATGTATTAGGGGTATCTGTAGTTACTGAACAGGCATATTTTTCTACAATACAATCTGCAAGTGGTAAATTCCGCGATTGAAAAATGACGTTTAGCTTAGAGAAGCTTATGTAATTGTGTTGCCTGTTCTTGTCTCCCCTTGGAGCTTTTAAAATTCTTCACACTTCTGCCAGATTTGGCAGATGAATGGCAGAGTTAGGGGAGATTCTTATGAGCACAGACAGCTGAGAACAACTCAGCCATTTATACATTTTGTTGTCAGTGGCTGGCCACTGTTCATATTAGTCAACGGATACACTGAGGAGAATCCTTACTAGCTGCAACATGTGTTGTCACTTGTAAAGTTGTTTGGCCAAAGAGGTCAGTGGACGGAATCTGAGCAAGAGTATGGGAGCCATAGGGCAGAGCTGCAAATACTGAGGTGATGTTTAGAGCACATTTGGACAGGGGAGAGTAACTCACTGGGGAAGGGATGAGGGAGGTTTTCAAAGTGCTTGTTGGTGTGCTTTAAGGATGTGGAGGGGGAACCCCTCTACTTAATGAAGTCAGAATCCAAGAAGGCAAAAGGCTCAGATCTGTAAAAACTAGGGCTTCATACAAATCCTCAGTATTTTTCTTTTTTTTTCCTGTAAAAAACTGAGTTGAATTCAAGCAATTATTTTATACTGTACAATAAACATTTCTTTTTAATGTTAATATTGTTTTCTTACAAAATATATTTCTAAGAAAAAATCAACTTTTGTGATTTCTTTATTTTCATGTGTAGCTGTATTTCTTGTGCAGCTTCGGTAATTTTATTCATATTTCAGAATGTGCAGGCTGGGTGTGGTATAACTCAAGAAAATGGAGGCATAAGTCAACTATTTCAAGGCAATTAAGATTAATTTTACGAAGTTTTAATTTGGCTCCAGATATGCATCCACCACTTTCAAGTTAGGTTATGTCTGTAGGGGGTGGAAATTTAGCTGAAAATGAGGACTTGCCATTTATGTTTTACACCAAAATTTGTCAGTTCAAAACCAGAAATGACTTCTACTTTTTTTGTTTGTTGGTTTTTTGTATATTTCAAGAGCTCTGTGTCACACTTAATTGTTTTATCCTCTATAGAGACTTCCACTGACACGTTGAGAGGAAAGTGTCTACTGGGTGTCTGTCCTGGAGGTTAAGTCACCCTCTGGGGGAGGTAGAGATGGGAGTTCAAGTGATTTGAAAGTAAAGTTAGGCTTTGTAGCTGACCTTAGCAATGCTCTGCCCACATATGGTGTGACATGAAGAAGGGAAGCCTCCAGCATTAAATGTCATCTGAATGATGGGCTATAGGCTGTGAATGTGTGCTGGAGAAGGTCATAGCACCTGTAGTGTCTGTTGAGCTCCTGAGCTTGGTTGGTTGCCTGTGCATCCTAGGCCACCAGAGCTTGAGGAGGCCTTCTGAGGCTCGGCCTAGCACACCTGTGCTCATTGGGAGCGCCGTAGGCATCTGAATTCACAATACAATATGGGGCTTTAAGTTTCCCTTAAGTGACAACTTTGAAGCCTAAATCATTTGGGGGTAGTGGTGGGTTTTGTTTTGGGGTTTTATTTTTGCTTTAGCGTCTTCCAGCTGCAGACTGTCCATTTTTGTGATGAGCTAGGTGGGGGAGAGTGATAATGGTCTCATGGCAGTATATAGATTACTGTGTGAGTAACAATTAGAAGCCAAGCCCTGTCTCCTCTGTGCAAAATAGAAATCAAATGAGATCTCCTATTCTGCCTCTCTTGCCCTTGTCCATTCTTACACACATTTAAAAGGAAGCAAGAGGCTCTACATAGAGTTATAGGTACATTTGGATTTTACTTTTTGTATAAGAGCAGTCACAGCTTGAAAAGCTTCAGTGGTGTCATTTGAGGCAATGTGACCATGAATTCTAAGATGATGAAGTAAAGCCACCTGCTCTACCACTGACCTTCCTAAACCCAAGTCTTCCCCTAGAAGTGTCCATTCTTTTATGTCTGCTGCATTTGTTGGAATGCTTCATCAGGACACAGTTACTGAAAAGAGTGGAGGAATCAATTAATGGAGAGAGTTACACTGAGAAGAAAGTGATGTGTTGTTGGCTAAGAAAGGTACATGTGACTGCTTTTTATAACCTTCAAAAGATAATTTTGGTTTGTGGATACAGGATGATTATTTGCTGAAAATTGAAGTTAAAAAAAAATCTTAACCTGAATTGCAAATAAACTACTGTTTCCAAGTATTTGTGTGCATGTAAACATCTGTATATTCTTACTGTGTTCTACTAAGTTAATTTTTATACATGGGGTTACGATTGCATATTTTGGCACCTGGGTACTCCTCCCCCCACATTTCCAAGGTCGCTCCAGCCAGTGACTGTTTCTTTTTCTGTCTATCCCACTTCCTTTTCTCTGGCTCCTTCCAGCTACCAGCGTGTCCTGCTCACTCCAGTCTTGCTGACTTAAAGCTCCTTTTCTTCGTGGTAACAACAGCCTTGGGTCAGATCTAGGTATACTCCCCCTTGTCTGGCCCACTTTCAGGTGTTTTTGTTGTGCCTTTGGATAGAAAAGAACAAGAATTTTGTTTGTCAAGAATATTTAGCTATTGATGCAAGGACTAGGCTGGATAGGAAGGAAAAAAAGTACCTGGGGAATAAAGAACCAGCAGTTTGGACACATGAAGTACTCTGTACTGCCCTTTGATTTGATGTACCAGCTTTGGAGGGCCCCAAACAATTACCACATGCTTGTATTTTGCTGTTACGTAATTGATCTCCCACAGAACTTCACAAACGTGGATCTTTTTTGCTGTGGTGATTGGAGAAAACTCACATCTAAACCAGAAAGTGCTCTTGCATGTATATACAAGCAGTTTCTTTCTCCCTCTCTGTATTGATGTCTTGTCCAGTATTTGCTGGTTGCTGTATTTGGGATCACAACCTGCAGACTTTGCCAACTGTTTATTTTTTTTAGCTCACTTTGGTCTGACCCTGTAGATCCTGTACCTTTGCCTAATGTTCCATTTGTGACTATCTCCAAAGCAAAGCTCAGTTGTGGAAAACTGAGAAACTTGTGTCAGCTTGAGGTTGTTTAGATCAGAATTCAAAAACTTCTTGGATGTTTATTTTTTCTGCCTTTTTTTTAATAGCCTTAAGTCTGAATGCACTGGGGTTTCTACCTGGGTTTCCAAGAAAATACTGGTGCTAGGATGGAGGTGAGGAGTTGGGGATCCTTGCTGCCCTGCTGTCTGTTCACAATCCTTTTTATGAAGTCTTATGTGGGCATATTTTTGTTCGATTTGTTGAGTATTTGAGCAATGTGCTTTTTACCTCCTGCCCTCTTGCATCCCAATCAATTTATGTTTGGCTGTGACAGAAGACAAGCAGGAACCCCAGCTGCTTTCAGCTCCTTACATGCTCCAAGTCACAAAATTATAGATTCCTTTTTCCGTCCTTCTGGATCTTAATTCATTCACAGCATGATCCTTGGTGGTTCTTTTAGCCAAGGGTGCCGGATTCCTCCTTTGACTACTGAACTAACATTTCATGTACTATTGTGTCTTCGTAATGTAGCTGCTTCCTCATCTTGTAGGTTCCAAACACCCTCATTCCCTAAGTCTGTATTGTCAGGTGTGACTAAGGATGCCTGATGGGTGGTTTTGGGGACCCCAGCTCCTTAAGGGAAGGATTCACAAACAGGATCTCCTCTCCCTGTCCCCTTTCCCCACAGATGCTAGATTTCAGAGCACTGAAACGTGACCACATGGTTGATAACTTCTTGCGAAGTTCAGATACTCTTTTGTACACAATGTTTTTATCTCATATCCCACAAGTTTGAAGGATTTTAACCTACTCTGTTAATTGAGTTGGGTGAAATGCTTGGAATGATCTTCTGTCCTTGCTGTGTCACAAAAGAACACCAGATGCCATAATCACAACCTTCCATGGACAGATAAAATCAGTTCACCACAGATATTAGTTATGAATGCGGAGTGGAGCAGACCTTCATTGCTTGTCACTACATAGTTTACTGCTGTGCCTGCTCTGACCTGTGTGCGAGCTTTTGGACATTGGTGTGTACATCAAATAGCATAACCTATACATACTTATTCTGCCCCCGGGAACTTAAGACTGATGACCCTGCTTTAATTAGCAACCATTTGCAGACTGACTACTCTTTTATGTAAAAACATCTTCCAGATAGAATGCTTTCTGTATTACACAGAAGTTTGACCAGCTCCCTATTTACCTGTAGCTTTTTGCAATGTTAGTGTCACTAAGTGTTTTTTTCTGTAGAGCAATATCACATGCAGTGACATATGTTAAACAAAACAAGGTTCATCTGGTATAAAACGTTTTATCACTCATCATGGCTTCAGATATTCGCTTTGGGAAAACATCTGCAGTTCTGGAAATGAATAGTTAGGTTATTTCTGTCCCGCTAACTGGAAGAGGGCTGGAGTTGTGAGGCACTGAGTGGCATACAGCCTTACAACTTAAGGCAGTTTCCTTCTTAAGCAGAAGATCCTACTGAGTTACAACTCACTAAATTGTGTTTTTATCACATGAAACTGAGTGTATATGCTTCATGCCCCAGGGCTTGGCAGAGAGGGCTCCTCCAAGCAGGTCAAGCAGGGCCAGAAAGGGAGCTAAAATAAACCCTCATGGGTAGAAAATGTCCAGGATTGAGCTGCTGCCTTTTTCTTTTTTGACCTGTCACTGAGACCAATTAGATTAGAGAATAATCCGGTGGCATAAAACATTTTTAATTTGTTTTTTAATTTGTTTATAATTCCCTGAAAGAAGCTGTTGAATTTACTACCTGTTGTCACCTATAAATGTATAATTGAATTACTACTTTTGTGTCTGCATTTTGTCTCAAATCTGTCATATTACACCATTATGAATAAAAAAGAGATACATTTATTTAATTCTAGCTAATCTTATATATAAAAAAGTAGTAGTATTTATTAGTATCAAAGTGTATTGGACTACAGTCTAGCATTCTGTTGCCTGTGGATTAGTAGCAATTTATTCTATTCTTGCTTTGTTATCTGTTTCTTATTCAGTTTGACAGAAAATGGCATTAAAAAACCATTTTTCCTCCCAAAGATGAGCCAAATGAAAATGCCCCATGATTTATTTGAAAATATTCAAACAAATTTTCTCAGTTTTGCTCTTGTCCTCTGGTAAATGCCATCTGCACACTTGCAGAATTTTGCTGATGTGTGAAGTTGTGAAACAAAGCAGCTTACATAAAAAAGCTAATTTAGAACTATATTGGCCCAACTGCTCTGTGAGACTTGCTGAATATGAAAAATTCCTCCCAAATACATAAATTTCTTGTTACAATTCATTCAGTTTTATTAATCTTGGTTAATAACGTACTGGTAAGAAAGGGCTTAGCTTCCCACTTTGTAATCAGTGGATGTTTATATGCTGACATCAATAAGATTACTATAAATAGTTTTATATGAGACATATAAAATAGTTTTATATAAATTAATAATAGTTTTGTATTTGTTTTTAAGCCTTTTTTAAGGCAGTAGCTATTTTAATATATCACAGAATCACAGAATATGCTGACTTGGAAGGGACCCACACGGATCGTTGAGTTCAACCCTTAGCCCTTGCACAGGACCATCCCTAAGAGTCACACTATGTGCCTGATAGTATTGTCCAAATAGCTCTTGAGTTCTGTCAGGTTTGGTGCTGTGACCATTTTCCTGAGGAACCTGTTCCAGTGCCCAGCCACCCTCTGGATGAATAATATACAATCTAAACCTTCCCTGATGCAACTTTAGGCCATTCCCTCAGGTTCTGTCACTGGTCACCACAGAGGAGAAATCAGTGCCCGTCCCTCTTCTTCCCTTCACGAGAAGTTACAGACTGCAATGAGGTCTCCCCTCACTCTCCTTCAGGCTGAAACGACCAAGTGACCTCAGTCACTTCTCATACAGCTTCCCCTCAAGGCCCTTCACAATCTTTGTTGCCCTCCTTTGGACGTTCTCTAAAAGCTTGATATCTTTCTTATATTTTGGTGGCCAAAACTGCGCGCAGTACTCAAGGTGAGGATATGTGCTGGTATTTGTCACTGTGCAGTATTAACTGCTTTAAAAGAAAGCAACAATGCAAATAATGGTTTTGCTGCATAATACCCATTAGCTGTACCTATTTCAAATATAGCACATACAGTCTACATGTAACTGAGAATAATATAGCCCTGGGAATATTTGGACATTGGTGATATGTTATTTTTATACCCCTTGTGTGACCTGCCATGAATAAAGATTATAACTTGTTTGGGCATTTTTGTGCCTATGTTAGAAGGATGATACCAAGTGACTTTGACAGCATCTACAACAAATGAATAGGGGATGAAAATGCTGTCTTTGCTCACCATATGTCCAGAATGACCAATCTTGTCCACATCCCAGCCAGGAACAGGCCAGGAACAAGAACAGGAACAACTTAGGACGCTTATGAAAATGAAAGGTGGCCAGGAGAGGAGGCTTCAGTCAGCATCCGCTGTCTTCCTCTTGCAAGCCAAATGCCCGGGAGCACAGATGGCCTTTATGACCATTATGGGCTGGAGACACATTCAATGAAAAGTAATTTAAGTTCTTACAGAAAAAGTATATGAATGTGGGTTTGTTCCCAACACGAGACAGTCTGAATCAACAATGGGAATGGGCCAGTTACCAAAGAGTCTGCTGGAGCAAGTTCCTGCTGCCGGGGCAGGATCTCCTCTCCCTCTTGACCATTAGAGGGAGGAAAAAATAACAGACTATAAGAGCCACTAAAATAAGGACCAACACCAAGAATGTACCATGGGTTTAATACCAGCTCCTCCTCTTGAAGTAATTATAGTTGATGTTGCCCAATGGTCACCGATGAACTATCTTTCATCGTGGTCTTTTGTTTGGAGTCAGTAGTTTGGGTTGAACATCAAGACCAGCACACGCTGGTCAGCTTCTCACGGAGAGTAAAATAGGACTGAAGGTGACAGGGAGTATCATGCTCCTTCAGCCATGAAAACAGGCAACCGAGTCTGGGCTAGACCAAAGCCCTTCCTACGTATTTGTTTCACATTATATAACCTTTACCCAAAAGCTCACCACAGCATTAATTTTAAAGTGAGAAAAGACCAGGCTAAATGAAACACTGGTATTTCTCATATTATCAACTCCTGTGTGCTCAGAAATGTGGTATTTGCTAAAAATGTATTGGTAAACTCGGAAGTTTTCTTTGAATTTCATTGTGTGACCTAGATTTAGGTGGCGCAAATAACCCTTGAAATACCATTCTCACCTAACCCAGTCCTATTGAGGTGCAAAGGAGATGATATAACCATCACCATGACTCGCTATATTCGTGTTTGTAGGGCAATTATTTTTTTATTAAGAGGAAAATTAACTCAATATGTGCCTCTGAAAGCTCAAGTTTGCATCACTCCTAAACTTCAGTGCTGTGTGTTTTGGTGTTTCTTCGGCTGTGGAAACGAGCTATTCATTAGAAGTCTGGCTTATCGCTCCAAAGCCACTGCTGTGATGGATGTGGTCATGTGTAGCTTTCAATGTAGACTAACCTCCATTTTAATTACAGTGGTTCTTTCTTGGTTAAACAATACAAACTGCTCTCTCTAATATTATTCCTTTTCTTGTTCATCTGTCCAGATGTGATAATGAATAGTTCTCTCAGTTGTTTACATTGTTTAACATAGAACGTTATTTAAGGCAGAACCTTATTTAATGCAGTGAAAAATTTGTAAAAGTAGTGTCAGACCACATGGAGCCCTCTGCAAATGGTAGCCAGCAGTTAGGACAAAGTTATTAAGGCTTTGATGCCTTTGCTAGAACTGACATGCTGTGCTAAAATCACAGCATTTAAGAGAAAATATGTTTCCAGAAAAATTGCCACACCATTTATTTCTGTATAGAAATACCTACCCTTACCATCTGTCTTTGCTTTTAAGGGTGCAAATTTTTCTATTTTTCACATGCTCAGCACTGCCCCCACTTGAGCAACACCTCCTAATCCAGGTAGAAAGCCTGTAAAGTAAAGAGAAAGCCTGCCAGTGTGCTCTGCCCCGGAGATAATAAGCCAACTGCCATGCTAACATCAAGGCCACAAGTAAGTCCAGGCTCTTTATGAAACAGTGTGTTTGCTCAGTGTTCAGAGGTGCTCAAACATTCAGCCATGAAGTAGGGAGACCAAAAAAAGCAAGGAACATTTTCTTCCCTAATTGCTGTGAGAAGGAAAAAACTGGGAGCTCTACTTTCAGAATCACAGAATATTCTGAGTTGGAAGGGACCCACAAGGATCATTGAGTCCAACTCTTAAACGGCACCACTGCCTCCTGGTGAGAGTCGAATCCAGGTCTCCCGCGTGACAGGTGTGACACCACTGTACTCTTCCCATGTCCCACCATGTTTGTCCCAGGCTGTTCCTATTTCAGCAGTGCCAGTCATTCGTTGTGCCCAAGCTTCTCAATGCTGGGCTACCTAGCTGTGTCCTCAGTGGTGAACCGGTCCTAAACCGTCGACTTCAGATGACCATCCTTTTGGGGGTCTACAGAAGAGCCCTCAGGCCTTTTTTGTCATTGGTGCTGGGCAGCAAAGTACTTCTGAGAATCTGAATCTAGGACATCAACTATCTCTAATTTTTTTTGTCCTGAGGTTTCTAAATTAGGCAATACTTCTAACTTTTGAGGGGCTAGATTAAAAGGAGCAATGATTCAAGGTCATGGTCCTGATCACTTTTCATGAAGAAAAGATTTCCAGATTTTACAATGCTGAGATGAGTTCAATGGGTGCAGGCTACCTGTAAAACTAGGTCACATTTTCAAGCTCTAACTTAAACTAGGTCATATTTTCTGACTAATGAAGAGGGGGAGTATGAGTTTCAAAAGCTTCTAAATTATCATTTCCTGGAAAAGACCCAATGTGATTACGTGCTATCCAAAAAATAAACCTAGATAGCTTGACACATAAGAGTAAGTTTATCTTCCTCTGCTTTTGAAAATGGAAATTTATTTCCTTCTCAAAACAATTGGTGGTGCAAACATTGATGTTACTTGTGGTTTGGGCTACAACTGAGTAACTTAAAGTTCTCTGAGCAGAAACAGTCAACACAGACTTTTCTGGGTCCATTCCCATAAATTGCATAAGTAAGGGGGAGGTTTGCTCTGCCAAGCTTGTAAGTCACCTGGGTTTGCTGGAGTCAGAGAAGAAATTTAGAACTTCACTTTCTAAATTCATCAACGAAACATTTTAATGTTAATAATCCTCACAATACTGTGCAAAGTAGGTAGTTCTTGGAAATTATATATATCAAAAACTACAGTACTCAGTGGGTTCTTTAGACTCACTAGCAGGAGGATCAACTTCAGATGCTCACCATATCTGTGTAATAAATTGACCAAAACAAAGTTGTAACAATTGGACATACCTGTGCTGATTCTTGCAAGCATTGATTTCTCTGTAAGAAAGGGTTGATACCTGTAGGTTCTGAGCATTCTCAGTGAGTCCGAGCTCAGTGTCATAGCAAACCATAACTGGGACATTATTTAGGGTGATAAATAATGCAGTTGGCCAAAAGTATCTGAATACAGAATAACGAGTATGATGTGGCTGAGAATTTTGAAGCTGAACTCAAGAGTTTAGCTATTAATTTTACTGAGGGCTGAGAACTAAAATTCTTTCACTGTCTCAGAAAAACCCAGGCTATGAGTTTCTTTTCTGAATCTTCCTGTCTGCTGTTTGGAAAGAGAAGTGTTCAAACTATTGCTTGTAAGGAAGGATGAGTTGGGATGGCTGTTGGAGAGAGTTAAAACAGGGCCACATTTTCCCCAAATAGTACCTTCCCTCCAGCCCCAGGCTGGTGGAGAGAGAATCCTCTTGAATCTAAATTCTCTCTGACTTACATGACAACACAAGTCTTTTGTCTGCTCAAGGTCCTGGGGAAAGCCTACAGCCAGCAGGTTTGAGAAAGCATGCCCAGGACATTTTCTCTCTTCATTTTCTTTCCCTGCGTTGATTGTTTGTTTGCTTCCATCTTACTCCTTATGGCACCCCTACCGCCCCATTTTTTCACCTCTGCTCTGCTCAAGGTCCTCCTCTCCTCCATACACTGTCCCAGGGCCCCTCTATCTCTTGTGTTTAAGGACTTATTAGCCCCATTTCTTCCAGTGGGTCTACCTGGGAAGACCTTTCTTCCTTCTGTTCTTTTGTGTCTAAAATCTAAATGCTTCTCTAAGATCGAAGCAGACTTCTATTTCCTACCAATCCCCTCCCCACGTGAAAACACCTAAATTCCCCCAGAGAGATGTATCATAAAGAAGCTAGATTTAGGGACCTTTTTTTTGCACAGTGCATTAGCAGTTGCTTCTTAGCAAGGAAGGAATAGATACTGAGATATGTACAATATCTGATTTGGCCTCAGTTGCAGAACCAAAGGAAGTATATACCTTAACTGGGATCTACACTGCTTATCATACCCTGAGCCATCATCCGCAGCACTAAAACTGCAACAGAAATCAGCCATTGTCAGACTGGAGTTGTATAACACAGCAAGGCAGCTGCACTACCTAGAATTTCCACTTCATTTAAATATGTAATAAAAATCTGAAGCAGGAAATGGGTTATGTGGTGAAATTTCAAATGATGCCGTTATCTGGTATAACCTCAGCGCAAGCTGGAATTCATTGCCTGCCTTCCCGTCCTTGAAATCGTTCAATTGTATTGAGCTGTTATTAATTTTATTTTTCCTGGTAAAGGTGCAGACATTCACACACTGCTCAACTTTTTTTAATCTGTGGATTATTTCTGCAAAATGCCACTTTCAGCTAGAAGCTGAAACTCACAAGGTGTCAATGCAGATTAAGCTGTAGGGTTATGATGAAATATGTGTATATACATGTATGTCCGTAAATATTTTCTAGATATGCTTGTGCAAATGAAAATTTTCTCTTCTGAACTGTTAATTTTGTTTACCTGGAACCTCAGCAGCACAGATGGGTCCAAGAAAGTTCTTGCACTTCAAGTGCCAGTCATGTGAGAATTAGGTTTCGGAGATGTTTTTAAATCTTATGTAAAGGCATAAACAAGACCAGAAAGTGTAAGAAGTGAGGTACCTGGAGGGATAAATCGGCCTTGAGCTGTTAATCTAAAACAGGGTGAATTTTAATACAGAGGAAAGAGCATTATATGACGGCAACTTACTATTGAAGCCACCTCAGTTTCAGCTATCTAAATGAGGCCCCAAATCCAGGAAGAGCCTGGATTACCAAATGTACTGTAAGAGGAGGAGGGCCCTTCAGAGCGACCTTGACAGACTAGAGAAACGGGCAGACTCCAACAGTATGAGATTTAACAAGACGAAGTGCTGGGTTGTTCACTTTGGACATAACAACCCCATGCACTGCTATCAGCTGGGGGAGGAGTGGCTGGAGAGTGGTGAAATGGAGAGGGATTTAGGAGTAATGATTGACAGAAAACTCAATATGAGCCTGCAGTGTGCCCAGGTGGCTAAGAAGGCANGAAGATGCTCCTTATGAAGGTGTCCATGTCACTGGCTCATAGAGACTGCATAGACCAAATTTTTGGATACTTCCAGTAGACTTCTGCATCCCACTGTCTAGATACACCTGTTTGTTGGTGGTGAGTACAGCTTTCACTACCTCTCCCAAATCCCAGATTTTTTGAATCATCCCACAGAAGCCTGCCAGGGCAGCCAAATGGTTCCCCGAGCAGTTGGACAGGTTGTCAAGAGTAGAAGAAAACAGACTAGTGCTGAGCTCCCAGAACATGAGAGCCCAGAGGGAGACATGAATTCCTCCAGTGTCAAAAGGAGTAAGGAGGGCTCAGAGATGCTGTAAGATCTCCTTGGTCAATAGACATATCTTGGAGTGGTCTGAAGCAAGGTCCTGGTCTGGCCAAAGGTATGGCTGTGCTACTCAATGAAAGAGAAGCAGAAACAACGTTTGAGCACAGGCTGCTATGCTTTGTGTGCTGTGTAGCTGTGGCTCTACTGTTTGGTGCTTTAACCCTGCTCAGCACTAGGCGTAGCTGTCGGCAGGATGGTCTTTAGGCAATAGGTTGGACTAGATGATCTCACAGGTCTTTTCCAACCTAGTTAATTCTGTGATTCTGTCGGAGAGTAAGACCTGTGGACTTGGCCTCAGACTCATCCCTGGACCTCTTTTCTCTAGCAGGGTAAGCGTGGCCTGAAGGACTCAGCAGAAGCAACTTGTCATCATCCTGACCTGAAGAGTGATGGCTCCTCAGAAGGAAAGCCTTTGCATTTTAAAAAATCCCGAAGCAACAAAACATATGAAGTAGAGGAGAAAATTAAAAAAGACATGTCAAGAATCAAACCACTTTCAGGTGGAAGTTTTCTGGCTGCTCACCTGAAGGCTCTTATTAGTGGGTGCCAGGTGAAATCATCTGGTGGTTTCCATGTAGCTTGGGTGTAGGAGAAGCAAAGACTTGGTTCCCACAGTCCCAACAGGTATAATAGAGGCTGCCCACCTTTTCCTCTCAACCTGTGTTTGAAGATGTACTAAGTAGGAGTCAGCAAGGCAAAGGGATGAGGAACTTAGCCTTCTTTGCTGGACATGTAACTGAGGGAGATGAGCAGACTGGATACACAAGGGGATGTAAGTGGCCTTTAACTTCACGCTTAGCAGGCTTTGGTTGATTTGACTTTTTGCCTTTGTGAAATACAGTCAGTAGCTGGGCAGCTGTCTGAACAATTTACTTGACAGAAAATCAAAACATTTTTGAGCAGATTTGAAAATTTTCACATGCAAAATTGCCTTTTTTTTTTTTCCTGGTGCGAGGACAGTGTTATTTTCCTACTAAAATAATTCCAGCCATCTTTTATTGGTGCAAGGCTTACATAATATAATGTGAAGCAACAGATTTATGTGGAGGGAATCTTTCAAGGATATAGAAGTCCAGAGAGTCATGACCATGCAAGCTATTTTGCTCCTTTTTGCCTTTCACATCAGCTTCAACCATACTTCCTTCTGTCATGTTCTCAAAGTGTCATTATATTCTTTCCTGACAGCCCATCTATGCTCTTGCCTTCCCTATATACCCTTTTGGCATTTGAGGTCGCTCAACATTTCCCTGTTCAACTTGTTGTATTGATTCTACGTGCCCTGTCTTGCACACTGGGGTGGGCTATTATTGTGCACCCAAATGGTTTCACAGCCAGCTCTCCCTGGCTCCCTGAACAGTCTCCAGCAAGATCCTGACTACTATTGCCCTGAAAAAATACCCTCCTGAAACATAATAAGTTCTTGCACCAATTGTCTTCCTCACTCCCCTTGAAATGTAAGGCTCCACCATCTCATGGTCCCAACAGCCAAGGGTCCTATCAATTATCATGTCCTTGGTTAGTCATTCATTTTTCATGAGTGGCTGAATTGGCTGAATCTCTTCCTAGATGTTCTGCCAGTACCTATATAAAAAAATTACTCTAAACACATCCTAGAAATCTCCTGGTTTGTCTGAGGCCAAGAGGAGATTCTGGAGTGGGTAAACCCTACCCTTGGAATGAGAGTTTGAGATCAAGAGACTTCATTCAGTAGTTTAAAGAAGGCACCACCTCTTCTTGACCAATCTGTAGCAGATGCCTAGTGTAACGTCCCTCTGACTGACACTGGGCCTTCAACGTAACAAAAATACAGACAAGAACAACTTGAAAATGTATCCATGCCATACTGACACCAAAAAGCAACTGGATACAATATTTATTATTGGGAATCAATTTGAATAAAAGATTTTCCACACAGAAACAATCCATGCAAGTCCATGAAGAGTCTGCAGATGAGGAAGATAATGATTTATTCTTGAGTGAACACTTCAGTTCTAATGAAATTTTGATTCCATTGACTACAAAGTCAAGCCAGGTTAGCAAACACACAAAACCTGAATTTAATCAGGCCTTTTACTGTTTGCAAAGCAGCAAATGATATGCTTGGTAAGCAGAATAGACAGATCTGTATGCTGATTTCTGCAATGTGTGATGTGTGCCATACACAACTGGGCTGTGGCTACTGCTGCCAAACTCCTCTGAGTAAATGAACAGACCATATGAATTTACAGAAATACAGAGAGCATGTTAGACCTCAAATTTCTGTATTCTTGGGAAAATATTGACTAATTCAGCATTTGAGGATGGCAAGAAGAAAAATGTAGAGCAGAAGAGTGTTAGCTAGAGAAAGATGACCGGCTCGAAGTGGCCTGCTAGACTGTGAGGGATCTAGGTTGGTGTTACGCTCTGGGATGTGCTCTCGGTCTCTGTACAGGTGTTAGGTGGTGAGTTGGACTAGATGATCCTTGTGGGTCCCTTCCAACTCATAATATTCTGTGATTCTGTGATTCTGTGAAAGCTAATCTGAAAAGAGAGTCATGACCCAGAACACAGCTCAGGTAAAGAACTGCAGTGGGAATCTGGAGGTCTCAAAATTAAATGTGTTAGTTTGAACTCCTATCCAATTAATGATGCTTTATAGTATAATTTTCTTTTTCCTGAAATATCACTTTCTGTGTAGGTCTTTCCAAGAGAGATGCTCAGGAATAGTAGCTTTCTCTGGAAATGTAACAGACTACAATTGCCTTCCCACCACAAAGCTGTGCAGGAAAAAGGAAGAAGAAAGAGCACAGAGACAGGAAAAGAACAGGAGCGTATCTGTCAAAGAAACCTGGGTGTCGTAGAGCTGAACCTCAGAGACAGCAAACCCCCACTGATTTTTAAAGCTTTAGGAGCCTGAACATCTTCAAAAATCTGTGCCATAAGTTATTTTGTTTCCCCCTACAACCTGAGGTCAGGCTTTACCTGTATTTCTTCAGTTCCTAACTGCAACAATAATAACTTTAAAGTGTCAAGATTTATTCTATCTGTTTATCTCTAAGTATTTTACCTTATTGTCCTTACTTACTCTGCTAGATCCAGGCACAAGGACTGCAGTGTCTGTGCAACATTATGGGATTTAGTGTGGTGTCTTCAAGGAGTGAGGTCAGGGAAAAAGCTGCCAGGGCTTTACTTTCTGATCTCCATAGTGTACTCAATTTATGCAGAATCACTGAATATGAAAGTCTTTGAGAGGTTATGTTAATCAGGACTCAACACAACCATGATCAATGATCACACTGCCCAATTCAGGTACAAATTAATATTTTACATTTACCTGGAAGCAGATTGACTGATGTTCTGTCTCCTTATACAGCTCCTTCTTGGCCAGAGTGCTCCTGCATGTTTCAAGAACTGCTTAATCCCTTGTTTTGATCTAGAGAGCTGATTATTTGCTTACAATCAGCCATGATGCTGTTCACCATAATGATGATGACTGTAATGCCTGTATCACTAGTAAGGGCAACACTTCTATATCATCCTGCAACACTTTTGTATCATCAGCCCTTAACCTTGTTAATTAATTAACCTTGTTAATCCTGTAATTAACCCTTAACTCTAGCTATTGGTACCCTTTCAGTAAAGTGTGACTTCCAGTCTCCTTTCAAGGTTGGATCAGATTTTCAGGGGAGTTTTGTGCGGGCAGATCCTATCCATATTAGCATTGAACCTGTAATTACACCCAAAAACCTGTGAAATTTGTTGTAGCATTCCGAAAGTATTAAGGCAGTGCCCAGGGCACAGAAATAGTGTGTTTATTGGTTTGGGAGACTTGTTTTTATGCGACCGGAGCTTGTTCTAGGCCCACTGCTCACAGTGACAAAGTATTGAAAGAGTCAGTCCCAGCAGCAGTGGAACTGCAGATCCCAGTGGAACAGTCAGGGGGACTGTTACCTATGCAGCTTCCACTGAAAAACTCGATCCAGAAGTTTGCAGTCTGAGATTGTATGTAATTCGTTTGGACATCATATTGGTAAAATATGAAGCTACTCTTCTGCCATACAGAAATGAAAACACTGCATTTCCACCTTACTTTCATATTCTTTGTTTTTCAAAACACAAAAATTCGCAAGGAATAATCAGCCATTCATTTGCTTCTTGGTAGGATTTACATCCACCAGGAAGATGGCACAGGCAGCCTGAGAAACCATCATTGTTCTGCACCTCAGGCTGCAGGAGCCTGAGATGCCACAGGAGAAAAGTGGTCAGCTGCAGGAACCTGGATGGAGACTTTCAGGTTTTGAGTCCCTATCACTGTCTCTCAAGAGATAATAAATCTCACTCCCTAAAATCACCTGCGGCATGGATAAGCCTGAATGCACATGCCTGTATAGCATTCATACCTTACTTGTATCTGGAGTTTAATGTATGTGGAGTTTAAGCGGTGCCCAAAAGATGGCACTGTTTATTTGTGAGTTTTTTGTTCTTAATTGCATATGCTCTTCTAGGCTGGCATATCATCTGACAAAATTAAGACAGGACTTACATACTCTATAGAGAAAAGCACTACAAATCAAACTATTGCTGCAGCATGGCCTTTCCTAGAACCTTTATAATGTAATATTTTAATGGAAACAGGCATATTGATGCTGCTTATTGCTATAACGATGAAGCAGTTGCCCTTTTATTTCCATCTAGCATTTTCAGTGTGAATGTATCAAACTCATACATTTCATTTAATGCTTGGTCCCTGAAGAATGTGCTTCAGATATTTAAAAGGAGAAAGGATTTTTGACAAGAAGTGGATCAGAAGCAGAGTTGTGCCTTGAAGGTCCCTGAAATCAGCCTAAACATCTCTGCTTGTGCATTAATCATTATCCGTATGCACTGAAAACCCCCTAACAAATGTCAAATAGCATGACAGCCAAATTACAGTGAATCAGTTGCCCACATTTCTGTTGAAACAGCCAAATCCCAAGTCTTACCTTTACAGCTTACTGCAGGCCTACAGCATGAGCAAATGTGGAAATGCAGTTTACCTTGCAGCAATGAATCCAATGAAAGGTTTGCTGGTAATCATAGCAAATGACAACATTAATTCCCATGTCAGCTATGAGATTTCTCCAGGCCTTTAAAACTAGAAGGTGTGCTAAATAATCAATAATAACAATAACAACAACAACATCAATAATAATAATATTACACCACCACCTATGATAATGCTTTATTTTGTTAAATCAAAGCTCTTCACAATCTCAACATGAGAATCACTTCATCTAGCACTGACATCCAACTGCTTCCAAGGTAACAAACTTCAGGTGTCAGAATACCTGACAGATAGCTACAGTGGCTCTTGACATCATATTTTCCCCAAAACAGCTCTACATTATGTTACTTGTGGCTGTTATATGAAACTAGAGGGTACCAATCAGTTGAGCACTCAATGGGAAGACAAAACTCCACTGCCTTCATCTCTCGCCAGAGCCTCCCTGAGCTGTATACCTCCTTCACTGGATATAGCTGATTAGCAGAGGTAAAGATAGAGAAAATCTGCATTGCTGTTGCTGTCCAGATTGCACGTAACCAGTCTAGGAGGCAGTGGAACAAATAGCCCTCAGATATAAAGCTTGAGACCTAACAGGTCTAAGTGTGTCATAGCTACAGCCACATAAACATCTTTCTGGTGTCTCAGACCTCTATGGAGTTTCCATGGGGAGCAACCTCCCTGTCCTATATTTCTTCATCATCTATGTCCTCCTCTTCTCTCCTGTCCATAATATTTCCTGCTTACCTCCCCTTCTGACTCCACTCTTGTTCAGCACCACATGGATATAGGCCTAAAAGAAGTGTACTGGGTTCAGATGTGCAGGATTAAGACATATTACTGCTTAAAAACAACTTCCTCTGAAGCCGTGTGTGAACAGAGTGATGGCTTCTACTCTGATGATTACCTCATTGGATGGGCCTTGCTTTCTAAAATCAAGCACCCATGAGGCTGTGTATGAATGGGAAAATGACAGAGGGGCCAGGCAGACAACAGATACAGGTTGCTCTTAAACTTCACCTTCCTTCTTGGGTGTGGGGATTTGTGGGCAGCTCTGAGACAAGGGAGATGGGGATTCTTTTAGCCTGCCTGAGGAAAACTTGCTTCTGGGTCCATCCTCAACATGAAGAACTTTGAGACCATCCTGGAGACAACCACTCTGCTGAAATGCTTTTAAGAAAAAAGATACACTCAAGCTCTAGGGTATTAGGTCTTATCCCCGGTGAACTATGAACTCACTCTCGCAGCTCATAGCTCAGTGAGCTCAAAACCACCTCTTTCCGGGTTCCAGAAGCCACGTCAGCAAACAGAACACACAAGTCAGATTATTTAGCCTTTAGTTCCGTGAGTTCTTGTACAGCATGCATTTGATTTTGAGCATCTGTTTTGTTTTGCTTTTTCATTTGAACCAGGTCTTTTTTAACCAGATGTCCCTGGTCTGTCCCACAATGCTTATACTCATTGTGTGGGTGCCTGGATTTTGCAAAGAGCAGTTGTTGCATGTTTTTTTGTACTTTTAATTAAATACATAGGGGACACCTAAAGAGTACATCTGGATATTCAGTCATTAAGTGCCTACAATCATGGACGGCAAAATTTGTGCTCATAATACTGACAGTTTTAATTCCACATGGAATTAGAGTAAAAAATGACCTATTCTTCGTTATCTAATTTATTCAGGAAAAATACATTCCTTTTTGGGGGCGTAGTGCTTGTAGGGTATTTTTTGTTCCAATGATAGTTTCAAGAATCAGATGGATATTGGAAATGAAACCTGTTTGTGTTTTTTTTCTTGCTCCTTATATTGTCACTGCAATAATACGGCATCAGAACTCAAATTTACTTGTCAATTTTGATGATGCTGCGAGGAACTATAGCTTGCTGTTCAGCTATAAGACCTCTGCAGAACTGAAGACTGTAAGTTGATTCTGCCAGTAAACCGAGCTGATAAATTTGAAAGATACAGACAGATAAATTTTCAAAGGAATGCACAGAGCTAGAGCCACAATATTCAGTACTAATGGGAAGGGAATTTTGGTGCTGAAAATTTCAGCCACACAGAGCAGATCCACGCAGAAGCATGGTGGCATTTTAAAATCACCCAAATAATTGCTATTTATGGAGATGTTTTTCTTGAAATTATTTTTTAAGGGTTGGTGTATCTAGGCAGCTGTGAGCTGTCTCCGTACAGAGCAGGATGTGCAAAGGTGGCTCTGTCACTGCTGTCATCCCCATGCCTGCAAGGAGGTGAATTTCCCTGGCTAGAGGCAGTTTCTTCCAGGCAAGCCTGAGAACTCAGTATGGGGAAAACTTCTGGAGGTGGCTGATTTTGGAACTAGATACATGCACCGGCAAACTGACTCGCTGGTGGTGGGTGCAGCAGAGGCAAAATAAGAATGGATGTCGGCCTCAGGAAATGCAAGTCCCAGGAGGTGGCATCTGCCTGCTCCTGCCTCTGCAGTATGACTTCTTTGGCTCTCTCAGCTGCTGCTTTCTGCTCAGTGAGGTTCCTCGCTTATTGCCCCAGGGCCTGGAAGCAGGGCTTGAACAGCAGTGGTGGTGGGGGTGTGTCTTTGACCTTGCTGTTTCGTGACAATTGCCTTGATTCTCGTTTAAACACCCCCCGCCAAGGAGCACTGTTGCTTGACAGGCTAAATTATATTTAAACACGGATGCTCAGCTTGTCTCTTTTACTTACTCAAATGACAAAGGCCCAGAGTGTAAATAGCTTGATATGTACGAGCTGAATCTAAGCTAAAATCTTGTCACAGGCATTGCCAAACCTGAGAGAAGGGTTGGCTCACTCTAGATTAGGTTTGGAATATAGGCTGGACACAGGAACGTGGCCAGCACAGATGAATTTGAGGCAGGGCTGGTGTGTGGTTTGCCACATGTAGTCAATTTTTACTGGGCACTGCCTTCTTTTAGAGTATGTGCTTCAGTGACTCACCTTGTAAACCAGCTGTGGTCATAAACTGCTTTCTGATGGAATCTGTCTTTTTTTGGGTTACCACGCCATAGGGGTGTATAAGGTACCCTCTGTTAAATCTATGCTTCATTTTCAGACAAGTCTTCTCTGTTTCTTTCTTTTAAGAGTGTCTTTCTCCTTTGATACCAGATAGTAAAAGGATTGTTATGTGCCATATCTACTCTCTCCAAATAAACAGCAGGGCTCACAGGACTGCTCAGCTCCAGCCAGATAGCACAACCACTCCCTCCAGCAAGCGCTCCCTCCCAGTGAAGGGAAGTGCAAGGCATAAGGTCTGCACTGAGACCTCCACCAATGTCCTAGTGACTGTCTAACGGTAAGAAGTGACAAAAGTCCCTCACCTGCCTCCATCCCTCTTGAGGAAATTAATCTCATGAAAACGTATCCTATTTTCACACACCAGAACATCAGGCATTTAAAAATTTCTGCTAAATCTGGATTAGAAACAAAAAAAGAAGAGGCATTAGACTGTCTTCACTCTCTCTTTGCTATTTAACTACTATTTAACACTTTAATCCTCTGAGGTTTTTTTTTCTTTTTTACTAGAATCCCTTAGTATAGTCCGCACTGTTTATAATCATTCTCATTTCTCATAGTTTTAGATTCCCATTTAAGCTATTTTCTTTACCCTAATTACTTGACTAACTGTAATCTGTCAGAAATCACAGACATATGAGAGGGCGAGCCCCTATGATGAGACTGTCTTCTTGCCAAGGAAAAGCTAGTCATAGCAATCTGTTTTGTTAAGCTTTATTCAGCAGGTGAGACTTCCTAAGTCAAGAAACTTCCTAAGTCAAGAAACTTCTACCATTTCCTTTGAGATATTAGACTGCAATAGAATGAAAATCAGTGTTGGGAAAATTTTCAGAAAATTTGCAAGATTGGTGTTTTGGATCTTCATTGCCTTCACAACTAGGAAGCAATCCCAGCTGCTTCGACTGTATGTCTTACGTCTTGGACCTGAAAGCATCCCTATCTCTAGTAAACACTCATATCTTTCTATTGTATCATCCCTTGGATGAACGGCTGAGATAACAAATTTATCCAGGCAGGAAGAAACCGTTGTCTTGGAAGCATGGAGACAAACAAGGGAACAGACAGCAACCACCAGAACGGTGGTGAGGCTGCTAAGTGGATCTTCTGACTCAGCTCATAATAATTGCATTTGGTCCTCTTAAGTTATAAAGTCTCTGGTTTGGAAGAGCTTTGGTGAGTATTCACTGTAGTGGTGTAAGGAGAAAGAACCTCATTGTGTGCCAGCATAAGACTCTATCTTCAACATCTGCTGAGTGAACCACAATGTGTTGTTTTGTTTATTGGCTTTCTTTAAATGATGCTTTGAACATCACTGGAGGTGTTTAAGATAAGAATGGATGAGAAACTCGTTGACATGGTCTAGATAATGGGATGATGGGATGCAGTTAGATAATAAAAAAACATAAATGAGGACATGACCCTGAGATTAGCTCAGATGGTTAAAGCATGGTGTGCATGGCACCAAGATTATGGGTTCAATCCCTGTATGAGCAGTCACTTGGGAGCTGGACTTGATGATCCTTGTGGGTCCCTTCCAACTCAGAATATTCTGTGATTCTGTGATAGTCTTCATGGGATGCAGCTGTGCCTATCATTGCAAAATCGTGGGCAGGAGTAGGCAGTGCCTTTTTGCAAAAACAGGACAGAAATGAGCCTAATAACCACAAAATCTAGAGCAAAGAACTCATAGAAGTTTCCATTCCAGAATAATAGTTTGAAGTAACTGGAGATAATTTCCTATAACATTCATCACCTTTTCTGGTGACTCAGAACCAGCTGCAAGGCTTCTATAGGACTGGAAACACTTGAAAATGTATGCTCTGCACAAGCAGCCAATATACAAAAATTACTTGTATGCTCTCAGCATCTCTTTCTGTGATCCAGCCTTTGTGACTCAGAAGATATTTGTTCTAAGGATTCAGTGTTTGACAGTCCAGGACATGTAGGGCTTCTATTTATGTGTTTTTATTGTTATCTCTAGGACTCATGCACAGATCCAAAAAGGCACTTAGGTACTTCAAATGCCACACAGGTGTAACTGAGGCAAAATTAATATGCCTAACCCCTCAGTAGAAGTGAATGCTCAAGTACTTTCCTGACCTTGACAGTCCTGCTTGTATCTATTTTCAGAGCTGCTACCTTCTCAGTTGAGTGTGAGATTAGTCTGAATTTCTTATGGGACCCGCAAAGCCAATTGAGGCTTAAAATCCTGAGCAGTCAGGTTTGGTGGGTTTGTTCTTAGCACACCTGGTTCACACGGGTGTTGATCTCACTTTGAAGCAGAGAAGCCACTGCTACATTTTCATTTATTGAGCTCATAGGATGGTGAGCCATCAAAGAAGTTTTTGTACAAAAGAGAGGGAAGATGGCACCCACCTCCTTAACTGAGGTGATAAAATCATGTTTCTGGCATCCTTATCTGAAAAGCGGTTGTACTTTCTTCTCCCACAACTATGAGAAGTTTCCTGTTGGGAGGAAAACACGTGAAATATTAAAACCAGATCATCTTGCCACAGAAACAAAAAGAATTGTGAGACTGGAGGGACATCTAGCAAAATCATCTTATAAGGGCATTCACTGCCAATTGTTTCTTTCCTCATTCCCAAAATAGTTAATGTATTTTTATTGTAAAAGTATGTAACATAAAAGTAATACCCATGAACTTGGCTATTCCCTTGGCAAGTGAACTCCATGAGCATTTGGCTTTAGAGTGTTTTTCCAGTTCACAGAATGGAAAACATGGTTGAGTTTTAAGAGAAGAAAAAGCAAGGCTGTTAGGGTAGTGGTTATGGGCTCCGCAGTTGATGTGAGGTCCTGTTGGATGTAATCCCTTGTTTCAGTGCGCTCACTGTATGACGTTTCAGGCACAACTTTGGCATGTAGTGAAGTGTGTTACAGAGGCAGAGAGGCACAAAGGTGCAAAGGCATGGAGACTGACGGAACAATACCTGGTCCCAGCACAGTGCTCTCTCTGGCTGAGAGGGAAGACTTCTCTGCTCAGGTGCAGCATCTGTGGATGCACAATGTTAACATACCAGTTAACAGAGCAACTAGCTCAGTAGCAGCTCTGCACTGCACCAGTAATGGCTGGTTTAGATTTTTATCTTCCATGTGTCTACCTAGTAGCCAGCTATTACTTGGTATCACCTCTTTTATTATGCAAGGTTAACTCACTACATTTTTTGTCTGTTCATGCTCATTTGTAGATGCTTAAGTCATGTGAACTCCAAGGAGAAAAATAAAACAAGGCCCTTCATTAGTTGATGTTCGTACAAGGCCTGGAAAATACAAAATACTGCACAGATGATGAGTGCTATTTACTTCAGAGCTAATTTTTCCTTTATTTCAAGACCCTTTGGGTTTAGCTGTTCATCTGCTCAGCTACATCTCAAGCTTCCAGCTAAAAATGCTACATATACAGCAGTTATACCATATCCTGGGAAGAAAACATTATAGATGATGTTACTGAGTCACTGGTCACGTTATCATTACCACTCATGTTCTCTCTCTCCCTCCATTTAACCACACCCTTTCCTCCGTTCTTCCCACCATCTCCCACATGTATAGCTGATACAAGCATTGAAATCCCAGATTTACACTGAGCGTAACAATACTTTCTTCTCTCATGTGGCTTACTCTTTTATGTACTCATTACTTGTCTGCTTGGTGCTTTTTATAATTATCTCTGCCACATCCTTAAATATGCTTTTGTCTCATTTAGAGTGTGTGGTAAATGATATGGTTTTGATAAATTCAGCAATTATCAGAAAAAAAATCCAATATTCTGTAGATTTCCATTAAGCTACATTTGTAGTGACAAAATTTCCTCTGCTACAGTTCACACTGAGTTAGCCTTGTTTTCATTAAGAACCTCATTATTTAGAGATTTATAACTCATCCATAGAAATTTGCCCTAGGGTGAAACTTGACTGCTTTTAGACCAAAAGAAAAGTTTTTTAAAAAGTAATCTGCTTTGTATTTTGTGATTTTTTGAAGAAAACAATTACACTTGTTTCAAAGTTTTTGTATTGTATAATTCAAAGTGGCTTCAATTTAAGAAATGTGCTGTTAGTTATAGTAGTAATAATAATTGCTGTTAATACAAGTTCACAGGTTCACAGGTTATTCTGAGTTGGAAGGGACCCACAGGATCATCTAGTCCAATTCCCAAGCAAACGCCCACCCAGGGATAGAACTCACACCCTGGAGTCATGGGCACCATGCTCCATCCATCTGAGCCTCCCATCATTTAGGCCATGTCACTGAGTTCCTCATCCAGTAAACACCTCCAGGGATGGTGACTCCACCACCTCCCTGGGCAGACCATTCCAATGAGAGATCACTCTCTCTGTGAAAAACCTCTTCCTAGCATCCAGCCTAAACCTCCCCTGGCGTAACTTGAGGCCATGTCCTCTTGTTCTGGTGTCATCATCCTTAGAGAAGAGATTTACATCCACCTGACTGCAACCTCCCTTCAGGTAGTTGTAAACAGCAATGAGGTCACCTCTGAGCCTCTACTTATGTGGACAAAATAGCACTAAAGTGTACAGACAGTAATAAAATCAGGGTATTTACTCACAAGTTGGTATAAGCCCTCCACATGTGGTAGGTGAATAAAATTAATTGCTCCTACTGCACTATGTTTCCCTATGGAATATTGCAAGAAACATGTAAGGAATGAAGCCATGGTAGTTCACACATAATTTGCCACAATGATTTCTCACAGCTTTTTCTGGTGATTTAGATACTGTCTGCACTAACTAGTGCCTTTGCCATTCTTTGTCCCTTCAGTTGTATTCAGATAATTCAACAGAAGACAGAAGGTCTGATACAAGAACAGCAAATTATTAAAGAATGATCAGTCTAAGGGTGTTTGAGCTGATCTGGTAGGCACGGTATGAAAACCAAGACTACAGATGCCCAGTGCAGTGATGCATTATATTTTTTGGAATGAATCACAGAATCACAGAATCACAGAATATTCTGAGTTGAAAGGGACCCACAAGGATCATCGAGTCCAACTCTTAACACTGTCTCCCTGGCGGGAATCAAACCCGGGTCTCCCACACACCAGGTGGGGACACTTACCACTGTACTGTGAATGAATTTTTCTGTAATCAATACTGTCCAGTGTTGATAGACTACTTGGTTCACAGGGAATTATAGACCTCCTTCATGCATAGACTCAAGAGGCTCTAGCTATGGAGTCCTGGGTTGTGCTGGGCTGCAGCAGTGACAACATCACGATATCAAATGTTAACATCCTTGTAGGGTAACTCGTGGACATTACAGAATCTTCTGAGTGCTCCAAGTCTTGTGGGAGAATTAGCTCATGTTTGGGAATCTGGACCAGAGCCAGTTTAGAAAAGTCTAAGTTTTCATCCTGGCGTTTTTTGTAGCCTCACCTATTTTGCGCTGAAAATAATTTTGCAGCATTTCATATGAGTTTGTTGACTGTAGTTTCAGAGCCTGCTATACTTAATATTATGTGGACAGCAAACTCACAGTACATTTGTTTAAGGACACACATTCAGCCAATTTGAGCTCACAAATGAGTTTTGTTTCCCATTTGGGTGGTAAAGTCATTTGTGTACAACAAAATTAGACCACTAATAATAGACACTATCTTAAAATTGAATGAAAATTTGGTACAAAGCACGTATGCCCTAGGCAAGGAACTTACTGGGCTTTGTGAGTTTTGGATATTTAGCCTGAAGGAGAAAACTGATCCTAGGCAATGCAGGACTTACTATTTTGTTCTACCAAATATAAAATATAGAAGCTGCAGTTCTACTGTCTACTACATTTCTAGGTCTATAAGAACAAAAATAAAAAGACTTAACATTTTGCATAGATGCAGTGACTAATCCTGGGGATTGTGCCTTATGTTCCTAATACACTCTTTTGGGTCAGATCACTCAAAATACAGCTTTTTGGGTCAGAGTAGCTCAAAAAGCCTTGTCAGTAGAAATTGAGGGACTAGTTATTTTAGGGGAAAATAGAAATGTCTTGCCTCCATCTATGTAGCAGATTAATGCTATTCAAGTGGATTGGATTTGGTGATTGTGAAGAGAAGTAATGCTTGAGACTGAAATTTCAGTAATCAACCTTTCAGAAATGGTAGTTCACCAGAAAGCTTTTTCTACATACATGTGTGATATAAAAAAAAGAAAGACTGATAGCATTGGGATATAAACTTGATTCCAGTACTATATAAACAGTAAGCCTGAAATCAGGACAAGGAGTAGATTGCTCTTAAGTAGTGTTTGGGATTGATGCTACAGAAAAGAAATATTCAAATGAAAATTATTGATCCAATGGAAAGCAATACAAATGTTATTTTCTGTCCCTGTCTATCTTCCAGGCAAAGTTAGAAGGCAGGACTCTCTGGGAAGGCAGACATTAACTGTGTATTTGGAGTTTAGTTTTAAATGGTCATTTTCAGTCTCTATCCATTTCAACTGAAAGTCAGTGCCTTTGTTTTACTGAATACCATTGACTTAAGGGTAACACTTTTGTGATGTTAAATTCGCTCCCCACTACCACTTTTCAGGGACAGAAATTCAGTTTTCTGAAGGTGTGTAAGAACGTAATTCTCCCTAACCACCTCCATATTTCTGGACTAGACCCATCTATCTGCACATGTAAATTACTCCCTACAAATATTGTGCCATCTGAAAGAAGAGAGAAATGTCTACTTCCCAAGGTGAGAGAAGAATAAAAATCCACTTTAGTACAGTGGTGAGTGTCCCCACCTCTCATGCACGAGACAGGGAGTTCAATTCCCGACAGTGGTGCTGTTTAAGAGTTGGATTCGATGATCCTTGTGGGTCCCTTCCAGCTCAGAATATTCTGTGCACCTGTGAATCTGCAGAGTCTGAAATGGGCAGGTGTAAAGAAACTGTCTGAGTATGGCCCAGTAACCCAATTCCTCAGACCATTAGAAACATGCTGAAGTCACAGGGAACTGATACTGGACACTAAAGCAACAAAAAGGAAGCAAAGAAAGAGAACAGTTTGTCTTCTTTCAGTGTTATTAACAAGTTAATTTAAATAGAGACAGGCAACAATCAGCTACTTCTCAGAACTGGGTCTGCATTGTTGTGGTGAACCTGTAGAGACTTGTTCGACTGCATTATTACCAAGGCCTTTGGGCTTTGTAATGGAGTGACAAGAGCAGAAAATTTGAAAACTGTCACTTTTGTCAAAGGAAGACAGCCTTGGAAATGGAAACCACTGCAAGGCAAATACTGTAATTAAGATGGATGCAAAGCAGCACTCTGTTTCTGCAAGCATAGACAAGAAAGAACCAAAGAATTCCTCAAGATACCCATACTTCTCATGCAAAATAAATAGGCAGAACTTCGGACATGAGGTTCCTGGTGAACTTTCTGTATAAAACTTCTCCCTCACATGAATCACTGCCAGCTTTGTACAGTGTTAAAGCATAGCTGTCTCTTATAGCAGGGCCTGCCTCAGCAGTCTGTTCCTCTCTGAGGTCTCACAGTCATAAAAGGGAAATACGTACTATTTCAGAAGCTGTCTTTTTAATGTGTATAAATCCATCTGTGATACACAGTGATTCCCATACACACCATCAAGAACTTATGTGTGGGAATTTCCATAGTTATGTTCCCAACAACATGCTTTTAGGGAGAGAAAATGAGAATCCCTGAATCACAATATCACAGTATCACAGTATAGACAAGGCTGAAAAGGACCCTGAAGATCATCTTGTCCAACCTATAGATCATCTAGTCCAACCTATAATCCCCCTACTAGTCTAGCTGCTTTGAGCACATACAAGAGGGCAACTGTACTTTTAGTATCTTCTTTCCCCATTATGGGACCCATATCAATCATACAAATGGGGATGTGTCTGGCTCTTAATGTCACAGGAAAGAGCAGTGCATTTGTCTGGGGTCCTCTCCCCTGGGGACGGTATGTGGTGAGTGTCCCCATCTCTCATGCGTGAGACTGGGGGCTCAATTCCAGCCAGGGAGGCAGTGACACTGTTTAAGAGTTGGACTCGATGATCCTTGTGGGTCCCTTCCAACTCAGAATATTCTGTGATTCTGTGATTCTGTTGCAGCATACTCACTGCCCTTTTTGCCCTTCTCGCACTGTATGGCTCTGGCTCACCCTCCAGGCTTGCCAGTTCCATGTGGCAACCAGAGCCAGCTTTAATTTTCTTCACTCTTCTAAGCAAAGAAAGTATCTTCTCATGCCGGGCTCTGCTCTCCTCACCTCCGTGCAAGAGAGGGATGACAGTGGAAGGATTGATGCATGTTGGAGTCAGAAAATTCAGGACTGAAGAAGAGTTGCTTTTTTTTTTTTCTGAGTAGATAGGAAATAGAAGATTTTTTAAAAATTTGCTTCAATTGTTGATCAGAATGATGAAACAGGGGAAGATATTTTACCAGGCAGATGTTGCATGATTTGCTGACAAAGGAGAACATTTTCTGCTGGCACCGTTGTTAAAAATTTGGCAGAAAATTGTGTATTAGATGAGAAATGAGATGGTTCAGATAGAAGGCAAAACACCTTGTCATATTTATCTGAAGTGTCAAAATACAGATCACTGATAAGTGTCTAAGCCCTGCTGTGCAGTTGATCACAGTTTATTCCAGAGACAAGACTTTCCTTGTCATAAAAGAACCATTTCAAGAACTATGTGCCACAAAACTTTCCAGCTGAGGGGACATAGATAGGATCTCCTTGTGGCATATGCCTTGTGATGACTCTGCTGTGGAGGGAGTCTCCGGGGTAAGAAGAAGAGGAAGGCATCATGTCCACCTGCCATATGGAACTTGTGACAGCACCAATGTTGTGTAGTATTGTCACCTGGGTATGTCTTAATGCACTCTCAGACACCTTGGGAGGACAGATTACAGCAGAATTAGCTAACAAAAACCAAATGAACTAAACCCCCCAAACACCATCCTTACCCCATTAAGTATCGCCTCCCTCGGCCCCGGCCAAAAGACAAAAAGAAAAGTGCATGAGAAAAATTTTGAGAGGAATCACAGCTCAGTTAAAAATAACCAAGCAAGTTATTACTCTGTTAAATTTTTGTGACAGCCTGAAAGTTTAAGCAGCTGAGTCAGGATGATTATAACAGCCAAATATTGCAAAACAGTTAATGTGATATATAAAATTCAAATGTATGTGTGGGATAACAAGCCCTTATCTAATTCCAACAGACTATTCCCATTAGTTTGGCTGTTACTGTCAAATTTTTTTGTTTATTCTACAAAGCAACTTGTAATATAGAAGGGAATTTGTCATGGGTTTAAAGTGTTAGAAGTTCCAGTCTAAAGGAATTTTTAGAGGTGTTAATGAAAGAGGACCTTGAAGAATGCTCTCACATTAACTGTGTGGAGTAGAAGTATAGCTGTTAGATGCTGGCTACATGGGTCCAGGTGCTATGGGGGCTCCCCTCCAAGGCAGGACCCTGCAGCCAAGTCCTATCCCATTGCCTCAGTCAGGGCAGCTGAGGGTAACAGAGCTCCAGATTTGGACATCAGGAATGTCCCTGGGGATGGGTTGTGACCAGGCCTGGACATGGGCCAGTGGGTGGGCCTGGCTCAGTAGGACACATGGCCAGGCACAGCTGTGTGGAGCTGGAAACTGGCCCTGCTTGGAGTCGGAGGGGCAAGGACTGACAATCCTGCGGGGTGACATAGCATCCTGGACCCATGGCAGGGTCAGGGGAGCTCTTGAGAGGTAAGCAGGGACAGTCAGGTCATCAATGTCCCCAGAGTCCTGGCAGGGATTTAAAGCAGGTTGTGAGGACAGCAGAAATAGGAAAAATTATTTGTTCTTGTACCTCTTCCAGTCACCACCCACATGCATGCTTTATTCTCACATATGTAAACATTTGGGCGAGAAGCAGAAATATCATTATACTACAGGCTATTTTGGTCCAAGCCTGCCACAGAAAGGCTCCTTAACCCATATAGATGGAAAAGCCAGATGAAGCTGTCAATCCTCCTCCTCTCTGAGATGTCACTGAGCCAAAGCGTACATCTGCTTTTAATCCTTCTGACTTGTCCTGAGAATCTTTCTCTTCAGACCATTCATCATCCCGGTACTTTTTTCCTGTCTGTTGTTGACATTTTTGGCAGTGATAGACATCTGTGTTCCAGGGATTTGCTTTTACTAGGCTAGTTCATTAAGTGTGAATGAAAGCTCCAAAAATGCCTTGCTAAGTTACCACTTTTCACCTACACCCTGGTGAACGAGACTTGCCCTCTGCTTCTACCTGATGAACTTCCCAGTGAGTGGCGATCTAATGGTGAATTTCTGCATGTAAAACATAACATACCATACTCTGTTCATGAATGTTTCCTCTACAGAAGTGGAAAATTACTTCTAGAAGGCTCCTCCATCCATCAGTTGAAGAAATGGTTAGAAATTAAAATTCAGCAAATTTAAGAAAGTAACAAACAACTTTTCAAGGACTGTGTTGAATTCAGTTTTTGGAGGTGAAGACAGTATTTTTATTTTAAAAATTGTATGTTTTTCCAAAGAGAAATAGAAGCTGGACATGCACAACAGCAAGAAGACTGAGATGCTTTCCAGAATGAAGGAAGAAACAGAATCACAGAAACACAGAATATTCTGAGTTGGATGGGACCCCCAAGGATCATCGAGTCCAACTCCTAAGTGAATGGCTCATACAGGGATTGAACCCATAACCTTGGTGTTGTTAGCACCATGCTTTAACCATCTGAGCTAATCTCAGGGTCATCTTTTCACAGTATCACAGTATAGATAAGGCTGGACAGGACCTTGAAGATCATCTAGTCCAACCTATAGTCCAACTAACCTATCATCTACATCTAGATCATACCACTCAACACCTCATCCAGCCTACCCTTAAACACTTCCAGGATTAGCAAGTCAACCACCTCTAATGGGCAACCCATTCCAAATCCAGATCACTCTTTCAGTAAAAAACCTTTTCCTAATATCAAGTCTAAACTTTCCCTGCTGAAGCTTAAGACTACGACCTCCCGTCCTGTCACCAGAGACCAAGGAGAAAAGACCAGCCCCTGCCTGACTACTTTTTTTTTTTT
>WEKX01026003.1:41824-65009 GCA_013390025.1 Pitta sordida
CCCAGCTCCCGCAGTCGCTCCCCATAGGGCTTGTCCTCCAGTCCTTTCACCATCCTTGTCGCCCTTCTCTGGGCCCTCTCAAGCAGCTCAACATCCTTCTTAAACTGGGGAGCCCAGAACTGGACACACTACTTAGGACGTGGTCTGACCAGTGCCGAGTACAGGGGAAGAATAACTTCCCTAGCCCTCCTGGCCACACTATTCTTGATACAGTCCAGGATGCCTGTATCAGAGAAATATATATTTATATAATATATATATAAATGTACAATTATATATCCATATAGAGAAAGAGAAATGGAAAGGGAAGGTTTTGACAGTACAAAAGTGATGGTCACTCCTTCACTACTATTAGCAACCATTTCTGGTATACATAAAGCTCATCCATTAAAAATGAATAAAATTTGACTCGATAAATCCCTGGACAGCCTGAACTTCTCCAATAACTCACATAGTACAAAGTGGACCCTACTTCGAATAGAAGGCTGGACAAAAGATCTCCCAAAGTTCCTCCCAGCCTGAATTATTGTCTCATTTGCACAGTTCCATGATTCTATGAAAGAAAATCATTGATATATTAGCTGATTATGTGATGGGCTGATTATGTGGTGTAAAATGGGGTGTGGGTGGGTGTGGATTCAGACACCTGAATCTAAACATCTACAATGTGTGAGCTGGATTGCTGAGATCCCAAGGTAGTCAACAAAGATCAAGTTGTTACAGAAAATAGAGTCCGCAGAGGCTCATTTATGGTTGAGATGAATAGCTGGCTAGGTGCTATTGACTATAGATAGGCACATACAAACACATAAATTTTGGAGTCCAGTTCTGCAGCTCTGTTCCATCAGTCAGGGCTACGTGAAAAAGCAAAATGCACCCTTGAGTACGTTGTACAAACTGTGCTTTGTAGAGGTAAAGCACTAATGTTATTTTACTGGATCTTGCTACTATTTCTGTTGTAATTGCAGTTTGCCTTATTCAAGATAAATGATAGAAGAGAGAAAGGCTACTGAAATGATGAGTGAAATTTCACAAAAATCTTACTGTCCTCAGGGAACTGAGTCTCCAATAGAACATGTTTATTATAGCACAATGAGAGCTGTAATTTTTCACTCTAAAGAGTTTAGGAGTTAAAACCATAAAAAACATTGAGGGAACAGTGCTAACATGAAATTATTTAGCCATCAGATTTGTTTGGGATTTGATAAAACTTAATTATCAATCAATATATTTGCTAGAGTCAACCTGGTGCAGGCTTAAAAAAATAATTTCAAACTCTGCTTACGCAAAAAGAGATTAAGAGTTAAAATTCTTTAACATTAATATGAAAAAGAAAAATCAAGGTCTTGGTTGTAATTTGCTAACATTCTTACACCTTTCTGGCCTTAGAAAATCAAGAAAATCAACAGATTCCAAAGGTTTTCTTTGAGAAAAGCTCAAAAGTGTCTTTAGTTAGGTCCCTTAATGCTCCAGTAAATATTAATTACATATTTATTACATAAATTTCAGAATATGTGTATTCTCTTCTACATAATTTCCATATATTCAGCATATTTATGGAATAGTGACCTTATTGGTGTCTTTAAAAAATGCTTTGACCTATTATTTCCAACTCCATAAATATCTTAATATAAACCTATTCACAGGTTATTCTGAGTTGGAAGGGACCCATATCATGAACCATCCTCCTCAGCTTCTAACTCATTCCAGTACAACAAATGAATGGATTTCAGGTATTACTTTTTTAACCCTTTAGATGGATAACAAAAAATAAATGCCATCTTCTGTGACAAAAAGGATAAAAATAAAGTAAAATACGTATCTCTATTGTTCTTCCAATCTAGCACTTCCGTATTTTTTGTTTTTACAATTAATAACCACAACTTCCTGTTTATTCCTGTGTTGGTTTTGCTGTGCAATGGAATACTCTTTTTGGCTATTCTTATTCATCATGGGTAATTAGCCAAAATTCTTCCTATTTGTTTCTCTGGTCATTGCCTTGCTCTTAACCATACTGTTCCTCAATTGTAAACTATGTTCATATCTACAAACATTTGATGTCCAAGTTAAGCCTGGCAAATCATGTGTTGGACTTAAAATGTTTATATCTTCGTAATGCATTAGAGGTGGTACGGCACTTGTACACATTTTATGTAGGTTCTGTTTTTAGCGAGACCACTAAATAGACAGTTGCAAGTTACATAAAAATACCTGTATTTTTACCAGGCCAAACACTGGTAAAGACATGGTGAATGACGCATATAGGGCTTTTTAGTTCAAATAACATGGGGTGTAACAACTCCCCAAACCCCAAACATTCTTCAGAATCTTTTTCTTATAATGGTGTGCCTTTAATTATCACTCTTTCTATGTGTGTTTATATATATATACACACACATTTGTACATATATATATGTATGTATCTATTTAAATATCTATATATCCATATGTATTTGTTTAATTGTTATCCTTATTAGCTCATTAACCTGATTTTCTATTTCTTTAAGCTGATAGACTATTTAATATATACTTAAACTCTGACATTTTTACTTGCCATCAACACAGTCTTCAGCTCTGCTTTTGTGCACTCTTTCATTTAGATGGTTTAAAACATTTACCAACTAGAGTTAAATTTTAATTGCAGCTCTAGTTTGGTATGAAACTGCACAAAACTGTGTTGTTCTCATAGACCAAACACATATTTTAAGGTTTTTTATGCAAAATTTTGGAATACTTTAATAAGGGAGATAGCTTTTCCCACTTTCTGCAATATAGCAAAGTTAGCAAAATCAGACCTGTGAAAAGCACAGTGTAAGTTTTTGTGGCTTGGCCCTAAGGTTTTTAGAGTCTGAATTGCAAATATTGCCTGGCTTCTAAGGAAGTTCTCACAATAAGCTCTCTTCCCTGCTTCAGAAACTAACACTCAGTCTTCAAATGTATGGAGACAGAAGTCAAATTAATAAATTTGAATTAGAGTTGCTCCAGATTTTCTGAATGACAGGCTTAGAGGGCCCTGGAACAGATTTCAAGAAGAAAAGATGACAAGGTTGTTCGCTTGGAAATAGGACCCAGTAAGTTTTAATGAAGATACTGTATTTTGTTCAGTTGTCCATAAAACTTAGAGAGACTCATCAGCTCAACATAACTCACCTGGTTCTGTGTACTCTCTTCTGAATTCAGAAAAATCCCTTTGGTTCTGTTCTATATAAATCAGGCTTACACCTCTGGACTAACAGGTTATGATGAATTGTGCTGAATAACAACATCTTGCACTGTTTTGCTTTCTAGCATGGACAGATGTCCAGCAAGCCAGTCCTTTAAAAGTAATGGAAAAATCCACAGTTAAAAAGATTGCTAAAGATGTTTTATCAATCTTTGCCTTGACACTGTGCAAAGACACTTGACACTATTATAAGTCAAGGAAATGAGAAAATTGCGTGAATATTAAAAAAGGTTTTCCAGCAGCTAGATTCTATTAGATTGTGGAACAGACTAAAGATGTCAATTATACCTAGGCTTAACACTAATTCTTGTGGCATCCCACTAACTGCCTTCCCACAATCTGATGAATGCCTAGTTATCATTACCGTTTGTTTATAGGCCTCCACACGAAGGAGGTTGTTTTGAGAGAATAAATGCTTTATTCCATTCCTGGCCCTAAGAGAAACTACACCAGTGACAGCTGCTCTCAAAGAAGGAAATTGTTTATGCCAGTTATAGCTAGTCAGGAAGGAAGCCAGCTAAAACCTCTCATAAACACCAAGGAGACTAAGTATAACTGGTTTATTCTGCTTACGATAGTGAGGTCAACTTTTCCTGTCCCATTTTTGAAGAACTTTGTGTCTATTGGGCAGAATGGCAAGATTTCAGCTAACTGTACTGCAAAATACTGCCTGATAATTTAACGTGTACTAACAGTCTACATGTGTTGTAATTTTTTACTAGTCAGTGAAGGAAGTTTGCCCTATAAAATGGTTCATGAGGATTAGCAAACACTTAAAAACCTTCTTTGTTCACAGGTTATTCTGAGTTGGAAGGGTCCCACAGGATCTTCTAGTCCAACTCCCAAGTGAACGCCCACCCAGGGATCAGGCTCACAAACATGGAACCATGGGCACCGCGCTCCATCCATCCAAGCCTCCCACCAACTAGACCATGTCACTGAGCACCTCATCGAGTCTTCTCTTAAACACCTTCAGGGATGGCGACTCCACCACCTCCCTGGGCAGACCATTCCAATGAGAGATCACTCTCTCTGTGAAAAAAGTTCTTCCTAACATTCAGTCTAAACTTCCCCTGGCGTAGCTTAAGGCCATGTCCTCTCATTCTGGTGTCATCAGCCGGAGAGAAGAGATCTTCACCCACCTGGTGGCAACATCCCCTCAGGTAGTTGTAGACAGCAATGAGGTCACCTCTGAGCCTCCTCTTCTCCAGGCTGAACAACCCCAGTTCTCATAGCCATTCCCCATAGGGCTTGTTCTCCAGTCCTTTCACCATCCTTGTTGCCCTTCTCTGCGCCCTCTCAAGCAGCTCAACATCCTTCTTAAACTGGGGAGACCGGAACTAGACACAGTACTCAAGATGTGGTCTGACCAGCACCGAGTACAGGGGAAGGATAACTTCTCTAGTCCGACTGACCACACTGTTCCTAATACAGGCCAGGATGCCATTGGCCTTCTTAGCCACCTGGCCACACTGCTCTGATATTGAGAATCCACATGGCTCCTATTTCAACTAGTTTTCCATGACTGTGAAGTCTTTCTCATTCGAGTCTTTATCATGCAATGGAAAGCTGCTTAGTTATAGATAGCAAACAACAATATGTAGGATGGTGTGAGGAAGTCTGCCTGTATTCCAGAATTCCCACAGCAAATCCATGTTCTAGGAGGGTCACCTAGTGCACCAGCTCCACTACAGACTGAAGGTTTGATTCAGCGTAAGTAAAGTATGAGTGAATAATTGGAAGTTTTTTTCAGAACTCAAATCAAGGGAGCTAACTGATTTAGATAATGCTGAAAAGAAAACAGTTAGGTTTTGTCCTTAAACAAAATGAAAAACAAAAATCAAAAGGGAAAAAAGTGCTTGGTTTGGTACAGACAAAATGGTTTCTTTTGGGTTTTAATAAAGCAAACCAATTGCAAACCAATGCAAAACCTCATCTGCAAAAGCAGCATAGAAGTAGCTACCACCACCCATCTTGATTTGTGGTATGGGCACTCATCAAGATTGCAGGATGGTTAATGGAAATACTTTTGCTGTCTGATAGGTTTAAGTCTGAGCATCCAACCTCTAAGAATAATGCCTAAATATTATATGTTGGGTGCATTGGACATGTACGTACTATTAGAAAAAACAAGAATATTTTCTTGGAAACCATATTTCAAATCCTATTTACTTCTTTGGCAGTTTGCACAGCAAACAGAATGTATTTTTTCCCCTTTCTTTCCCTTCCAACCTCATGAATAAAGTACTTGAGCCAAGATTCAGCAATTTTCATAGGAGAAAGGAGGAAATAACTCAGCCTGGAATACAAGACAACAAGGCAGGAACTTAGAAAGATCTAAGGACTCTGGCCATTTTGGAAGAAGGAGAAATCCAAACCCAGTTTTGCACACTTAGTTCTTTAGCTCTTTAGTAAATGGGAGAAGAAGAGGCTTAAATCCCAGTGGATAGAAATGTTCTACCCATCCAGAGTTTTGATCCATCCTAAATTTACACATACTTTTTTGAGTTGCACACATTTTTGTATTTATGTTCCTAATGATGTCTGATACTTATTTGCGGGGACTAACCAAGTTGGTTTTTTTCTTGTAAAGGATTAATTTGTTTGCTCATTGAACTGCACGATTCTGTTCCTACACTTTACACTCATTTTAGAACTGCTTTTCTCCATTCTAAGTACAGTAAGAAAACACAGATGTGACTCTACAACCAATAATACATATAATATGTATAACCAATATCATCAAACACAAAGCTGTTATTTAGAAGATGAAACACAGGAAGTGTTGTCTTGAATAATGACAACTGAGATGAGGTAACACAGGTGACTTGGAGACTATCAGACTCAGAGGAAGAAAGTCAAGCCTTGGTAAGTGTGAGTATGAGGCATTTGTTTCATTAATGAATTTATGATAATATATCAAGGTTCGAGTAAGTCTTTTTCCTAAAGATGCTGGTCTGTTCTTCTTACTTCAGGATTTGGACCATAGTCCAAATATTTTCTTCTCTAGACAGCAATTCCTACCCACTTTTAATGCAAGACATTTAAAAGCCAACTGTTCTCGTGAATTAGAGAGCTCACCCCCTTTTCCAGCAGGGTCACAGTTCTTGGGGTCAGGAAAAGATTTTTCTCTGTTATTTTTACCTGTATCTTGCACCATCAGGCTCTCAACTTTCCTTTGTGCCTTTGTATGTTACTGTAATAGAAGTACTGTTTATAGCATATAATTTGCCAAACTCACTTGGGAAATTACTTGCAGGGGCAATGGTTGTAATAATTTAAAGGATAATTCATGATATTTCTTTTTTCTGTCATTCCACTCAGAGCTTCTCCTCACCTTTCAGAGGAAGTTTGACACAGACAAAGGTTCAGATCCTTGGATATGACTGAGATAAGAGAGGAAAACTAAGAACAACTGGAAAAGAAGATTTCAGAAAACAAACCTTTCCCCATTAATAAAGCTGTAGTGGAATACGTATTTTCAGGAAGGGATTTTTGAAAATACTTTCATGATACAGACAGAAAAACAGACGGCAAATATTTTGTTTTGTTGCACCCAAATCCTAGATAAACCGCTGGATGTATTATTCCAGTCTTGATTATCATCCAGATTTGACTAGGATACAGAGAGGTTAGAGTTAAAATTATGAAGTCATTTACTGAATCATGGCAGAGAGGGAAACAGTAAAATTCCCTGTTCCTGTGTTTTAGATAATTGTTCTCTTTCAGTTGTTGGGTTGTTTGTTTTTGGGTAGGGTTTTTTGTTTTGTTTTGTTTGTTGTTTTTGGTGGGTTTTTTTGTGTCTTAAAAGATTGCAGAAGCTCACCACCACATGAAAGAATGTGTTTTATCAGGAGAACTGTGATCACAGTCGGAACAAAATTGTTCTATTCTCTTCAAATGCTCTTCAGAGAGTCAAAAGGGTAATGGACAAAGCTGAGGAAGGCAGAATGAGTAAAGTTTAGAAATACTAAGCTATCAGTGAATGGAGCATTTCCATGCATTACAAGTAACCAAAGTGGAGAATGCAAACTCCTCTTCAATCAGGGAATCTTCACCTCAAACAACTAAAGCTTGTAGGGGTGTTACATTCCCTTTCCACCCTCCTTAGGCAAAATACAGTCTGTTTCTTTACTGTGTAGCTATCTATGAAACTATGCAAAGCACAAAACACACACAGCTGTACTGAGGACTTGCTCCTCAGCACGCTGAAATCAATAAATATCTTTTATGAGTAAGCACAGTTCTTCTCTGGCCAGGCAGAAGCGCAACTCTGAGGACAATAAAAGTACATGAAAGCTGAGATGCTGCACTACCAAATTATAAAACTTCCTTTCATTTTATAATCCTTTATACATAGACAGATTTTTAGCAACCGCTACTTTCATCAGCTCCTTTAGCCTCTTACAGAGGATTGACCAGTTATCTACAGGTTCCTACACAGAGATCCTAGTGTGAGATTAGTTGTCTAAACATAAACATCAGATGTCATTTTAGGATACCATGCTTGTCATCCAGACGTGACTCCAGAAATGATGGGTCATCACTGTCATGGTGAAACAAGATGAGGTAAGGGCATGTTCAGGGTCTCAACGACCTAAAAGTCCACTTCAGTACAGTGGTGAGTGTCCCCAGCCATCATGTGGGAGACCTGGGTTCAATTCCCACCTGAGAGGCAGTGGTGCCATTTAAGAGTTGGACTCAATGATCCTTGTGGGTCCCTTCCAACTCAGAATATTCTGTGATTCTGTGACTTGGGAATTGTGCTGAGAGGGAGGGTAACTGCTCCTTATTTTTTGATTCCCAGGAGCATTTTCTGTAGTGTGCTGAAATTCATATGGCAAATTTCAGGACAAATTTTCTTCTCTTTTTCTGAACCAAGAATCACAGAATATATTGAGTTGGAAGGGACCCACAAGGATCATTGAGTCCAGCTGTTAAGTGAACGGCCTATAGAGGGGATTGAACCCATGACCTTGGCAGAATTAGCACCAAGTTCTAAACAACTGAGCTAATCTCAGGGAGCTCTGCTGGGCTATCCATAACATTATTAGATGGCTCGGCATGCAAGTTGTGCCCATTATACTATTTTCTTTTAATTTCCAAATGAAGATCCAATTGCAATTAGAAAAGGTTTTTTTATTATCCCATGTGCATAACTATTATCCACTCAGGGAACAATCTTGCATTTGTGTCAAAATTAATTTTTTCAGTTTCTTTAAATTGTCCTCTCTTGCTGCAATTACAGCATTGCATAATGAACCCTTCGTGTTTCGATATCCAAAGGGAGGTACTTCAATAAATATTTTTAATTGCCCATTTTGTGTTTCACAAAGGGGAGATTCCCAGTATAAAAAATGTCCAGAATTTCTTATTATACTTGATTCCTTCTCTCATATTAATTTTTGTGGTACTATCCCTGATGGGACATAAACATTTCCATGGTGTACACATATGATCTGTATGTGCAGCCACTATTACAAGCATTGTACAAGGATTTCAGGGGTGGGGACTCAGACCTATTTTTTGATGCCAGTAAAACATCAAGCAGTTTTTGGCTATAATATGCCCTGACTCAGTACTGTTGTATTTATCTGCTTGGTAAATGCTTGTCTTTTACTTTTAGAAGGATGAAGTGTTTTCATAATTTTAAATTGCTTGCTTTCACAAAAATTTTTTATCTTTTGGCAGGTTGAGTTGGAGTCACAAAGTGAGATTTTCTTGCTACTACACATTAATAATTTACTGCATGCGAACCTGATTGGGAACTTTCACATGGTTTACATCAGAGGAAGGAATGACCACATTTAAAACTGAAAACTGGCACATAAGCTTTGCAACCTGAATTTTCACTGAAGCTGGATCCCAAGGATCTTCCTTATTTTCCCTATATTTTGTGGCTTTTAGTGAGGCAAGTCGTTTGAAAGTTGAAAACTTTACCTGATTCCTTCTTTTTATCCAGTGTTTTGCTAATTAGGTATGGTTATACCTCTTCCTTTCCCCTTTAGGTTTCCAGGCTTTTTTTTCTCCTTAGTGGTTTGTAATGGATTCAATAACAACATGAATGCTTTTGTCACATCCCTTTTCATGTATTTTAAAGAAAAAGACTAACTAATTCACAATTTGGAATTAAAATTTCACATTTTGAGAGTAAAAACCCAGGAAATTAACAGTATTAATATAGAAATTCTCTTGACTAAATAAGAAAGTAAAACAACGGAGAAAAACAAAGTAATAGACATTCAATGGGACTTAAAGACTATCTGTGTCCTTCTCTTCCCCTCATATTATTGTTTTATTTCCCTCCCAACTTTCTAATTTTTAATTTATGTATTGTGAAAGAAGCTGTGTTGTGACCGCTTGCATACTGGAAGACCAAAACTGAAAGATGCTGCCATAGGTCTTAGTGGTGAAGATGGCCAGGGAACACTCTCATCAGAGTCAACAAAGGAAAAAGGCCACCCAAGAGATGCACGTGGAGAAGGTCAGCAAGTTAGTTCCTGCTCTTATAGAATTAGGGGTATTTTTTCTGTCGAGTTTAAAGAGAGTGGAAGCAGGTCAGAAGGCAGCCAGGATGTGTTTTCTCTGGGAATCCCAGCAGCTATCTGCTCCTTGTACGCAAGTTTGTAACTCGAAGGGAGGGACTATGTGGGTGCAGGTAAAGGAGGGACACTGTCCCAAAGAAGGGATAGCTCTCAGGACTCTGTCCTCAAAATGGAAAGGACAAGCTACATAATCATCTAAATCTCAAATATTTAAGACAGGAGAAGCTGATGGCAAGAAAATTAATTATGTCCATCAACGGAATCATGTCCTGTTTATGCACTTCTATGTAGTTCTGTTAAGGGTAACTTGTAGAGCTTTTTCTGGATGTCTGTATTGGGTTTCTGTGGCTAGGTTTTGGTATGGAGTGGGCTATATGGGAGGCCTCTTCAAGAAGTTGCAGGAAGCTTCCCCCATGTTCAGCAGAACCAATGCCAGCCGGCTCCAGGTCGGATCCGCTGCTGGCCAAGGCTGAGCCAATCAGCAGTGATAGTAATGCCTCTGTGATAACATATTTAAGAAAAGATTGTGGGGCAGATGAAGATGGGAGCCAGAGAAGAGCAGAGTGAGAACATGCGAATAACAATGCAGACATCAAGGTTAGTGGAGAAGAAAGAGGGGGAGGAGCTGCTCCAGGCACCAGAGCTGAGGTTCCCCTGCAGTCTGTGGTGAAGACCATGGTGGAGCAGCTGTGCCCCTACAGCCCTGGAGGACCAGAGTGGTGTAGAGATTCACCTGCAGCTCATGGACGAGCCCATGCTAGAGCAAGTGGATGCTTGAAGAAGACTGTGACTCTGTGGGAGGTCCATGTTGAAGCAGGATTGTAGCAGGGACCCACTGACCCATGGGGAGAGGCACCCACACTGGAGCAGGATTTCCTGCTAGAGCTTGGAAGGAGAGGGATGGGGGGAAGGTGTCTTTAAGATGTATTTTCTTCTCATTATTAAGCTCTGATCCTGTAAGGAATAAATTCAATTAATATCCCCACTTGGAGTCTGTTTTGCCTGTGATGGTGATCAGTAAGGGATCTCTTATGGTCCTTATCTCTACTCATGAAACTCTTCATTATATTTTCTCTCCTTTGCCCATTTGCAGAGGGTAGTGAGAGAACAGCTTTAGTGAGTACCTTGCATCCAGTAAGGGTCAAACCACTATTATCTTATGACCTTAGGAGTTGTTGTTTTCATAGAGGGAGAGAAAAACGGGCAGGCTGTTTAATGTTAAAATGAATTTTATGGATTTTATTTCTTGTTCTGTTTATAATCTGATTTGTTGTTTGCTGGTTGTATTGTGGTAAGAAAAAATGCATTATTGGATTGACGTTGTTGGCAGGAAAAGAGGAAATGGCCTCAAGCTGCGCCAGAGGAGGTTCAGGTTGGATATTAGGAAGAGTTTCTTCCCTGAAAAGAGGGTAAGGCATTGGAATGGACTGCCCAGAGAGGTGGCAGAGTCATCACCCCTGGTGTTCAAGAAACAACTGGATGTGGCACTTAGTGTTATGAATTAGTTGACATCAATGTGTTTGGACATAGGTTGGACTCCAAGATCTTGGAGGCCTTTTCCAACCTTAATAATTGTATAATAGGATCTTGGAGGCCTTTTCCAACTTTAATAATTCTATAATTATATGACATTTCCTCNACAGCCCTGGAGGACCAGAGTGGTGTAGAGATTCACCTGCAGCTCATGGACGAGCCCATGCTAGAGCAAGTGGATGCTTGAAGAAGACTGTGACTCTGTGGGAGGTCCATGTTGAAGCAGGATTGTAGCAGGGACCCACTGACCCATGGGGAGAGGCACCCACACTGGAGCAGGATTTCCTGCTAGAGCTTGGAAGGAGAGGGATGGGGGGAAGGTGTCTTTAAGATGTATTTTCTTCTCATTATTAAGCTCTGATCCTGTAAGGAATAAATTCAATTAATATCCCCACTTGGAGTCTGTTTTGCCTGTGATGGTGATCAGTAAGGGATCTCTTATGGTCCTTATCTCTACTCATGAAACTCTTCATTATATTTTCTCTCCTTTGCCCATTTGCAGAGGGTAGTGAGAGAACAGCTTTAGTGAGTACCTTGCATCCAGTAAGGGTCAAACCACTACTATCTTATGACCTTAGGAGTTGTTGTTTTCATAGAGGGAGAGAAAAACGGGCAGGCTGTTTAATGTTAAAATGAATTTTATGGATTTTATTTCTTGTTCTGTTTATAATCTGATTTGTTGTTTGCTGGTTGTATTGTGGTAAGAAAAAATGCATTATTGGATTGACGTTGTTGGCAGGAAAAGAGGAAATGGCCTCAAGCTGCGCCAGAGGAGGTTCAGGTTGGATATTAGGAAGAGTTTCTTCCCTGAAAAGAGGGTAAGGCATTGGAATGGACTGCCCAGAGAGGTGGCAGAGTCATCACCCCTGGTGTTCAAGAAACAACTGGATGTGGCACTTAGTGTTATGAATTAGTTGACATCAATGTGTTTGGACATAGGTTGGACTCCAAGATCTTGGAGGCCTTTTCCAACCTTAATAATTGTATAATAGGATCTTGGAGGCCTTTTCCAACTTTAATAATTCTATAATTATATGACATTTCCTCCAATAATTATGTTTCTTCCATTCAATAATAATACTTGGAAGTTTTAGTGCTTCTTTACTATTCTTAAGTTGTATTGGTGTGGGATATAAGGATATCTTATATCCTTTTATGAAACTATTATTTTTATGCAAAGGACAAAATAGATACTCTATAGATTAATCCCTCGCTACTTTGCAGTTCACCACTCATGGGTTCAATACATCATGGGGTTTTTTTTCCACGTCTTTACCATCTTTACTATATTTATCACCACCTTGCGGATTTCGCTTATCACGGCATCTTTCTGGAACTGCTCCCCTGTGATATTTGAGGGATTACTGTAGTTCCAAATAAAAAATTCCAAAAGATTCAATATGATGATGAATTTTTTCATCTTACAATGAGGAGCTTAATAAAAAAGTTGTGCTGAGGAATCTGCCTGTCTGTTATGCAGACAGCTTTATTCAGTATGTTGATTAAGGTCCCTGCTGTCTCGGATGGCATTGCTCTGGTAGGCATCAAGGAATTCATTTGCCTTTTAGGGTTGCTATTGATTTAAGGAAAATGAGCTGGAGATCTCAAGGTAATTTGGTTGCAAGCAGAAAAAGTTTATTTTTGGCCCAAGAGCCAAGGAAAGAGGGACAGCAGTGTCCCTTGCCCTGCCAAGTGCCAAAAGAGAACTGCCCAGATTTTTCACCCATCTTTAACCCCTTGTCTCATGCATATGCAAATCACTCCATGAATATTCATCCCTTCAACATTATGTCATGGACCTGCGCTTTGCCATAAGTCCTTCAACCAAGTAGCTCCAATGTTGCTCATTCTTTTCCCCTTGTTGTGGCTAGCTCTCACTTTTGTTTACCTTCAAGTACTGCAGGACAGTGTTTTTCACCCTTAATATTCAACCCTAACTCTCAGGCCTCTTGAATGATTTTGAAATCTACTGATCCTTCTAAAATACACTAAAATTCACTAAATTTTCACTAATTCACAAAAATCCTTAAACCTCTAAGCTTGTACCTAACTCACTAAAATTTGTAATTTTCTGAATCCCCAAATCACTATACAGAAACAAATACAAAGGCAGAAGCAATGCAGTGAAACCCTGGAGGGAGGTTTCTCAGCTCCAGATTAGCCAATAAAGACACAACACCAGAGCTGCCTTCCAGAGTGCTTACCTCTCCACTGACTATGTCCAATTTTGACACCATACTTTTAGATGACCTGAGATAGGTGGATCTCAGCATTGGAAAAGGAGGTGGTTCCCCTCTCCTAGACTTGTAAATTATTACTCACATTGCCCCAAATGGAGTCAGAGATGGGGCTCTGTTGTGTTCCTTGACACATACAAGATTTTTCATTGCTTTTGCTGTTCTCAGCCAGTCATGCATCAAGGTAGTGGTGGGGGATGTAAAGGTACTATGAGATTAAGTTTACATAAAAAAGCATAAGGCAACAGAGTTTAGAGAAGTGAGGCTGGCAGATGGCAACTGGAATTCTGGAACAACAGCACAATGAAGAAGCAGAGAAAGACAAGATAACCAGTCCCTGCTTGGGACTGTCTGGCCAGAATCGCAGAATTAGTAAGGTTGGAAAAGACTATAGAGATCATCGAGTCCGACCTCATCAATCTATCAACCAATCTATCAACCAATCTATCAGCTGCAGAGCTGGGCAAAAATAATAAATCCAAGCTGGAAAATCTGCAAGCCAACCAAAAATCAACAGCATAAAATTTGGCTAAAATCCTGAAAAACTGCAGCTGGTTTTGCAGTGAACATCATCCATTGTTTAGGCCTGTCTTCCACCAAATCCAGGGTCAGCTCTAGTGGAGAGGAAGTGTGAAGGGTAAGACACTTGTCGGGCATCCACAGGGAAGACCTGGTTTTCACCAGAGGGGAAGTGGGAGACACTCCTAACTTGGTCAGTGATTCAGAGCTGACCTTCAGCTATGTAAAAATCCACTTTGGAAACCCAGATGAAAGCTTACACTCTGGTATGTTCCTAGACCTGGCATTTACCTGCTCAGTGACCACAGTGGAACCACAGAGGATCTATTTTGTTTACAGATGAACACATAGAAGAGTTTGTATGATAAATGTTTATATTTCTTTCCCTGTACCCTTCCTCCATTTTTCCTTTTCCCTTGCGTGCTCTCTCTTCTCCATATAACAGTGAGCTGGATAGGATCTTTGGTGGTTCTCTCACCGTTACTTTGCTTCACATCCTGTTATGTCACCTGCACCAATTCTGAGGTTTGACCATCTATATTAACAAGGATTCAAAAGGGTAACACAATAACAAGGATTGCTTATCTCAAGGGAAAGATATAGGGTGACAAAACTCTAGGAAAGCTGATGAATCTTTATGCTATTTTCCCCCTTGTAATTATTACTGGAAATGAGTAATTACTATAGCTACATGTATTTCATCTAGGAGGAGACAGTTGACAAAGACAGTGTTGGCAGTGGGCTGAGGTTGGCTTGCACCGGAAGTGCTCCTTTATATCTATATGTGTGCATGCAGTACTTGTACAGTGCAGAGTAACAATCTGATTGAGCCTTGACCAAACAAGCAACATGACATGACTTTACAACATCAATTTAAACTAAAAGACAGTCAATTTAGATTACATATAAGGAAGAATTTTTTTTACAGTGAGGGTGATGAAGCATTGGCACAGGTTGTTCAGAGAGGTGGTACATGCCCCATCCCTGGAAACATTCAAGGTCAGATTGGATGGGGCTCTTAGAAACCTGAAATAGTGGAAGATGTCCCTGATCTTTGGTGGGAGGATGAATTAGATAGCCTTTAAAGGTCTCTTACAACCCAAATGAGTCTATGATTCCATAATTCCATAAAACTGCCGCTAGATGGAGAGCTTTAGATATGTTCTGTGTACGTATATCTAAATGCAGGGATTCAAAGACTCTGAGGCTGTAAGGTAGCTGTATTAACCTTATGCCTGAGCTCCAGGAAAAAAAAACCCCAAAGAGACAATTATGCATAAAGATTTCTATGTTGAGATCATCATTCCTTGGTGTGCCAAAACACAGCTTCTCAGAAAACACACATCCTTTATTCCAAGACTTCAAACAAGAATCTAGTGCATCCATATTGAAGTTGTTCAAGCGGCAGTTCAAACTATGCATTTCATTTCTCATCTAGTTCTTGTCTTCTTAGAATTCCAGACATCACATGTAAAATTTTACTTTTTTTTGCAAGTTGTTTTTACAAACATTATGTCTATAGTTTATAACTGAGATTCTACCTCAATTTTTTCATTTCTGACCCGTATTACCCTGAGCTGGTGTGCGTAGGAGGTATCTGGTATTACTGGAGAAGCTAAGTTCTCACTATGAGTTTCAACACTTTGAATTTTTAAATTGCATTTTAAAAAACCCCACTAATTCCTCACTTACCACAGTTTAGAAGGGGGAAGAAAGGTTTTGCTAAAGACTTCTGCCATTAATTTGACAAGTACCAGTGAGAGTTCAGTAGTGTCTGGATTAATTCAAGCAGGGTTACCTTGAAATGCAGCATTCATGACTACTAATTTCTACTTCAAAAAGGGACTGAAATCAGTCATGAAATTGTTCCATCGAAGTTTAAATAATATTATTAGCACCCCTTTATGCCTTGTTCCTTGTCAATTCTGAGAATTATCTGCATTAAGAAGCCTGATCCATACAGTAATCTCACTTCAGCAAGTCTCTTCTTTGTAGGCCTTACAGTAGAGGCAGTTTCTCACAACAAAACAGCTTTCTTGCTGTATATGCTCTAAATTCAGTCCTGTTTTCATGGTGGGTTATGTGTAGTTGTGAATTCCCCAGAAGTCCTTTAAGGGTTTGGAAGCACACCAATAAAAGCCGAGTATTTCTGCCAGTGACATTGCTATTGTCACTTTACCTACTCACCAACATACAGTGCCAGATTACTTCTTTCCACCATGCAGACACCTGCATGCTTGCCCTTGCTTTCTCCTTTGCTTTGTACTCAGGTCTTGCTCAGTCACAAGTGGGGATAAGGTGCCATCCCAAGGATCCCCCCTGGCTTGGCCCAATACTGGTTGCAGGGGTGTTACAGGGAGAGTCCTATGGTTCTGTTGTAAAACTTTTCTCCTTTTTACTGGAACTGACAATAGGGTTCCTTTCTTATCTCCCCTTCCCTCCTCTGCAAAGCATGTGGCCAGGGGAGGGGCTTTCTCCTTTTTACTGGACAAACAATGGAGCATTCTTTTTCTTATCTTCCCTTCCCAGCAAGGCGTATGACTAGGGGAGGGGCCAGAGGCCTGAGGCAGGCTGAGTGATGGCCAATGGCATGTGAAGACATGCCCACAGGCATGTGACATGGGAGGGGCCCGAGGCCCTATAAATACAGCTGCCAGCTTGTGGCTTTTCTGGACTGAGGAAGCCTTATTTTCTCTTCTCATCTTTGCTGCTGCCATTTTGCCCAGGACTGTGAGGGATCTAGGTTGGTGTTATGCTCTGGGATGTGCTCTCGGTCTCTGTACGGGTGTTAGGTGGTGAGTTGGACTAGATGATCCTTGTGGGTCCCTTCCAACTCATAATATTCTGTGATTCTGTGTGACCACGTGAACCTTGACTCTTCATCTCAGTGCAACCTTCTCCCTGCTGACTGCTGGATCTCCCTACAGCCCCTTGGACATTTCAGAAAAGGATCACTGGCTCTTACTCCACTGGTTTGCCTATCCTGAGCCCTATTCCCATGCCCTGGAATCCTGGGGGTGCCCTCGTCTCCCTTGAACTTAGTCCTCCCCTCATGTTTGTTTTTTCTCAGCTGTCTACAGTCATTGTTGTTCCATTTTTGTTGGTATTGTTATTGTTGTTCTTCAAACACCTATATCTTATATTATTTTTTTCCTTTCTCAGTAAAGTTCTTAATTCTTTCTATATATACCATTCAAGTCTTTCTAAATTCAATTCATATTCTATCTTGATTGACACTCAGACAAGGGGCCATTGGATGGATGGAAAATCCTCTGCAGAGCAGAAGGGTAGCACATTAGAAATGCTGGACTTCCTGACTCAGGTGTCTTCAAGCAGGGTCTGGGCACACACTTCCTTCATGCACATAGTGTCACGGTCCTTTTTGCAGCTGCCCCACCACGTCTTGCTAAGAGGTCACCTTTTCATCTGTGCCCTCCTTATTCAAGCCCTCCCCAAGTCACCAGGTGTCCTCATTTGCTTACTCCTGACTGCTATCAAGCCATCTGTCTGTGATGACAAGAAAACCAAATTTCTTTANGTGTTATGCTCTGGGATGTGCTCTCGGTCTCTGTACGGGTGTTAGGTGGTGAGTTGGACTAGATGATCCTTGTGGGTCCCTTCCAACTCATAATATTCTGTGATTCTGTGTGACCACGTGAACCTTGACTCTTCATCTCAGTGCAACCTTCTCCCTGCTGACTGCTGGATCTCCCTACAGCCCCTTGGACATTTCAGAAAAGGATCACTGGCTCTTACTCCACTGGTTTGCCTATCCTGAGCCCTATTCCCATGCCCTGGAATCCTGGGGGTGCCCTCGTCTCCCTTGAACTTAGTCCTCCCCTCATGTTTGTTTTTTCTCAGCTGTCTACAGTCATTGTTGTTCCATTTTTGTTGGTATTGTTATTGTTGTTCTTCAAACACCTATATCTTATATTATTTTTTTCCTTTCTCAGTAAAGTTCTTAATTCTTTCTATATATACCATTCAAGTCTTTCTAAATTCAATTCATATTCTATCTTAATTGACACTCAGACAAGGGGCCATTGGATGGATGGAAAATCCTCTGCAGAGCAGAAGGGTAGCACATTAGAAATGCTGGACTTCCTGACTCAGGTGTCTTCAAGCAGGGTCTGGGCACACACTTCCTTCATGCACATAGTGTCACGGTCCTTTTTGCAGCTGCCCCACCACGTCTTGCTAAGAGGTCACCTTTTCATCTGTGCCCTCCTTATTCAAGCCCTCCCCAAGTCACCAGGTGTCCTCATTTGCTTACTCCTGACTGGTATCAAGCCATCTGTCTGTGATGACAAGAAAACCAAATTTCCTTATGAGGATGTTACTAGGCCTGTGGGGCTAGCTTTCTTCCCTTGGCCATTTGCATATCCAAATGTAGCACTGTCAGACACTGGCCACCAACCCAGATGTATTCTATGCAAGACAGATGCCGTCAGAGATACTCTTGTGGGTGGCCTCATCCTGTGACCTTGGCATTCATGTCTGAGCCCTTAACCCTCACACCTTGTCCTCTTTGTGGTCTTCATCATTATTTCTCCTCACGTCTCTTCTTCCCTTTGCTTCCTTCTCTTCTAGTAGACCTCTGTCATGACACCCAAAGAGAAAATGATGAAGTCTGCCTATGACCGTCTTTAGATAAACACTGTTCTGGATTGCTCTGCTACAGGGATGGTATCACCAGCCTGTGCCCACTTTGAGGCTGACTCATGCACCATGGACAGGAAATGTATTCAGTGCTCTGCATTTTCATGGGGTTAAGTCTGCAGCATTTTTCTGGACAGTTGAGAAGGATAAAGGTCCTGCAAGTACTGCTTTCACTGATAGAGAGATCATTTAAAGGGATGACCTTATATGAAGTGTAATGCACAGTACAGGAGATGTCATCTATTTGGTAGGAAAGCAGGAGCTGATGGAGACCTCAGTCGTAGCCAGTGCAGGAGCATGCTACTTGTGAGACACAATTGCAGCAATGGCTTGATAAGAGTTAGAGCCACCCCTAGTTGCTCAATAGGATGAAGATGAGGAAGTTTCAGGAAGGCAGGAAAGAGAAAAACCCGGAGAAGGCATGTTTTGCCAAACAAAACTTTCTTCTGTGGGAGGTGTTTTTACACCCTTAATTTTGCTACACACCCACTCTCCCCAAACAAAAAGAACCCCAACACTGAAGCGTCTGCTTTTGTTCGTGCAGTTATCAAACTCATAAAAGAAAGCTAGACAGGAATCTGAGCTTTCTGAAGTCTGCATTTTTATAAATATTTCCCTTTAGAAGTTTGTGAAATTGAATTTTGGTTGATAACCCTGCTTTGTTCACCCAGCCTTACATCCTCAAGAGAATAGTGAGAAAAATGAAAAGACTAACAAAATGTAATCATGGCAATTCAGTACAATGGCATGGAGACAAAGATAAGATGAAAAATAAGGTACTGTTCTTTCTACTTTCCTTGTTCTCTCCTTTAAGTGATAATTTTCATACCTTACCTTTGAAAGATATAATTACAGTAATTGGGATCAGACTGTTTCTGAGAGCTATACAGTGTAGTCATTTTTCCCTTTGATATTTGTGTCTTTTTAACTAATACCAGATCTTTAATCTACTAAATAAATATGTGGGACCCAATTCGCTGATGTGTACATGCACAAGAGCAGGCAAACAGGGTTGTAGAATGTGCAGTTTGCATGGCAGTTTGTGCAGGCAGGGCGAGCAGGTAGAGCTAACAGGTGCCCTCCTGGTAGCTGTGGTTGGGTTTTTTTTGTTTGTTTGTTTTTTGGGGTTTTTTGGTTTGTTTTTTTTTTCCCCTTGCTGCTCTCCCCAACTATGGTTTACATGAACGGTCAAGAACCATTGAGTGTTCTACTCACACTGTACCTCTGCTGAAGGATGCAGCTATCCAGACCCTCAGCTGTAGGGAATGCCTGAGCCTGCTGGTAGTACTAGAGGACAGTACAAAAAGCATCTGCACGAGGTGTGAGCAGGTTAATTATCTACTTCGTATGGTTGCTGAGCTTAAGGACCAGGTTGAAAGGCTGAGGAGCACTCGTGAAAGTGAAAGAGAGACTGGTGGAGTTGCACCCTTTCTCCACTTAGTAATACCCTCCAGGAGTCAGAGGAGCCCTATGTGTCTCACCATCAGGATGAAGCAAGTGACCTTGTTGATGAGGAGGAATGGGAGCTGGTCTACTCTCATGGGGGTAATAGATTTCGCCCCTGTTCTCAGCCTCCTTTCCAGATGCCACCTTTCCAGTTGCCCTTACAGAATAGGTTTGAGGTCCTGGAATTTGAGAGTCAGGTTGATGATATTGATGAAAACAATTCATCGTGGGAATGTCTCAGTTTTGCCCTGTCTGTCAGATGGATCAGAGTTTCTTGTACTAAAAACCAAAGGTGGGTAGTTGTAGTAGGCGACTCCCTTCTGAAAGGAACAGAGGGTCCTGTATGTATGCCAGACCTATCCCATAGGGAAGTCTGCTGCCTCCCTGGGGCCTGGATACAGGGTATTGCTAAGAGATTCCTGGAACTAATTCAGCCCTCAGATTGTTATCCACTGCTGGTTGTCTAGGCTGGCAGTGATGAACTAGGTAAGAGGGGTTCCAGGGTAATTAAAAAGGAGTTTAAGGAGCAGGGTCAGTTGATTGGTGGGGTAGGAGTGCAGGTGATATTTTGCTCAGTTCCTCCAGTGGAAGAGATGAATACTGAGAGGAACAAGAGAACCCACACTATTAACAAATGGCTTAAGGGCTGGTGCCAGCAGAGGAATTTTGGTTTCTATGATCACGGGGCAACCTTTACTGCACCTTGCCTGCTAGACCCAGATGGGCCCTACGTAACTAAAAACGGTAAAAGGATTCTAGACCACGAGTTGACAGGCCTCATTGTGAGGACTTTAAACTAGGCCTGAAGGGGAAGTGGGATGAAACCAGGCTCAACAGAGACGTGACTGAAGAGGGTAACATTATCAAGGGTGAAGTCAATAACCCAACTGAAGTGCATGTACGCTAACGAATGCAGTATGGGTGATAAACAAGAGGAGCTGGAAGACCTGGTCTAGCAGGAGAGCTATCACCGTCACTATCCTGGAAATGTGGTGGGATGACTCTGATAACTGGAGTGCTGCCATGAAAGGCTACAAGCTCTTCAGGAGACACAGGTGTGGGAAAAGAGGTGGAGGGATGGCCCTGTATATCAGGGAAGCTCTTGACACCATGGAAGTCGAGACTGATGATGACTGGGTTGAGTGCCTATGGGTAAGAGTCAGAGGGGTAATCAACAAGTCTGACATCCTGGCTGAAGTCTGTTATAGACCACTCAACCAGGAGGAATAGATGGATCTATTGTTCTTTAAGCAGCTGGTGGATGTCTCAAGATCGGCTGCCTTTATTCTTTTAGGAGACTTTAATCTGCCAGATATCTGCTGGGAAGTTAACACAGCTGGGAGGAGGCAGTCCAGATGATTCTTAGAGTGTATTAAGGATTGCTCTTTATCAAAGTGAGCCTACCAGGGGTGAGGCTGTTCCTGACCTGCTGTTCACGAATAGAGAAGGTCTGGCTGGTGATGTTGCTGTCAGAGGTTTCCTGCGGTGCAGTGACCATAGGGTAATAGAATTTTCAATAAACAGTGAAACAATGAACGGCATGAACAGGACATTCACATTAGACTTCTGGTGGGCAGACTTCAGATTATTTAAGAAATTAATTAGGACAGTACCCTGGGAAATAGCCCTTAAAAACAAGGGGGTCCAGGAAGGCTGGACATACTTTATGAAAGAAATCTTGAAGGCGCAGAAGCAGCCTGTTCCAATGTGCTGAAAGGTGAGTTGTAGGGGAGGAAGACTGGCCTGGATGAATAAGGAGCTTCTGAAGAAACTAAAGATAAAAAGAGGATGTGCTTTCAGTCTCTGCACGGGTGTTAGATGGTGAGTTGGACTAGATGATCCTTGTGGGTCCCTTCCAACTCATAATATTCTGTGATTCTGTGATTCTGTGATCACCCTTGGAAAGAGGGGAAGATAAATCAGCTATGTTTAAAGGTATTGCTACATTGTGTAGGAAGAAAATAGGGAGGCAAAAGTCCAGCTGGAGCTCAAACTGGCCACTTCTGTAAAGGACAATAAGAAGTGTTTTTATAAATATATTAATGGCAAAAAGAAGAGTAATGACAACCTCCACTCCTTATTGGATATGGAGGGAAATATAGTAACTAAAGATGAAGAAAAGGCTGAGGTACTTAACGCTGCCTTTGCCTCTGTTTCCAACAGTAAGGCAGAGTGTCTACAGGATAACTGGTCTTCTGATCTGGTAAATGTGGTAAGGGTGCAGTATAGTGCCCCTGTAATCCAGGAGGAATAAGTTAGAGACCTGCTGAGCTGCTTGGATCCTCGTAAGTCTATGGGACCAAATGGGATACATCCTAGGATGATGAGAGAGCTGGCAGAACTCACTAAGCCACTCTCCATCATTTATCAACAGTCATGACTCACTGGAGAGGTCCCAGATGACTGGAAGCTGGCCAATATGACACCCATCCACAAGAAGGGCCAGAAGGACGATCCAGGAAATTACAGACCTGTTAGCCTGATCTCGGTTCCAGGTGAAATTATGGAGCAGGTAATTCTGGGTGCAATCATGCAGTACCTGCAGGATGATCAGGAGATCAGGCCCAGTCAGCATGGATTTAGGAGGGGTGGGTCCTGCCTGACCAACCTGATCTCCTTTTATGACCAAGTAACTCACCTGGTAGAGGGGAGGAGAGTTGTGGATGTCATACACCTAGACTTCAATAAAGCCTTAGACACTGTTTCCCATAGTAAACTCCTGGAGANGAGTGTCTACAGGATAACTGGTCTTCTGATCTGGTAAATGTGGTAAGGGTGCAGTATAGTGCCCCTGTAATCCAGGGGGAATAAGTTAGAGACCTGCTGAGCTGCTTGGATCCTCGTAAGTCTATGGGACCAAATGGGATACATCCTAGGATGATGAGAGAGCTGGCAGAACTCACTAAGCCACTCTCCATCATTTATCAACAGTCATGACTCACTGGAGAGGTCCCAGATGACTGGAAGCTGGCCAATATGACACCCATCCACAAGAAGGGCCAGAAGGACGATCCAGGAAATTA